>JAYGXS010000007.1:15180025-15212310 GCA_036362985.1 Ligula intestinalis
TCACGTCGGTGGCATCCCAATTGAAGCGGTGATCACACTCAATGGAGTGTGCAAATACGAGTGATAAGTGGTTCCGTAGGCGAACGGCTGACTTGTGTTCGTTAATGCGAGTCTCAAGGCGTCGGCCTGTTTGACCAATATAAACGCAAGGGCAACCAGCACACGGTATACGATAAACGACGTTACTTAGTTGTCCCACAGGTAGAGCGTCCTTTACTCGACATAAGCTTGTGCGCAGTGAGGTTGCGGGTTTGTGGGCAACGGTGATGCCAAAGCGACTTAGTTGCCGAGAGATGGTTTCAGATACTCCATTCATGTAGGGTAGATAATAAAATTTTCGTGGCAATGTAACATCGTTGGGAGGGAAGTTTTGTGCTTGACCCCGACGTCTAAGGCAATTCTTGACAAAGCTTGTCGGATATCCATTGGCCCGGAAAAATTTGTACAAGTACGTTAGTTCTCTCTTGAGCGAAGCATCGTTACTGCAATAACGGTGGGCCCGTTGGAAAAGAGTGCGGACACAGCTTCTTTTATGGGCCGCAGGGTGGTTACTCCTATAGTTAAGGATGATTTCTGCAGTGGAGTCCTTTCGGTAGACGCTTGTTGCGAGTTTGCCATCTGCGAGTCTTTGTATCCTCACGTCAAGGAATGGGAGGGTGTCTCCTGTTGCCTCTTCGCGGGTAAATTGTATTTCTGAGAAGACCCCATTTAGACTCTGGTGCAGCCGTTCGACATCGCAAGTCTTCATGATGACGAATGTGTCGTCTACATAGCGGAGCCACAATTTTGGTTCTACAGCTCGAAAAACCTCCTCTTCTAGTCTCTGTAAGACTAGCTCGGCCAGTAGCCCCGATATTGGCGAGCCCATTGGGGTACCCTTCACCTGCTGATAGTACTTGCCATCAAATTGACAGTAGTTCTTGAGACAGAGCTTTAGCATGTCCAACACGTGTTCTTTCGGAATATCGATAGGATTTTTCATCTAGGCGCCGCTCTATACTATCGATGGTTAAAACGTGTGGTATAGAAGAAAATAGAGCAACAACGTCGAATGACATAATACATTCATCAGGACTTACTTGAAGTCCTTGAATTCTATGCAGGAATGCCTGTGAGTTTTTGACGTTGTATTGCGATCCATCACTCAGGTGCTTTAGTTTTCTGTAAAGCCATTTGGCGAGGTTGTAGGTGGGGGATCCAATTAGTGGCACTATCATCCTCAATGGCGCATCAGCCTTGTGCACTTTTGGAAGGCCATACGCATGTGCGATACGAGGGTCGCTAAGGTTGATAAATTTGGCGTCCCCGGGGGTGATGAGATTCAACCGAGAGAGTTCGTTCACCTTCTTCTTTATAACAGCGGTCTGCTTTTTAGTTGGGTCCGCATCGAGTGGTGTGTACGCCTCTAAGTCATTGAAGACTTGGTTTGCCTTGCTGACGTAGTCGGTCTTGTCCATGACGACAGTTGCCCCACCTTTGTCAGCGGGCACAATGATTATACTGTCATCAGCCTTCAGTGAGAGTAGCCCCTTTCTCTCCTCGATAGCTAGGATTTGATGGTGTTTCCTCTGCCGGAGGAGACCTGTTGCGCAGCTACGTATGTCCGCACGCATATCGTCAGGGACGGTGGAGGCCAGTAGAAGGGACTCGAGATTGGCTAGAAAGTTAGTCGTTGTCGCATCGGCATGGCTGAATTTTTTTATTCCTTTTGCCAGGAGGTTTAATTCAGCAGATGTGAGGACCCTTCGCGATAGGTTGACGACTCTCTTCGACATGTTGCTTTCATTAGTGAAAGGGAGAAGTGATTTGAGTTTATCCTGTAAGTTGGCTCGCTTCTTCATTCTGGCATCCTTTGTGGTGACATTTATTCTTTTCAGTACCTCTTCGAAAAGATTTTCAGGCAAACATGAAGCACATTGGCTTCTGAGGTCGTTGATGGTTGCTTCGAAACGGCAAATACGGTGGTGAACATCGGATATAACAGCTCTTAAAACACGGAATCCGTATTTGTGTGCGAGTTGTCTTCCGGTCTCGTTGAGTAGAGTTGGCCTGAATCGGAAAGATTTCGGAAGGATATTGAAGTCGCGACAGCGGTGAAGGAAGTAGAGTTGTTCGTAAGTCATTGCCAGCCTCTGTGCGAATTTTTCCCAACGTCTGGTCAAGATAAGCGTTTGACGCCCAGAAATATGTTGGATAAGTGAAGTAAGTTGCATTCCGAGATGATATGATGAAAAGAAAGAAGATCTTCGGAAAATCGAGTTGTACTCGTGAATTTTCGAACAAGTATCACGTGTTCGTCGTCAGACTAAATTAAAAGTGAGGGCTGGGAATGTCGCACTAGATGTTTTGGAGGCAGAGGTTACAACGGACGGGGGAGGGAAAGGGGGGGATTGGGTGGAAGGGTTATGGTGACGTGACACCCGCGGCGATAGGTTGTGCTAGTGAGGGGAGGGGGGTGTTAGCGTTTGGACTATGGGCCGCGTGTTCGGGGGAAGGGGGGGGGCTGGTAAAGAGTCAGAGAAATTCCACTTGACCGGGCACAGAGAGCCAGTTGTTGTTTCAGGCTGGTTAAGAGTTAGAGAAATTCCACTTGACCGGGCACAGAGAGCCAGTTGTTGTTTCAGGCTGTGTCCAAATTAGTAGACCATGCACGAAACCCGGTATAGTGTGAGTCAAGCTCTACGTGCCTGTTTATACTAGCCGGATTCGAGTGCCAAGCTTCAAGGAATTCTCTCGCTTGTCGCGTATTAGCCATTGCGATCACGTCGGTGGCATCCCAATTGAAGCGGTGATCACACTCAATGGAGAGTGCAAATACGAGTGATAAGTGGTTCCGTAGGCGAACGGCTGACTTGTGTTCGTTAATGCTTGCAATATTTATCTTGCAACCTAATCTAACAGTAGTTCAGTCGCGTCTTTTCTGCCGCCTACAAAATGTATACTTTTAAAAACTGCCTACCAAAGTAGTATGCCCTTTTTCTCGTTGATTTGCGATTCCCTTATAAATTTTAATATATTTTACAGAAAACATGCACAAAATATCGTATGCTCAGTTGACAGAAAATCACGTTTTTCAAATTATAAACTGAGAGAAAGGATTTGTTGTGTGTTTAAAAAACTTTCTTAATTGTTCAATAATTTTGAACCTTATTAGCCGTTAGATTTTCACTCAAGGTTTAAAAACTACATATTGTAGACATTCCATCAAAGCAAAATCATATCTTTCTTTACGATGTGAGAAAGGAGTCAAATGGTATTCACAACGTTTTCCAATGCATGTGGATTCTGTCAGCTACTTTATAGGCAGCATTAATAAATTGGTGGATATGATGTTATATGAGTGACCACTTCGCGGTCTTAAAGTACCTCATAATTATTAAATTTTCTGAAGACGTAAGATGCCCTTGCTTTGATGACGATGTCATTTGCTACCAAGTGATTACGTGAATGAATATTTTGTGAAATAAATTTAAATGATCGAAAACTACCAAAATTTCATGAGAAAATTCATGCTACTTAAACTGCCATTTTTACAAAAAATTAATTTGCCAAGTGATCAGAAAAAGGCTCGTGTAAATGTCCAAAGTGACTGAAATATCGTGAGATTAGCTTTTAGTGGCCTGCTAGCGCCACTCTGGAACTCATGATCAGCGGCACTGCACTGACTCAACTTTTCTGTAGCCACCAAGATGCCGGCCCGCACGTGACTGTCCGCCACACGCTGACTCATCGCACCTCAACCTCCAAAGGCTTGCGCGCCTAGTCTTGATCTACCCCCGTGAGAGCTCGCACCAGTCAGTGTGACCCAATTCCTGATTGGCTGCAGGAACAAAGCATACATTGGGTTTCCAGCAATGCACTACGCCCTCATCACTTCCGACACAGCCCGCCTTCCTACGGATGTGCTCTAGTCTGACGGTCAAAGCTCATCTTACCTATTCTCCAGTCCTTCTGTACAGAATAAGCTGTTCCTACCACTCTGGCCTTCCCGAGACTTCTCCTCTCCTAAAGAACCCTGTCTGGAAGATCGTATTTACAGGGGTTAACCGTATTAACTTTTATTCCCCGATAAGCTTGCACGATAAAAAACACTTCGTTCTAATGCCCGCGGCCCCCAACGTCATCCGTCTTTGCACGCGGCTGTTCCAACTCGCTGACCTCGTTTGCCCACACTGCTGACCCCTCACTTTGTTCTTTGCCTGAGGGAGAGTTGTGGTTGAGGCCCAATATTGCTTCATCTGGCGTCCTTCTTCAAGGCCAGCTGCCTCAAGGTCATCCAATACGTCAGTCAGCACTTTCAGACGCGCTTACCTACAGAGACTTGACCAACTTCCACTCAGACACACACACGTGCATCGCCTACAAGTTTGAGCCTCGGGCGGTGCATCACCTGGGTTGGGTATGGCTGGCTGATGACGACTAGCATGCCACAAATGGTCATTTCAGTCTCCCCTTTCCTTGTCGGTAATGACGAAGTTAAATGGCCCGCCTACGCGTGTCACAACCAACTTCGTTAAAAACAAGACAATGAACCTGTGGCTTAATGGTTAGAGCTTTGGACCTCTAACCAACGAGGTCGATGGCTCGAGCCTGGGACTGTTCACCATCTGACTTTGGGGATGGCTGGCTGATGATGGCCAACATACCAAAAAGGGCCATTTCAGTTTCCCTTGTCGTTTTCGGTAATGACAAAGCTAGTTGGTCTAAGTACGTGCGCCAAACACAACATCGCCCTCACTACACTTACCACACCATAATTAGGGCGAGTGGGTATTTCCTTGAATAAGTTTCAGATATTTTCTTAGTTGCCGTGGAAAGGATACCGCAACGTCGATCCCAATCTCTCGCTCTCCTCACTGAAGCAAACGCAGTACGTAATGCGATGTGCCGGTCCGCGTATTAGGTGTGCCATCACACAGAGAAGTCTTGTGCGAACGGGCGGACGCTTGTAAACACATACTCCTGATCTACTATTCGCATCTTTCACGACAACAAATAGGAATAACTTTGAATTGTACACCGCATATGAGAAATGGAAACAGCCTGCATAACGAGTGTTTCCGCGCCAAATAGGGTTGATGTACGGTTAGGTTTGGGGTTAAGCTTAGGACTAGATTTAAACTTAGGCATGCGGATCGCGTTAAGGCGAGTCAATGTTCAGGTTGTAGTGAAGGGTGAGGTAGCGTTACTTTTAGATTTTGAGATTAAGGTAGGTGTACGGTCAACGTTAGCCTTACGGTTTAGATTGATGTTAGGGCTAGGACAGAGGAAACATTTTCCGTCTCTCGAATTGTGCGCAGGGCCGCGTTTATTGCTTAGGTGGAGCTTTCATCTATCCCTGTCCTGTTTACAAGTACTTCTTACCCAAAAACTTTTAGCAGACGGTTAACACCTTTCAGACTTTGAGTGGTTTTACGTGCAGCCCTCTGCGTGTAGGTCGACTAAATCGGGCGTCGGCCTTATCTGTAATGCTGGTTGCTCTCTCTATCTCTATTGACGATTATTTTGCATGCATTTGGGCCGCTGTTAGGAGGCACTTTCGCATAAGCCAATCCCGTGGCAGAAAAAGTAATCACTTTCGTTTATCTCTTCCCACACACTCTAAGATTTCGTCAAGTTTTCTCTCTTCCTCCTCCTCCTTCGCTTCTTCTTGCACACGCCAAGTTTCTCCATCGTTTATTCCTTTTGCATCCTTCTGTATTGATCCGACTCCGCGCGCAACGCACAACATCTCGTGGCTGTATGTACGTGTGCACGCACGAGTTCCTACCCACCTTAGTCTGGTCTGGCCAATCACCTTCAAGGCTGACTAACACAGGAACTCACGGTGACGACTACCGTGCTCTCACACTTTGAACACCAGCCCTTCTCCTAGCGGGTGGTTGTGCACTCGTCCGACTCTTAACTTCCTCCAAGTTATTCGTCCCTAGTCCTATACAGACTACACTTCTCCTCCCATCCGAAGTCTCATTTATTCTCCTCCCCTACAGAACCGGGCCTGAAGATCGCAGAGACGAAGTTCTTCCCTCTTAACTTAAGCCACTGCGATACCACTAACCATTTTGCCCTCAGCAATTGTCTATCAGCACATTTTCTCTTACTCGCTTCCTCCCTCGGTCTCGTGCTTCTTCCGCTACTTTCCTGACCTGTCCTCTATTCCCCCTGCCGTTCGCCTTACTCTGTTCTACTTTTATCACTGCCTATCCTCCTATGTTGTCCTTTCTCGTTCAACTCTCACTCCTCCCCTGTGTCGCACGTTCCTCGTCTCCCTTCCATCCTTTCCTTTTCTACTGCGTACTCATCTCTTCTCGTCTTAACTCCCTGCTCTTGTTTTATCGCTTTTCTTACTACTGGTATAATTTGTCGGCTCCGGTACCACATAGCCTGGATTTGAGTATGGATGACTGAGGTTGGCTACAAAATAGCCATTCATGCTTCCCTCGTCTCTGTTAGCAACAGAGAGTACTTTTTCAGGCGCAAGGAACCGGGTGCGCCGAGGTAAAGAGCCTCTGTGGATCAGTGCCACTATTGCTGACTAATGGTTCCTTCGCCCGCCAAGTTTGCGGTCGCGCCAACTATCTGCACGCGTGACTGCCCGCCTCTCGCTCCCTGCCGAGCCACACGCATGGTCTGCCTCACGGTCGGGCGATGCCTCTAGCTCAGATCAATGGCTTGCCTTTGACCTAACGATCTGTGCACCTTTTCCTGCTTGGCTGGAGGACGCCCCCAGATGCTGTTACCCTGCGCAGAGACACAGAGCACACAGACACACACATTAGCTGGCCTGTTTACTGCGAGCAACTTGTTTGTGCAGATCCTTTTGTCAACTCCTTTACTACAGTGGAATTTGCAACCTAATTGGTCTTACTGACTTCTGAGTTGGGGGAACCTTCTACAGTCGACAATCACTTCTTTCAACATATCCTGTGAGACAAGTATCGAGCCCGCTGAGAGTCAAATGTTATTTCACTCTGCTTCTCGGCCAACAGTCGGTCGCATCCTGTGAACGATGCTTCACATTATGCCTCCAATATCATTTGGTTTCGACGCTTGCAACCATACTCCTCTGACCTACTATTCCCATTTGGTTAAAAAAACAACCTTCTGCGTACGCGTCAACTACCTCGAACTCATCTGTCCGCGTCGTGGTTGCTCCATACTGATGGTGCCTTTTTGAGCATTAATGCCACTGTCGATTGAGATACTCAATTTCATAGTAAATGGTTCTATGGCAGAAAATTTCCTTACTTTCGCTTTCTTCTCCCCCATTCTCTCCTCGTTCTTTGAACCTTCGCTCGCCAACCCCCCAATTTATTCATCGTCTGGCCCTTAACTTCCCTTACTTTCTACGTCTTGTCTATCGTTATCGACAACACGAGCCCGGGCTTAAGTGGTTAGAGTGTTGGACTCCTACCCGAGAGGTTGCGGATTCAAGTCTTGGATGGGGCATCCCCTGGGTTTGTGTATGGCCTACCCTATCGGCCTCCCCTCTCCCTGTCGGTAATGACAAAGCTAAATATTCCATTTACGCGTGCCCCACAGAACATCGTGCGTTGCAAATCACTCTGACCTCGGTTCTGCGATCCCAGTCCACCGATAACTAACGGGAGCTTTATGTCGTCGGGAGTTTTCGGGTTCGGAGTCGAGATCATGGCCCGCGAAGGATTATATTGAAGTCCTTTGTTATATTTTTATTTATTCGTAACTTCTTTACTCACTCAACTTTTTAGGCATCTCCTAAACTCGCACTTTTTCGTGTCTGTTTAAATTGAATTTGTCTAAACTCCTAAGGCCGTTGATCATTATTCTAAGGATTTGGTTCATGCCAGTTTGCGAATGATTATTAATCATAAATTCCGGCATTTTCTACGCGTTAAGTCATCTTCTGTAAATTCCTATCGCAGGCATATTTTTGGTGCGTTTACTAATGCCGCCGCAACAGTCTTGCCCGATTTCCGTTTATCCCCAGCTAGTGCAACTTGACAGTAATTAGAACTCACGCGCAAGGAATGTGATAGGACAGCTCAAAAGGGTTGCGTGATTTTCATCTGTCCTCAGCCAGCATCATTGGAAGCTAATTACCACGCGCAGAGAATGTGATTGGAGGCAGCGAGGATGAACGGGAACAGCCTTTTAACTAACCCCTGGCTTGCTCCTCGTCAAGACAGGTTTGGTTATGAACCGCACCAGGTGCTTGTAATTAGCACAAACAGTTAGCTAGCCCGACCGCTGTACCCAAGGTCCGTACGAGAGAAGAAAGAGCATACGAGCAACCACGAGCAGCGCATATTCACGCAAAACAAGTTAGAGCAAGTCATTGTCCCACAGGAGCTACGCGTATTAATGGCCCGCGTCTAGACATTGCTAGCCAGACAGTGAGGCAGCTGACTACCACCTTCGTGGGTGCTGACTCATCGTGGGAATGGACGCATTCCCGACACGTTTACACCCTTTCAACCAGGCATTCAAATATCCGACTTTAAAACCCCCTCCCCCCTGTTCTCTCCGGCATCCCTGTTCTAGCGCGATTGGCCCAGTTGGGGATCCTACTTGTCAATGTGTACACATACACACAAGCTGATCTATGAACAACTATTAAGCCGATATATATTGGAAAAGATTGTGTGTAAATTGGTTAAAGGCAAAAAGCTAGTAGGAAACTGCGACATAAAGGAAAAAAATAAAGCAAGAGATTATTCGAAGCAGAGATTATCACAAAAGACAAAACGCATACGTGGGTGGTACACAGTGGAGCGGGCTGTATTGAAATCGCACGAAAAGCCCAGCAGTGGGAGGGGGAAGTCGAAAGAATAGAGGGAGCACAACGACCCCGGAAAAGCGCCATAGAAACGCAGAATGCGTAGTGGTCGTAGTCGTGGGAACGAATAGTGAGGCAGGCGGAGGAAATATCCTAGGAGGGAAAAGGGGGAGGGATGCAGCACAATTACTTGGCCGCAATGAAGGAACGCATGTCTTGGCCAGTTACTGAGGTGACCAGTGCCGGCAAACTCTCCACCACCTTCATGACCTCGTTGGAGATCTTTGAGATGCCCACTTCGCCCTCGCCAGTGGAAACCATGGTCACCTTCTGGCACTGGGATAGCGGGGCGCTCACTTCAGCCGCGATACGCGGCAGGGTCTGCAAAACCATGTCCAATATGGCGGCGTCCTGTGTAAAAATAAAAGGAGGAAGTGAGTGACGCGTTGATTAAGGCCCTGTGAAAGGAGTAGTAAGGTAAATGAAAAAAATAAGACAACAAGGGAATGTGTTTTCTGCAGCATGCACAGGCAGGCTTTTCAAAATTGAGCAGCTGTCATGTTTTTTTTTCTGCTCCCTCCATTTGCGTGAGAAATTGTTCTTAATGTGTACGTCAGTGGATCAGTTTTGTTTATTATTTACAATACGTTTATAATGAAAAAGGGAGAGTTGGACAGGGTTTATGTCTTATGATTACAACTCATCGAACTTCACGAACTTAACGCCAACTTGCGCGTAGTCTCCACTAACTTTTCCCCTTCCTACGCTTGAGAGGAAAAGACCGACTACCGTCGAGAGCCACATTAATGTGCATTTACTCTTTCACCTGCTCTTGTGGAGCATAAGACATTGAGCGCACAACGAGACGCCTGGAAAGAAGATATGTGAACACATACCGACCTGGCTAAGCAAAGGTGAAAGTAAATCAATCCCAGGTTCTATTCTCGCACAACTTGTCAATACGAATCACCTAATGGATCCTAAAAAAACGTTTCATGTTGTTTACCAGACATCAGCCAACTTCTCTAAGGGCTTGCGCCAACGGGTGTTAGCAACAGCAGGCGCAGTGGCTATACGACTAGCGAATCCAGTGCTGTGCTGTCAGAAGACACTAATGCTGGCCGACGCCAGCTGACGATCGTATGCCGCTCCTATTCCCCTGGTGACACTTGTTCACTCCATGCACGCGACGGGGATTTCACCCGCGTACTCCACCTATGCACATTGTTCGCAGCCTACCCTATTCTCCCTCCCCAGTCCAATGACCTCTACGATTACCTTCAAGTTGTAATCGTAAGAAATTTATAAATCCAGTCCAACGCTCTTCTTGTCATTAACAGTGCAATTTTACAGGCTCGGTGATTAATTGCCGAAAATATTTGTTTACCAAATAGACTTTTCAAGTTAACACAGGAATATTTGTAGAATTTTGCTTGCCAATTGGTGTGTTTGTTGGCAATTTGTTTGAAACCAATTGTGAAAAACAACGGCGGTCTCGGTGGAATTCGAACCCACGACAGCAAGAGCAATGCTTGAGTACAACCAACGCTCTTAGCAGCTGAACTACAAGGGCCCGCCGGGAGCCTTGCATGTGCTGTCGTCGGTTCGAATCCCGCTGAGGCCACTGAGTTTTTCAAAACAGATCAAAAGATTTTAGATTAGTGGTCAACTGGTGATCTGACAGTCAAAGCCGCAATGACTTCTTCTCAAAATTATCTCAAGCACACCCGCGTGAGATATTAGCCGTTCAACCCTTTTTTGTAAAATCTTGATACCTGTGTTTGCGGGGGCGGTCATGTACGTGGTAAGTGTAGGGGAACTCAGTAGACGAGTCAGCAGCTTGAAGCAACCACGATGCACCAAAAGGCGTTGTTTGGAGAGGTTGGGAACGCGCCCATTCCCACGATGAGCTACCTAGTTGTCTGGCCAGCGATGTCTCCCCAATTCTGATTGGCCACGCGGGCCACTTAATAAACGGTGTCTTTGCATGAGAACGACTTGCTCTAACTTGCTTTGTCTTAATAAACGCTGCTCGTGGTCACTCGGACTCTCCTGCGCCTCTAATACAGCCTTTGGGTACAGCGGTCGGGCTATCTCACTGTTTGTGCTAATTACAGGTACCAGGCGCGGGTTATAACAGGAAGTTTGCCAGCTGATGGGATAAATCGGATTACGCGGTCAGCTTAGAGTGCATTTGTGTGTAGAGTGGCCGACTGACGGATTGAAAGTCTGAAAGACTGCAGTGGCTCCTTCGTACTGTGGCCTTTATATTGCACATCCACTTAGCTGGGATCCGAGTCAGGTGTAACCGCGTGTGCTTGGGGGCGGTTCCGGCCGTGCCTGCGCCCTCTCCTGCTCCGGTCTGCCTCACTTGGTTGCGAAAATAGGTGAGGAAAGGAGAGAGAGAGAGAGACTCACACAAGCCTACTACCAACTAAAACTAATCTACGCCACGTAGTCGCCGCGGTTGCCCTCGTCAGACTGCTGATGCACACGGTGGACATCGACGGTCGAACTCTCCTATAAGGCACTGCTAGAAGTCGCCCTCATGGACGCGCGGGCAAGCAGCCCTAGCGAGTTGCGCTTACGCCAGGCTATCGATCAGCATACACGCGGCGCACATAAGCTGGAAATGAACCAATAATGTAAAATTGAAAGCGGCGACCAGACTAGGATTCTGAAAAACCAGCCAGATGAGCCACAAGCCAACCAAGTCGCCACCCGCGCGAGGGCTGTAAACGCGTTTGTTTACGTTAAATATGTTGTACTAAGTACGCTAAAAGACTTCTGCTTTTGAAATTACAACACACTTCACACTTCTGCAACTATGGCCTCGCGGGAACTTAATTCAGCCTCCGACAAGTGTGTCTCGTGACCCAGTCTGCTCCCTCCCCCCGTCGTTTTGGTTCAGAGCGCATATGCAAAGTGCAAATCGAGCCGCCTGTAGCAGGATGGTGTACACGCACGCAGCTCTGCCCTACACACTTGCAGATGAAGGCCACGTCTAAACCGCAATTGGGTGCGTACACACAAAGAACAAAAGAAAGTAGGTTAATCGCTGGCGCCACCAGTTGTCACACAATTTTGAGGCCACAACATCAATGAGGCATGTGCCATCTCGTGAATTGTTAACCTCGAAATTCTAAAATTTGTTTTCGATTCGAAAGGTGTCCGGGCTTTTGAAACTGAGCTACCATTTTATTTTCTGCTCTTTTTCCATTCGCAATTCAATGTTTTCTCATGTGTACAGTAGGGCTCAGAATTCGTGCAACATTTGCGAAAGACTGATACTAACTCGCTAACCGGAATTGCGTAATACTGATTATCGTGCAGCTTATTCTCCAGTCATTTCAGTCACGATATGATACCGGCTTTTTAACGAGGTTCTTTCTTGTTAGGAGGTTTGGCAGATTCGCTTGATTTAGTTGAGCCAACTGTGAAAAAGTTCGCGGCCTCTGTGGGAGTCGAGCCCACACAGCAGAGAAGACCTCTGTACAGCCAACGCTCTATCATCGAGCTACGAGTTTCTTTCTGACCGCTAACAAAACGTGTGTATCGTAAAAAAATGGCTAAATGCATTTTTATCATTGATATTGACTGCCTTTATAAATTCAAATATACTTTATGCAAAATACGCACGGAAAAATTCTTTCTTGTTCTTGTAAGATATCAAAACACGCTTTCTTCAATTTTGTATACTTTAAGGAAAAATATCCATCGGTTTTAGAAAAATGTCTGATTATGATATTTTTTTACGATTGTGAGGTTTTCATGCATAATGCATCGCATCCGTCAATTTATTAATGCTGTATATAATGTATGCAGCATGATCCACATAAATTGCAACATTTTATGAGAATTATGTGACTTCTACCTCAAACTGTAGACAAAAAACGTACTTTTACTCAAACGGGATGGGTAGCGCGCAGTTTGTAAACCTTCAATTCAGGTGTAGCAGTCAGTAGGTTTCAAAATTATTCGGCAATTTAGAAACTTTTTTAAAACCTAAAGACACCCTTAAAGTAGGCGTTAAAGAAGGTGTAATTTATTACCAAACGAGTACAAAGAAGAATTTTTCGTGTATGTTTTCCATAAAATATATTTGAATTTATAAAGGCAGTCCAAATCAATGATAAAAATGCATACTACTTAAGCAGCAATTTTTCAGAGTAAACACTTTTTGTTAGCGGTCAGAAAAGAGCCGGCACCGTATCGTGACTAAAATTACTTAAGAAAAAGCTACATGATAATCAGTATCACAATTTTACTCAATTCCCATTAGCTAGTGAGTATCAATCTCTCGCAAATGTCGGCATGTTTCACGAACTCTGGGCCGTACTGTACATCGGTTGCACTATTGCGCCCAGTATAAACCTAGTTTGAACTCTCTTTGTTAACTCGAACTACAACAGTGAGGTCATTAACGCACAACGCTAGCAGCATTTTGAAGGAAGTCCGATTTTGCCTAAATTTTGCGAACCATTCAAGGAAGATTCTTCATTACGTTGGTAACTGCAGAAATTGGTCAGTAGGCATCGTTGGTGATCGCTCTCTTCATCTTCTTCAGATTTCACGCTTAAACAGATGGTATTCTTTGGTTTTAAAAAGATATCTAGTTATAAGATTTTCTAGGACTACGAAATTTTCATCCAAAAAGTTTCGTAGCTGTCCATTTATTAATGTATCGACAGTTTGACTACCGATTTCGATTATGCAAGGACGGTCCGTTGTGTGTGGGTTAGTTTTACGTGGGCGTAGACTCGCATAGCATGGGCCACACTCGCTTTCTTCTCATTCAGTGGGCATAGTCAAGTAGACCGGAGACGGGAGAGGGGGCAGATGGTTTGCACGACTGGAACCGCCTCTTAACGTGCCGCCAGGCCTGGCTAGGATCCCAGCTGCGTGGGAGTGCCATAAAGGCCACATTAATAGGGAGTCATTGATGTCTGACGCTTGGTCTGCCAGTCAGCCAGCTCACACAACAAAAAACACACTGGACTGACCACGCGGTCACGGATTTTCTGTCCGTTATAACGTATACAACATGATCCACACTCATTGCAAAATTTGACGAGCACTATGTGACATTTCCTTACGTGGAAAATGTACAGTTTGGGACTACTTAATCCAAGTGTAATAGTGTAAGTCGAATTCTCACCTCGACCACCTAAGACGCGGCACTGGCCGATCCAACGTCGGGCGAAGCGGATGGCGCGTTGGGGACCACTCGATATGTGGCTGCTGGCGTAGCTTGAGAGTGAACTACAGAAGGAGTATGCCCTGTAACGCGATCGGTGAGCCTTAATCTAGCATCCAAGCAAAACCGACAGGGCAACGAGCTCGTGGCCCAGAGCGTTAGACTTCTAGTCGTCAGGTTACGGGTGCTACAACACCTGGGGCTGGGTATGGTCGGCTAGTGATGTAGAATAGGCCAGAAATTGGCAGTCCGGTCTCTCACCTGTCCTTTTCATTAATTTCACTTTACCTAGTCGCGCTGTGCGGCTGCTGGCAGGGTTCGAGAGTGAACCCCAAGGCACAGCGGGAGGAGTATATTGTTACGACTCGCGCCTGGTATTTTTTATTAGCACGAACAGTAAGTAAGCCTGACCGTCGTACCTAAGGCCCCTACGAGAAAAGCAAGAGAACACGAGCGACCACGAGCAGCGTGTATTCACACAAGTCAAACAAGTCACTCGCACAAAAGGCTACGAGGTATTAATTCAGTCAACTTGACGAGAAAGCGTCGGCGATAATTAACCAATGAGTTATGACGAAACATCGGTAGCTACGGCGCGTGCTCTCTCATTGCTGCGGCGTAACAACTGCGCTTCGGCGTCTTTCTGTGCTGTGACTCGTCGTGGGAATGGACACATTCTCAACATATATCACCTAACGCGATTGGTGAGCTTCAACCTACCATTGCTTAGATAGGTACATATTGTTATAACCCTGCCACAAGCCACGATGTTCGCCGACCAACAACGCCTCGACCGAATCTCCGAAGGAGTACTCAACAGCAAGTTCAGGAGAATCGAGGTATATTGCCGAATGCTAACAGCAGGCAAGGCCACCAAATAGTGTCCTCGAGTAGGTGGCAGCTGGACTGGCTTTCTGACTCATCCGACCGGCGTGCTGGAGTCATAATCCTGGCGGCAACTTGTGCGTCATCACGTGCATTGCGTGTAGACGGAGCGGTAGTATGGCGTGGGCGCGAGTCACCCGGGAGCGAGCGAGTCTGTTAGGGCGGCTCCTAACACATATGCCAGGGCTTTTTACCATACGTACACAACAAGCGGTTTGCCGATGTTTCCACTGCTGCATTACGCAAATTCGGGTCGCTAGTGAGATTGTCCCTAGCGTTCGGAGCTTTGACCGTAAAAAGGCCATGAGCCGGACATTCACTTACCCTAAGTTGTCCGGCGGACATGTTTACTTGGAGTTTATATATTAGAAACCGCAGGAGTCTATGATCCAGTCCCAACCACCCATTCCAGGCCGCCTCTAGCGGCTGTTAGCAGGTGCGCATGCAACCAGTACCTCCCTACCCCAATCTGGTCTGGCTACAATCGTGTCCTTATGGCTAACTCTGACATGACCACGCTGTAGACGCTGTGATGATTCCCACGCTTTCACACTTTGTACGCCACCGTCACCCCCTCGGTTGCGGACGCACGCTCGTCCGACTGCCAACATCCTCCAACCTACCCTCCACTACTTATGCACAGAACATACTATTCCTCCCACCTGGCGTCCCACGTCTTCTCTTCCCACGCGGGACCGCGTCTGAAGATCGCCGCTGCAAGGGTGTTCCCCATTAACTTACACCATTACGAGGATAGTTTCACTTATCTACCGGACGTAAAATGCTCGCCCGGGTGCCTTAAAAATCTGCCCAGATGAAGTTTAGGACGCGCGTAAGCTCATATTCCCATCTGTTATGCTTGTTGCAAAAATAGGATGCATGTCAGCTACTGATGCAACTATAGGAATATATTACTACAATATACTATCCGCTGGTATTAGTAAGTATGATTACTAGAATTAGCACTGTTTCCAGTGGCATATTACCTCTAGCAGCAGTATCCTAGCCCAAACTTACTAAAATGTGACACAACGTGTGGTGGACAGATGTGAGAGGGCGGAAACCAGGGAAAGCCCTGATGTGCTTCAGGCCTGAAACATGTATTTACTCCGAAAAGCATAAACCCAGATGCACACTCTGCTGGGATTGAGGAGATATGAGAAGACGTTCAGTAAAGTCCAAGTTACAGCTAGATACTGTAGAAAGCCTACATGTAGTCTATAGACGGCAAACTTTACGACGTAAAGGCATGGTAGGACTTGTGCTATTATTCAATAACGCTATATTGAACCCATAAGCGAATCACTTTACCTCATACAAATTGGGAGTGCATATTGGGTGTCGACTTTTTAAAAAGCGCACACAGGCCATATTACAAAATGCAATTTACTGGCCTTGGTAGGCATGATTACTAGAATTAGCACCTTAGCATGGGCAGGTTTGGTCCCCTTGGCCCCGGGCGAAGGTGAGGAGTGCGGTTGGCGTCAACTACGTCCGCTGTCACAATAACCTTCTCCCTGATACTGTCACCGTCTGTACCAACCTGTTCGTGCACTTGTGGACTTCATCGAAGTCAATGGTCGAACACACACACACACCACTGCGATAACATAAGTGACTTTCAGTCTATATTGCGCAAAGGTGTGGTGAGGTCCGTGGCAGCCAAAGTAGATGAAACGAACAAGAGTTATGGGGGAGAGGGGGGCAAATCAGGAGAGGTAGAAAGTGCACGCACCTTATAGTTCTTCAGTGCCTCGGCCATCTTGCGCATCTTTTCGGCCTCCGCCTTGGCCACGGCACGACTGGCCTCCGCCTCAGCCATTCCGCGCAGCGTAATGGCCTCTGCTTCGGCTTCGGCCTCTGCCTTCACCCGAAGACGCTCTGCCTCGGCAATGCGCTCCAGGCGGAAGCGCTCAGCCTCTGCAGGCTTCTTCACTGTCGCGTCGAGGGTGAACTTGACACGTTCGCAGTCCAATTCTTCGAGTTCGATGCGCCGCTTGCGCTCCACCAACTCGATGCCCATCTCCTCCGCCTTGATGGCTTGTTGTGTCTTCGCCGCCTATTCAAACACAGACATATATATATGCATATGTTAATATGCGCAAATATTCGGGGTCCAGATATGATGTCGTGCTCATCATCCCCGGAAGAGGAAGAAGAGGGGGCAAGTGTCGGGACCAAATTGAATTTGTGCTGACATTCACATGTGTATTTCAATGAAAGTTATTTGAGAAAAGATAACAAACTTTATTGTGCATAAGTTTTCGACACTGGTTGCCCAGGTCGTTGACAGACGTGCAGTATATACAGAAGAGTTAGAATTTTAAACTTGCTTGAAAAAAGGCAACAGTAGCTTCTGCAGCCCCACTCATTAATCCCTACAACCTGCATGTTTTCCTGTAAAAACGGTGGTTATCGGGTTTTATGGATGATGAATTAAGACACGCAGTGGAATATACTTTAATAAATGCTAAATGCATTTTTATTTTACTGTATTTAGAAGTGTTGTTGATTTAGCTCTGCAGATTTTCCTAATCTGTATTATCATTTAACTTATTGCGGAAAAACCCGATTATCAACTTGCAGGTTTCTTGAATTTCCCAAAAAAATGAAATAGTAGTTTGGAGGTCGTCTACTTCAACTACTAACTTATCGTTCTGGAGTTAGATTAGTATAGTCCGCGGCGGGAAGCGCCGCGCACACCTTCAATTTACGTGCGGAACAACCTGCTCCCAGCGGCCGCGGGAAGCAACTTCTACTACATTTCTTCACTTTACACTTACTTCTAAAAATTTCCTTCTCTGCCTATCCTATTTGCCCACCCCACAAAACTCTATAACCACCGTATTTTCAGGACAAAATGCTGGGACTAGGGGTACATGAGTGGGGCTACATAAGCTACTTTTGCCGAAAAAAAATCAATAATATCTATTCATTTTGGTCAATATCTGTTTGACATCTAGTTCGGACTAGTTGCCATCGTTTCCGTGTTTTTTGAGGTTGCTGTACACGGCATCCAATTCGGTGTGTCTATTAATGCAGGAGTCAGCGAGGTTAATGGCCTCTAAAAATTCGCGGCAGGATCTAACCATGCATGTTTGGTCCCATGCAAATTTGTGTCTAGTTTCTAGTGTATGCACAGAAACTTTGGACGAGTGGTCTCGCTCCTTTATTGCTAATTAGTGTTAACATAAAAGTAAAGAGGCCGACTTTCTTGTTTGACCACAATAAACGAAACGACTTTTTTTGTCCAAATAGCCAGTCCTATTCTTAGAGGGTAGAAGCTGATTTCATGAGGTTCGATATTGCGACCTCTTAGTAAGAATACCAACGCCCTAACTATTGGGTTACGGGCTCGTTGGCCTGTAGGTTACGACCTGATATATTTATAATCTTGGAGGGGCGCTCACCCGGGCTGATGAAAACTAAACTGCCAAGGTCTGCTACACAAAACCTCCCTATGGTGGATCCATCTCTTCTCCTCTCCATCTGTTTTTTTATGACAGAGCAGCCCCTACTGACTATGCTGCTCCGACTCCTCCTCCTCGCCGCCGGGATTGAGGCCCAACCGGCGGGGTTCCGGATCCAACAAGGGCTACTTGCCTGCCTGCCTGCTAAGACAGTCAAGGCCAACGGGAAGGACCAACACACTACACTGGTGATAGAGTTTCCGAAACTCCAGTCCCAATATAGTCCGGTCCACGAACTCGCCCCTTCGTCTCCTGCTTTGTCTACTTCGGGATCTCAAATCTCCATGCATATATCGGGAAGCGGTGCTTCAGGTAGCAAATTACGGGAGGGAATACGTGTTTTCTTTTAATTTTGCGTTGCAGATCATAGCTAAAGCAGTGGCAGGCAGTGGTGCGCGATGAAGAGTAACATACAAACCTCAGAACACCAGAGGTCTGAGGTTCGAACCCCCGAACTCGTTAGCCCCCAATCCCTCTAACAGTGAACCACGGGCTAGAGGAGAGGAGATTAAACCCACACACAAGCATATATACATATATAGTGGAAGCCAAGACTAACCTGCAGTTGGTAGGCCATTTCAGACTTGGCCTTTAGAGTTTGCACCTCCTTGTCACAGGCTGCCTGTTTCAGTTGCAAATCACGCTTGGCCTTGGCCACCTGGGCCTCGTTCTCCAACTGGCCGGCAATTCGCGCATCCTCGGCCTGCGCCTCTCGAATTCCCGCGTCGCGTCGGGCCTCCGCCTCGCCTATGCGGGCGTCACGTTTCACCTGCGCTGTCCTCGCCTGGCCCAGCGCCTTCAGGTAGCCCTGATTGTCAATGCAAGCAAAAATGCTTCTTTGCAAATACAGTAGATTGCCTTACTTATGAAAGATGAAGAGCAAAATTTGAGCGGGTGGTTTAACATACATTTCAAGTCGTTTTTGTTTTGTTTTTTCATTGAATTGACATGAGACGCAAAATTCTGTTTACCAAAAAGAGTTCAGTTTGGAGCAGCGTATGGAAGGAAAAAGTGGTCCAACCTGGGCCAAATCCAACATTTCTTAATATCGAAGGAACTCCCTATGCCATTAAAGGTGGCGGATCAAAAAAGTCTTGCTTATGTCTGTTGTATTATAAAAGGGCATTGAATGGGTGGGGATGGAGCTGGTGATGGGCGTGTAGGATGTTGAGTGCGGCGCATCGCGGTGAATGCAGTTATAATTTATGCGCATGTGACCTAGTAGACCCATGTGATGGATGAATGCGCGAGAGCCAATCACCTACATTATTTTATTTGTAATACGATGTCTTATGTACTGACACTACTAAGTAAGATTACTAATATTAGCCTTATTAGTACTCGAATATTATTGCTACCAGCAGTAATTTAGTATGTTGCGGAAACGGGCAAACGCCTGCGCACAAGATTGCAGGAACATAAGTCGGCCTGAGCCAGTAGAGCAAACGAGTAAGCAGGACCTAGAGCCAAAGCCCATGGAAAATAGGAGTGGAGGTCGGAGGTCAAGCGACCAACATCAAACACTGCCTCACCATCGCACCCGCGAAGCGAGGAACAACTCAAATGAAAAGCAACGAGTAACCAGTCCGTCGATTGACGTGGAGAATGACAGCAATCGTACTGACTCGCCTACAACTGTGCTGACCGAAGAGGGGGCGAAAATCACGCAAGCTCACCAGCGGTCAATCTCCCGGAGACCAAATGGAGTCGGCAAAGAACGGGCAGGTCAAAGTTCACACGTCCAACATTGATATAATTTGAGGCAGACGGCAAGGCTGGCTAACCCAAGACCACCAGAGGCCACAACACTCTGACGGTGGAAGCGAGGTTTTCGAAACGTCACTTCAAATACAATTTGGCCTATGAACCCGCCCCATCTTCATCTTCCTTACCTTTGGGAGATAATGAACGCGATAACATATCTGGACCCCGAATCTTTCGGCATATAGGCCTTAGCTCTTTAGCCATATCAGTCTTGTTATTTACTACTCGTTGTCATTTGTAGTACTATTGATCTTATTAGCGTTAGTATTACTAGTACTAATAGCCATAGTCATAATTGCAACAGTCGCCATTTCAGCTTAGCTCTATGGCACCAACACAAGCTCATCCACCGAAAGCTTTTAGCACTGCCAGAAGAACCTCCACTGGAAGGTAAGCTGTGATCTCGTTTTCTCTCTCCTGTCCAGCGCCATCTTCTTCTTACTAAAACCTCTGCATGCTGCTCTCCTGGGTGGGCCGTCTCTTGGCTTGGGGACTATTTTACTTCCCGCACCCAATTCGTTCAAAGCGGGAAGCGAAAATGCACGGTCCTTCCCAACAATTCTGGAGTTCTGCAGGGGTCTATATTATCGCCCCCCAACAAGGTATCCTCCTTCCGATACCTTGTTGTAACACTAGCTTCCAAACTCTCATTTACTCTTCATATTGAAGACCTTTTTATAAAAATCCGCAAACTGTTGTACTATGTCTGCCACTTGCGTTCATATCGTACCCCACAAGCCCTCATCTGGCATTTTATAGATGCCTGTATCCTTCCTCTCATGCGTTATTGCTCTTCATTTAATTTTTCAGCATTACTCAAGAAAGACTTGCTTATTATTAAACGTATTCTCCGTATGCTCTCCTCAGCTGCCGGTTATTCCTATGTTTTTTTAGCTGACCTTATAATTCAGCGACATTTCAAATCGGTCAAGAATTTCGTGGACCGTATTCTTAGTGAGGTCGCTCACCCTCTCCACTCTGAATTAATGGCTGCGAAGTTTTCTGTGCGCCGAAGCTTCCGTCATAAGTCCTGCCGAACATCGGCCTACCAGAACTCGGTACTCCCATTCTTAGCACGATTCCTCACGTGTGAAGAAACGGAAATTGAGAAGTTGAAGGCTGACCTGTCACCATAACTGATATGGTAACCGTGTCGATTTCTTACTTTGAGTATTTTGTGATCTTTGACCATTCACCCTTGAGCTTTTGGACCCCTTAATTTACCTTATTTTTGCTCTCCGTTAATGGTGCCATTTTTTGCTGAAAATTTCGATATTATCTTCAAAATAAAGTTCTCTATCTATCTATCTATCTATCAAAAATGTGCTGTTATTACGAGTATCTGAGCGTTGGCCGCGCCAGTCACTCACGTCCTCCCCCATCTCCGGTCCTCTCAACTTTTTTTCTTGACATCGGGCACAGGTGTGGGAATGGTGAGAGTGGGGTAGGTCTACTTTCACTGTAATCCAACTAGAGTCACCGCATCTGCCTTCAGCTTGCTGAAGCTTGCAGTCGACATCGCCGAAACCGACGGTCGCCAGGGCTTGCCACGCGTTGGGGGCCTCCACCGAGCTTCTGTACACAATAAACAGCTCCTACTGGTCCTTCCCCATCTGCTTATACGTAACTAGGCATGATAATTTTAGCGCTCTGAGCACACCCACGGCTTATAGCCCCTACACAATGAACCAAACTTTTGCATCCTGAACCAGCTAGAAAGTACTTAATCTAACTGGCCGTATGAGAGTCCGTTGAATACCAGGTCAACAGACACTTGTGGCGATACTGGGAGCACGATTCAGCATTCTCTCATCACTGTCTCACTGACCAAGGGGATGGACGATTGCTAAGCCGCCCGGTTTAGACCAGCCATTCCGGCAAAAATTTAAGAAGAGGACCGAAGGTAAACAGTGGTGTCTGCGTTTTTGGTGCAACCTGACTCCTTGCTACACTGACTACTCCTGTGAGACAAAATAGCATCCCTGTGCATTTTAAGGGGGGTGTGCAGCGTTGACTTACCTGGTCATCTTTTATGTCCTTGAGGGTGTAACTGACGACACTGATGCCCATGTTGATGAGGTCTGAGCTGGCCACCTCAAAGACGGCCTTGGAGAACTTCTTGCGGTCCTTGTAGATCTCCTCTACGGTCATGTTGCCCATGATGGCGCGTTGGTGACCCTCAAGGGTTTCCTTGGCAACTTCTTGAATCTCTTCTTCTGTTTTTCCCAAAAATTGCTCGCAGGCGGCGCTCAACATTTCGGTATTTGAGCCCTGCACTTTTACCTAAGATAAGAAGCGCAGAAAGAGGAAAACAGCCCGATTAGACTCGAAAAAGGCCTAAAACTGAGGTTGTTTGAGTTCTGTGTCAGTTTGACGTGAAAAAGAGCATTGCTTCACAACGGGAAAGGAAACGGGAGATCAACAACCTACAGTGTGTCCACGAAATCGCACAAATTTCATGACGAAACTTGACTTGGTAGTTTAGCATATATTTGGTCACGTTATTTTGATCCACTGAGTGGATTTAATCCGGGGAAAATCTTTTAGTCGGGAAAATCGTCCTTTTAGTTAGGTTTATTAAGGGTAATGGGCATTAATTTTGGCGAAATTGGGAGTAGTCTTATATCGATGAAATTTCCTATGATATTAAGTACGGCAGAATTAAACATTGTGCTATGGAATAACTCAAAAGCAAGTGAGGATAGTTTAAAACTTACTACTTCCAGAACCGGAAAATGTAGTCAGAAGTTGCTCAAATGTAAGTGAGGACAATTTTAAAGAGTTATATATTTCCAGAAACAAGAAACGATTTCAGTTTTAGAAATTATTTTTTGCTAAATTGTGAAGTTTTTGGCACAAAATGGAGTAGAAAAGCTTTTGAGCGCATTTCGTTTTACCTCATCAAGTTTTATAAGGACGTTACCAAAGCTGGTCATATATTATCGCGAATGTTTAGGTAAAACCAAATCTTATTAAATCTGAATCATTTAGAAATATACGTGTTGTACACTATAATTTCCGCTTATGTGTAATTTAGAAACCGAACAGACAGAATAATAATGTCAAAATATTGCTATATATACCCACACTTCGCAAGCTTAGAATAGAGCCTGGAAGTAATCTACTATGGCAGAGAATAATCCAATCAAATTGAATCATTTATCTTCACGTAATTTAAAAAGCAAAATCAATATCAGGCTTTTGTTACGGACGTTGTTTTTTCTCGACAATGTGTTTTGCTGCTGGGAGGAATTTCTAAATATGGCCCCATGGCCATCTTCATACGAAGTAATATCCAAAAAAGCATTTCTTCGGTAAATCCATTTAATCGATATTTTATTGTCTAGGGTTTTGATATAAACGTCGAACGGAATCTGGATTTATGCACGAAAGCCTGAAGACACTAAAAACGCTGGAAAATTTATCGACATTTAAAGGTCCACCTGTAAGTAATGGTAATAAAATAACAACAATAGGTTTAAAATATTTTGACTAAGGAAAAGTTCTTTTTATGTACACAAAGTGGTGTGAAAATTCGCTAAACTTAAGCAAACATTTAAATGTATTGTTCTAATTTATAGCTTTTTTACGTCTATGGAACTTAAGGATGATTAAGAAAAGTTTGTTTTTCTTAAAAAAACAATCAGTAATTTTTTTATTTCTCTTGAGTAACAAATATACCTCAGGTTGCTCATTATTACTTCTAAGTACATGCATTAATGCTGGTTTGTGAGTGATTATCAATATTTCGCAAATTTCGGCATGTTGCACGATTTCGTACCCATACTGTAGATGTTTGAAAAATTGGCATAACCTGGAAGGGTTATATATTTAAGTAGCAGGCCAAAATGAAACCCAGATGCTACGGTTTGGGGGGGAGGGAGGGCACATCCGTCTAGATTTCAAATCTACTGTACGATAAGTGACTTTAAATACGATGCCTTGAACTGCATAAGAAGAGTTCTGCACTAAATCCCGGGAAAATTCGTAGAATCGGCAAGTCAAATGTGTTAAGCTACTAAAGTTCCTGATTACCCAACTCGAACATTGTCCTTATTATCAACAGATATGTCTGTCGTTATGGCTGGAAGTGCCCTGCTGCAAATACAGCGATGAAATGCAAATATTTTATTCGTAAACCAAAAGCGAAGAGGTAGATAGAACAGCCATTTTGGGTTAGTAAATCTTTATTCGGTAGATCGTGTCTTCAGTCAGGGCCTAATGCAGAGAAAAAATGACACTCGCAAAGTGTTTATTTCCAAGTACAAGTGTTGCTCGGAGACAGGACTAGAAACCGGTACTACTTACGTTTTCAACACTTATCGACCTACTTTAGGCGACAAGGCCTTGGGTTGTTGCCTTAGATGAGCCCCTTTAAACTTAGAGATATCGACAAAGTGTATGTAAACGATTTTGAGTCCAATTCTTGAAATATATTGTCTGGAAAATTATTCGGGGTGGAAACGGTCACTATTAAGCAAAAAGAGCAGGCTGGTAACATTAATCAACACAAATCCTAATTAATCACCTGGGCAACACCAGTTACGGTAATTGGAACACCCTTCTGAGTGTATATCCGCGGACTTTCAATGATAAGCGTCATGATGTTAAGCGAAATCCTAAAATAAAAGTGAAAATAAGATCTGAGAAGGTGACATGTCGCAAAAAGTTCGGTTGTTCACCAGCTTAGGTTTGAAATTTCTTTAAAAACCACAATAACATGCAATAAAGCAACGGCTTGGAAAATTATTTCACGCTAACATGACAAAGCTACTATGTTACAATTCGCTTAGTTACTATACGTGCTCTTACTATGATTCCTCTTCGTGATTAAATGCGAAGGTTTTTCAAAAAAACAATGATGAAAATCCATTTTAAAATTATGCCATGATTAAAAATGGATAATTAAGCAATCTTCGAGAATATTTGGTGCAATCTTGGACATATTAAGGTTGCAGATTTTTTCAATCCACCCTCCCGATAAAATACGCTCGGAAACCCCAGCAGAGTACTCGCAGAATAGAAAAAGCCGCCAATATGATCGAAAGCCCCAAACTGGGGTGAAGTATTTTCAAAATAATCAAGTTATGAACTTTCTCATGAATTAATTTTGGTATAATCTTCAAAAACTCACTTGCATAAAGCTTTGTTTTATGTAACTTTTCCACTTCCCTTCTAGACATATAACATGAAAAAATGTTGTGCCTATGCCCAGCTGAAAGCAATCAAGGAACAATAAGCATGAATAAGTCCGCTGATTCAGTACTTTGGGCAAACTAAGGGGCTTGTACATTAAGTTTCTTTAACTTTTTTTCCTATTTTTACAGCTCCGCAACAAGTTGCAAATGAAATTTTCAGATTCGAATACTTTAGTCACGCAGGAGTACTTAACTTTTATGGGCAGAACTGACATATGAACCAAAAGCTTGGTATAAGTAGATCTTACTTGCCTATTTTCCCAATTTTACTTCGTTTTTGACTTTACAGTCGAATAGCTGTCTTATTTCGTTCAAACTTTGTTAGCTATCTCGCGTCGTACCATATGAGCATCACCAGAAGGCAGGGTGTGCACTTGCGTACTAAAGTCGGATGACAACTAAATGTGAACAGCAGAAGCTGTTCAAACTACATCTTATACAGTAATAATTCAAGCACAAAACATGGCGCCATATGCAAGCAGCTTTTAAAATATAACAATACAAGTCAAGTCAAGCCAAATTTATTAAAGGAAATATAGGCAAACGCCTTTGAACTCCCTCTTGGTACATAGGATTTGAGAAATGCATCGGCAAAGCCGAACATTCTAAAGAAGTCGTTGACACAGTTTCAAACGACTACTCGCTTGTTTCAAGTAATAAACTCACACGCAGTTTACACGAGCCAGCAGTGTAAGTGAGGAAGAATAGCAGACAGTGAAAAAACTCCTAAGGCTGGCTCATAATTCAAAATGGAATGTCATTTTTGGTTTTTAGGAGAAAACAAGAATTATATCAATGGAATACTGCTAAATGGAGAGAAAATACTATCCTATTCACGTTCATAGATGTATGTGGCCTAAAAGTTAAACCAAACCTTCACATGAGACCCCGTAAAGAGGGGTAATTCGTCCTTTACTTTACTTTAGCCAAAATGATTAACAATGCTGTAAATTTTGGTAATGTAAGTCAAGTGAGTACGTCCCATAGGTAGATCACCCTGTAAAAATTGTGCAATAAAACTAATTTCCGCTTTTTGTTTTCGGTGGCCTGGGCCATTTTTTGAAATTTTGGCCACCGGCAGCGCCGCATCGATGGAGCAAAACGGTAAAAGAACGGCTGGAATTGCGACAAATGGCCCAGTCCAACGCTGTCCTTCGAAAATAAATAGTGCGATCTTTTCCATAGGGCGATATATGCCAGAAACGTACCCACGTCATTTGAACTGCAATACTTACAGTATTATTACTCAGATATTCCGACGATAAAAGCTAAATTACTATTAGGCGGCCCTTGCCACCATTCGGTCCTTCTAATTCGGATGAATTCGCCAGAGGGCACACACTCTGAATATGAGCTGTGTTGATTAAAAACAGGCATAAAATTCTTTTTTTCAATCAGTGCAAAAATATCGTGCAATTAACGTACCTGTCCAAACGTTGAATAAACGGCAGGAGGAAAATCCGTCCACCAGTAACATAATATGGACTCCTGTGGCAGCAGCCTGCACAAAATTATTAGAAAGGCAAGTAAACCAAAACCTGAAACAACCATGGCCTCATTCGGCCCGCATGTAACAAAACCCCAGGTCATCTTTTCCGCTGGCTGCAACAGTTCAACTAAGAAAGGATCTCATTCAACCGCTTTCATTTAACACCAGTAAAAGAGTTGCGTGATACGGATTTGCTTCTACTCAATAACAAAAACGTTTCAACTGCAAGATACCACTTCACCTGTTTTTTTTATTACTATAATGCCTAAGTATTTGCTTTAAACCGAGAAGTTAACTTTTGTTAGTGATTCAATATGTTGCTGCTGTTGTTACTCCTCTTGTTGTTGTTGCCGTTGTTGTTGTCGTTGTTTTGTTCTCTACATCTAATAAAACGAAGTAAAACACTGGAGTTCCAGGGAGGAATGAAAAACGCGGAATCAGTAGGCGAGTAAGCTGGCAGACAGATTGTTGGAACGGAGACCCAGGCCTTATTGCTGTAAGGGCGCCCAGGCCAACATATTCACCGTCTAACTGTACCTCATGTGAGCTCCCAAACAGATAATATAACAAGACGTGTGCAGAAAGCAGGAATATTTGAGTGTTAGAGGTACAAAAAATTTAATGAAACGAACGTGTGTAAGATAGGTTCACGAACTAATCAGATTCTCTTCTTAAATGGTGGTTGGTCCCATTGGTTGTTAGCTCAGTGGATGACTGTAGTTTGAATTCTGACTTTTCGATCGCTTGACGGCTTTGTACGCTTATTCGGCCTTAATTGAATCGAGAAACTCAGTCTCCTGTATATGCCACATAACCGCATTTGCAATGGTGTGCATTCAACTTGGCCGAGTCCTACCAGATTGAATTAGCTGACGACACAGCTAAGTTCGATGATTCCACCTCCTGCCAAATCGATTCCACCTCCTGCCAAGCTGCCTAAGAAGAAGAAAGAGGAGGAGGAACCAGGAGAGAAAGCGTCAGTTGCTTCCGAGCCCCATCAAACACCTGGTGGGTCCACTCACAGCGGCGCGTGCAAAAGGCGTGCTGCCCCAACAACACCCTCAGCCTCCTCTTCCTCGATTGCCGCCACCCCCCTTAACCTCTCCACAAGGGACTCAAGTGCTAAAAAGGCTCAAACGTCAACCTCTAGGCGACCAAGCCGGAAAAGAATGCGAACAGTTCCGTCACAAGTGAACCCGCAACTCAAATCTTACTATTTTCTTCAAATGGGCGTGTTAGGACGGTCGAAGTAACAACCTCAGCAAGCAGTAGTTTGGAAGCCATAGCCCCACTCCAAGCAGGCTATCGATCGGCCTACACGGGAAAAAGTACACCAGCCGTCAATCGATCGATAATTCAGAATTCGAACTACAGTCATCAACTGAGCCAACAACCAATGGGACCGGCCACTATTTTAGAAGATAATCTGATTGGTTCGTGGACCTTTCTTACGCACGTTCATTTCCCTAAGTTAATTGTATCTCTCACTCTCAAGGACTTCTGCCTTCTGCACGCTTCTTGTCGTGTTCTCTCTTTAGGGGCTCACATGAGGCGTAGTTAGACAGCGAATATGTTGGCCTGGGCTCCGTTACAACAATAAGGTGTCACATTGCGTGGTGGTATCCCGGCCTGGGCCTCCGCTGCCGCACAGATAAAAATAATATGTTTATTATGCCAGTTTACAGGCAATTGTAAAGAGTTGGTAATGCACCTCTTGGGCGCCTTCCAAAACCTCGAAGACCGGAAAAAACCTAAAACAAACTCCCTATGTTGCAGCCAGTATTGGTTTTGTTTCAGGTTTTGTGTTTTTTTAATACTGGGCGAGATAGGGAGTTTGTTTCAAGTGAAAAGAACCTGACTTCAAACGTATGATACAAACGGAGTATATGTACAGTTGTCAGCTGAGTTGACACATCAGCAGGAGAAATGTTGCATATCGTTTAAGGACATTAGTTCGAGACGGTGAGGGTTGGCACAAGAACACAGTGTTCTCAGTCTTCCTTCAACAGTTGTCGGCAAAAGTTGCGCACTTTCGGCTGAAGGGTTAGATGACTGCGGGCTGCTGCTTCAGCAGCATTATCTTCAGCATGAAGCCTGGCGGGGTTCAAAGTGCACGAACGCCATCAGAGAGAATGAGAGATTCCACCAAGTCAGCACCCAAAATTCGTGAAAGTTGTCCTGAATGTAGAAAACTAGTTATAGCTCTCTGAAACATAGGGTAGCTTTGCTGGGTTTTAATACTTTTGGGCAGCTTATTCCAGATTTATATGGCGTTTAGTGAAAAGAACTGTCGTTACTTAACTGTACGTGCCCTAGGAAGAAATAAAACTACGTCTCGATGACTGGCACGTCGAGAGTGCTCAAGCTCCCTTATTGTACTGAGAGGATTCAAGGTTTGACCATTCAAAAGTTTAAACAGTAAAAATAGACCCTTCTGCAATCTACGAAGCCACAGGGGATCCAGCTTTATAAGTTCGCACCTTTGTTGGTAGGATAAGTTACGGTGTTCTGTAGTGAACACTCTTCTAGTGAAGAAGTGCTGCACCGATTCTATTTTCTTCCCTTCACTAGTGCGCAGAAGACTGAAAAGGGGCGAGCAGTATTCAAGACTAGGTCTCACGTACATATTATAAAGGCTAGTTCTAACCTTCATAGTCTTAAAATTTCGAAGGATAAATCCTGTGGTTCGGCGTGCTTTCGAGACTATCAGGGCACAGTGCTTTGACAAATTGAGACTATTAGAGTAGGATATGCCCAAATCCTTGATAACTCCTGGGACATTTAGTTCGTGGCCATCAATGCTTAATTCCGGCTGATGATCGTCGCCAACAACCATAACGGAACATTTTTGCCATGAAAGGGTGAGGCGTCATGTGCAACACCACTGGGCGAAGGCCCGAAGATCCTTTTTTATCAGCTCGAGCACGATGTTGCGATTTGCCGGTTTATATCAATAAGCGACTTTTAAATCATCAGCGTACATGAAGGGTCTACCATACTGAAAACAATCTGAAACGTCGTGGACAAACAGGCAAAATAGGAGCAGACCCAGTACATCATCCTGTATAACTCCACTCCTCACATGCGTGGGGTTGGAGATAACATTGGAAATTTTTACTCGTTGTGTGCGAGCATCCAACTAGGAAGATATGAAGTTCAGAGGCTTGCTACTTATGCCGAAGGAGGCCAGTTTCAGAAGGAGGAGGTTATGATCGACCCGATCAAAGGCCTTAGTAAAATCAAAATCGACGTTATAAATGGCAAAACCGCTGTCTCTAGATTGCAGCACATAATCAAAGAAAGAGAGCTGGCAGGTGTAACAAGATCGTTTCTCGAGAAAGCCATGTTGAGCTGTATTGAGCAGGTTGTTCTCTGTCAAGTGACTCATCATCTTTTCTTTGATCAAGGTCTCCAAGATCTTCGAGGCTGCGGGAAGTGTATTTATTGGCCTAAAGTTGTCAAGTCAAGTCAAATTTATTAAAGGAAATATAGGCAAACGCCTTTGAACTCCCTCTTGGTACATAGGATTTAAGAAATGCATCGGCATAGCCGAACATTCCAAAGAAGTCGTTGACACAATTTCAGACGACTACTTGCTTGTTTCAAGTAATAAACTCACACTCAGTTTACACGAACCAGCAGTGTAACTGAAGAAGAAGAAGAAGAACAGACAGTGAAAAAACTCCTAAGGCTGGCTCATGATTCAAAATGGAATGTACTTTGTGGTTTTTACGAGAAAAACTGTCGCTCGTGGGCGAAGTATGTGAATGATAGGGGCATGATGCTTCTGTGAATGTTGACGGCAGCCATGGCGTCCATGACGAGTAATGTCTACATCCGAAGGACCATACGAGTAGGAGACGTCGGAGTCACGAGAACGTCCTGAAGACCAGAGATGCGACCATGATACGCCTTTGCTGTGCCAAGAGCCGAGGAACCCGCCACGTCGTCAGCAGTCGGTCGATACGAGAAAGGGTGTGACAGGGCCGCGTAGCCTAGGACCATAGGTTCGGTAGATGCGTCCTCAGATACGATCGGCGCGGATCGCATAGTCAGCAGAGACGTCGGTAGCTAGGTAATTGCTTAAAACTCATTATGTTAAATACTACTACTAATAATACAACTTACAAATTACTATTAGTCGATATTTGTAGCATTTCTAGTATTTCAAGGTTTGAATGTAGAGCGCTTCAATTTTTGGATTCGGAGCACTTCAGTGATTAGATTTGGAGTACTTAATCGCGACGATACTCATTAAATCGGTCTAGGTTTGCCTTAAAAACATCCACGGAAGGGGAAATGAAAATATCCACAGGAAGGGCATTCCATGCCTGGATTACCCTCTTAGAGAAAAAGAATTTTCTCGGGTCAAGTCTTGCCCCAGTCACACATAATTTGAGGGGGTGTCCTCGCAGCCTAGAGGTGGTGACCCGCTCAAAGAAGTTATTTGTTTGGAGGCAGCAATCCTGACCACGCAGCATGCGAAATGCCTGGATTAGGTCCCCACGTAGCTGCCTGTAATCCAGAGGAAACAAGTCAAGATTTACCAATCGGGTCTCATAGGGGAGGTTCCGTTGGCCTCGTACAAATTTTGTTGCGCGTCTTTGTACATTTTCGAGGTTTTTTTGTCTTTGGCTGTCCAAGTTCTCCAGGCTTGGATGGCAAATTCCAGTTGAGGTCGCACGAACTTGCCAAACACCTTTCCAAATACAACTTAGTCAAACTTAGCAAAGACGCGCTTGATTAGATCCAAGCTCGACATTGCGGATTCAGCCACTTCCAGGACGTGGAGTGATGGCTTCAGTGAAGGCGTGAACCACACCCCCAGGTCTTTCTGAGCCTCTACCTCTGGCAGCGGCGTGTTATTCAGGTAATACACCCTCCGAGGCGTAGTGCTGGTTCTACCAAAGCGCATTAGGTTGCATTTGGCCACATAGAATGGCATGAGCCAAAGAGTCGACCATTGCTCCAGTCTATGCAAATTTGCCTGGAGGTTTAATTCATCGTCTTGGTTGCGTATGACCTTCCAAAGTTTTATGTCATCAGCAAACATTGCGATTTCGCAGTCTAGTCCGCTTATGCAGTCATCAATATATATAAGGAAGAAAATAGGGCCAAGAACAGATCCCTGTGGAACCTCGCTCTCGACTGCTACCTCCGCCGACCGCTGTTTGCCAAAACATACGGTCTGGGTACGACCAGTCAAGAAGTTTGCGATCCACTGCAAAAGGTTTCCCCTTACCCCTATGCAGCGGAGCTTGTATAAGAGACGTTGATGAGGTACCGTGTCAAACGCCTTCTTGAAGTCTACGAAGACTGTATGCACCATATTCCCTTCATCAATCACTCGGGTCCATTGTTCTAGACAATAGAGCAGATTGGTCAAGCAGGACCTTCCCCTGCGGAATCCGTGCTGCTTATCAGAAAGAAGTTGATGTTGCTCCAAAAAGTGCATCAGCTCGCGTTTGACTATGCGTTCCATAAGCTTGCAGGATATTGAGGTGAGGCTGACCGGTCTAGAGTT
>JAYGXS010000007.1:15231363-15272628 GCA_036362985.1 Ligula intestinalis
AATTTGGCAGGAATTTCATCAGGACCCGGAGATTTACATTCCTTCAAGCTTTTTAGTTCTTGAAAAATCGCCTCTTCTTCAAACAAAATATCCCCAATATTTGGTGCTTCCACGACCTCGTCAACAGTTGCGACGAAGGGAGGTTCTATGGTGAAGACAGACTGAAAGAACTCAGCAAAATGTTCTGCTTTGTTTTTACAGTCGGAGATTTTGTGACCATCATCAGTTTGCATAACAGGAATCGGGTTCCTGTTACGTGTGCTTTTCCGTAAATAACTGCATAGCAACTTTGGATTATTGACAGCTCGACGCAGTAGATCGCTCTCAAAGTCCCGTCGTGCTTTGAAAACCATTTTTTTCACCTTGTTCCGCTGGATTTTGTACTGTTCAAAATCTTCGTTGCAGCTTGTGTTGCAAAACTTCTTCGAAAGCTTTCTTTTTTTATTGATCTCTCTTTTGATAGCTCTGTTCAGCCATGGAGGTCGGCTAGATACCTTGGGCACTGAAAGTGGACAATGACTGCGCATTAGCTGCAACAACCACTCCTTAAATGTATTCCAGTCCTCAGTGACATCCCCAGAGAAAAGAAGACCCCAGTCTATTTGTGATGCCTCTACTCTCATTTGTGAGAAGTCACCTCGCCATATATTCGACCTTGGTTCGTCTGCTGTAGGGGGTAACGAGTAAAGACCATAATCCCATAAAAGTACGGCATTATCACTTCGACCTAGTGGAGGTAGGCAGCATACCTCGTCTATAGTGTCGGGATGCTTCGTGAAGACTAGATCTAAACAACTTGCTTGTTGCCCTCCACGTGCTCTAGTTGAAACTAGGACGTGTTGTGTGAAAAGTGCCTCAAGTGTTGTTTTTAGCAGATGGTGACCAAAGGTGTTTTTAGAACAATTTGCCCGCAAATTGTTCCAACATATGCTGGGCGCATTGAAGTCACCCATGAGTACAACATCAGGTCGACTTCCTATCTCCTTTATGCACCCCAGTAAACGCGCATCTGCATCACTGTTTGTCCGCGGTGGTTGGTAGACAGTCACGGCTTCCAGGGGCTGCGACCCCCGTGCCTTAATTGTCAGCCAAATAGCTTCTATACCATGAGTAATCCTTTCAGGCTTCGCGCACACACTTAATTCGTTCTTTACATACATAGCAACTCCTCCACCCTGGCGTTCCACTCGGTCTCGTCTAAATAGTTGGTATCCGCATAGCGCCACTTCTGAATCACTGATGCTTTGTGACAGCCAGGTTTCTGTAATTGCTATAACATCAGGGGACCCATCGGCTACCTGTATTTGAAGTTCATCAAACTTCGAGAATAAACTCTGGGCGTTAGTATATAGAAATTTCAGCCGGCGAGACTCTGCAGTGTCCAATGCGTTTGGGCGCGAGTTTGCCAGTACTACTGGACCGCAGCCGTCATCAGGATTGACTGCTTCCACAGCACTATGGTAGTTTTCTGTATTATTTGGTCCCTGAAAATGGCCAGATTGCTCTCTCCAGCTCTCTCTCTCCCCCGTTGTTCTGCCACCAATTCTCGGCGTTTCAGACGTTCTGCTGGAGAGTAGTCCGGCTGAAAAAACACCGTCTTATGTGAGTGGCGGAGAGCTGTCTTCCGGGACAGAACCAAGTTCACCTGTTCTTTGTTATCCAAGACTATCCTGAGAGGTCGAGGTCGGACAGTTTCCGACTGTTCAGTAACCTGTTTGCCTATCCTGAAAGCTCCACAAACTCCTACTGTCTCTCGCTGTCTGAGAATGTCTTTTAGCAGGTCCCGAAACTTTTCGACGTCCGCATCCATCCTTTCCTTCGGAGTAGTTCCGTCTGATTCAGGTAGGCCTTGAACGACTATGCAGTTTCGGCGGTCAAGGGATACCCTTGATATATTTCCAGTCCTACTGCCATCGGAAGACCTCGAGGTATCGATAGGAATGGCTTGTGACTTTGGGTTTTCCTTACCATCACCAGAGATAGGCTTCTTTTGGAAGCCGGGATGGCTTTGTTCAGAGCTAATTATAAGAAGGGTCTCTTATGAACTGAACATACATTAATCCGCTGCTGTCTTCCGCTTGTCCCTACTAAAAAGGCTAGCGCTGTTTGTACCTATCATGCTTTTGACATAGTTGATAGAAACTTCATTTATAATTTTGTTGACTTGACAATCGACGTAGCAAGACTCCGTGACTTCATGTCGGCAGTTCAAATAGCATCCGGGAATTTTTGCCACTAAAAATGAGTAACACTACCTTTCGGTGCCCACAATTCCTCACTTTCTTTTGCCAAGACTAAAGAAATTGTAAAGGCAGTTGAAAGTCACTATACTAGTGCACCTAAGGTTCGCAGGGATTTTTAAATTAGCGTCTAAGCAGGAGTATGTATTATTTCTCCTTTCCACTTCTTTCGTGCTTATCGAAAGGTAGCGCAATCCATGATGAATTATATCCATGTCAGATTGAGGCATTTGGAGTGGCGATCAGTTTGATTTTTTGGCTACATTTTTACGCTCATATCCCTATTGACCTGCGATTTCCCCCATTTTTGACCGCATCTTGTTAGTATCACTAATAATGCACTTGTATTTTTGACTTAAACTACTGGATCTGGATGTTTGTGGTACAGTCTGCATATGTTGCACCCGTTCAGCTTGACTGGATTCTCTTTTTGTATCGACAGGAGTAGAAAATATGAAAGTTTCTGTTGTAAGAACAGTACCTGTTACTCGCACTCTCGGTTATTTGATCTTACTGCTACGTCTAATCTAAGAACAAAACCAATCGCTTCTGAATTTCAACAGAAGGGCTCTTTCGATTTTTTAGCTCCTTAAGCTTCTCAGTCGAGGAAGCGCATGATAAATGAAAAACTAGAACATTTGTAATTGTAAGAAAATCTTAAGCTTAAAGTGAAAACGCTGTAAAACAGAAATTATCAAGTGTAACACACTTTAAAGTAATGAAGCCAAATGCTATATTAAGGGAAGGGGCAGCAATTGTTCAGTCGGGCGCATGTTTATCCTAAGGTTAAATTCTGGGCTGTTGCAATTTCCAAAAAAACCAGAGGCAGTGTGGAGGGTTTCGAAAATAATGTCAAGCTGTACCAGCGTCTAGAGTACCAAAATCTCATCAAACCAGCGGAAAAATTACCTGAACTCCAAAGAGCTTACTTTCGACCTAGCCACAATATGGCAGAAAAATGTGCAAAAATCAACTCGTTGAAGATGCAGGAAGCTTGACGGTCTCAGTTAGATGACAACAGGAATCATCTTCTGTTTGACTGACTATAAAGCTTACATTGACGCCTTGGTCGCGAAGTTTAACAGCGCTCACCCATCGCTCAAGTTTTCTGCTGAGACTGAAGTGAACGATGAAATTGCGTTCCTTGATGTCCTTCTGCGAAGGCAAGAGGATGGATCTATCCTACGCAGGGTTTTCCGAAAGAAAACCTGGACAGGAAAATACACTAAATTCCACAGTTTTGTCCCCCTCAATATAAAACGAAATCTGGTCCAGGGAATAGCAGCTAGAATACGACAGATCTGTTCTCCTGAAACTGTCGAAGCAGAACTCCAACAGCTGCAGCATTCACTAATTGAAAATGGATACCCGGAAAGGTTCATCCGCCGAAATATTGGTGAACGCGCCAAAAAGCCTGTCACCTTAACTGCAGAAAAGAAAGACGTGTTCATTAGACTGCATTTCTTAGGCGATGCAACCAGCGAGCTGGTCAGACGACGCTTGAGGACTGCAATCACAAACGCTTTCCCAGCGGCGAACTTACGGGTGCACTTTACGAACTCTCCCCTCCTAGGATTTGGAGGTACAGACAGACTCCCTTTGAAGGCCACATCAATGTGCATTGAATCTTTTACTTGCTCTTGTAGAGCGGGATACATCGGCCGTACAACGAGGCGTCTCGAAAAGAGGGTACGTGAGCACATACCGACCTGGCTAAGTAAAGGTGAAACTAGATCGATCTCGAGTGCTATTCTCGCACATCTAGCCGATACGAACTATCGAGTCGATACTAAAGAAGCCTTTAAGGTGGTCTGCAGGACGCCATATAATTTTCCAAAGGCCTACGCCAACGGAATTTTGCAACAGCCGAAGCAGTAGCTATAAGGCTAGCAAATCCAGTGCTGTGTTGTCAGAAAACTCTGACACAAGCTCTGTCCCTTCCATGGCCTAAACCGACACCAGGTGGCGATAGGATTTCACCCCTACCAACAAGCGACAATCCCTCAACCAACACGCTGACATGGCCTACATGCGCAAACTGACATAGTCCGCGTTGGCCAATCAGCGCCCGTGTTAGATAGTTATTGATTTTTCTAACTATTCAAACTTTTATTGTCATGTACAGCGTTTATTTCCCTTGCAAATGCTTGGTCTGATGAAGAGTTGCTGAAAACAATTGTTTGCCAAAAACTGACATCTAACAAAAAATTTCCCTGAAGAACAGTATTCTTCTCGTCTATTTGAAACTAGGCATATGGTGATAACCAATACAATATTTATGCCAGGTTTCTAAATAACAGCATGGCAAACACAGAAACAGGTAACCATAGAATAAATTATTTGTCGAACTTCACCTTAAATTAAACTGGAAACACTTTTTCTGCACGGGAGCGCGCGAGTCAAAGTTGGCGCCATATTGGCCATATTTGCATTTCAAATCTCTGCTTTGGGTTCTAAGATCATCCATTGCAGAATTGACGGTAAGAAGTGTTCTTCCCTGTATTAATCATCATTAGCTGATATTATTTACCGGAATATTTCAGTTATTTTTTCTCGTAGAGAATGCCACCGAAGAAAACGAAGCTTACAGTAAGTTGAATCATTACATCCCGTATTTACTGAGTCACTCTTTTAAATCCCTTGCCCTTGCATATGAAAACCTGGCTAACGCCAATTGCTTTATTGCATTTTATCGTAGCCTGCTCTAAGAGAATGTCCATCCCTTATAGAGATCACGAAGTAGTTCTCGGTCCAGGGCCCGACCCGCCTCTAAAAAACGCTCACCATCTCGGAGGTCCGTATCACGATCATCCAGATCGCGGACGCCAGCCTCAGAGTCCAAGGTGGTTAGGCGGCGGTCTCCTAGCCTCTCAGATGATGAGCAAGTGGTTAAGTCGACCAAGCATCAAAGACGCGATACGCGAGCCTCTTCGGCAGGCAGGATCGTTAAGTCTTCGTCCAGATCTTCTGTAAGGCTTATTGAAAAACTGGAAGCCCTTCATCCGAGTGAGGCAAGGTATGTTGCTTTGATTGGCCACCTGGCTTCTTTTAAATCAGCTTCTTTGGTAGTAATACAATTGTTGCTGTTACCGTGCTAATCACAGATCGCTTTAAGACAGTTCTTATCATTTTTTTGAAGAACGGATTCTCCGAAGTCTCGTAATGCTGACGCCAAGCCAACTTCCTTCGGTCGCCGATTGGCCGTGAGTGTCGGGTGTCTAATGCGTACCGTCTATAATGGTATCTTCTCTGAAGCCACCGGCTGCGTACTCGCTACTCTGCTCCTGCCGCTTATGGTTTTCTACCTGAACTTTTTGGTACTTGCTCCGACCTCTTCTGAGAGTGGCACGCACCTAGAAACGCCCTGGGGTCCGGGCGTGTCTTTATTGGGCGCACTGTGGCCATCGGTTGTGCATGCGTACTTCGATCCATATGCCGCTCTGCTCGTTTTGGGGTTCTTAATGTTTACAATGATCGTTTCGCGATTCATGCCTTTCGGACGGAGCTTCACTGTCATTGCTGGCGGTCGTCGCACCGACGCAAAAGTTAATGGTATGTTAGATTTCACCATTTTAGCCATGACATTTTTGTTTCTTTTGGCCCATAGGTGCATTTATTTTTCCACAGTCCGTTATAAATACTGTTTAAAAAATTGTGTTCGTAAACTATACTGGTCTGTCTCTCTTGACTGATTTGTCCAATGGTACTTTTAAAGGGTGTTTTCTAATGTACGCTCCTCACAGGTTTGATAGTCGCTCTTCTTTGTGCCACCATCATGGGCCTTCTTCAGTGGAAGGGCGATCACTATGTTCACGGATTCCAACCAGCCAACCTCTACAATCACTGGCCGGGTCTCCTAACTGCCTGCGTTATCTTGAGTATCACCACTGGAATGTTCGCCTTTTGGCATGCTGGAGGCCATCAACGTTATCCTTTTTTTAGCAGGCATATGGGTGAGCTGTGTTCTTTTTTGCAGCTGTTTCCTAGTCTCTGCGCTCAGATGTTATTGATACTAAATTCTGGTTTCATTTTTAACAGGAAAAGCTGTAGTGAAGTTTTTCCATGGGATTGAAACTCGTCCTCGTGTGTTTGGAAGTGATTTTAAGCTTCTTCTGCTCTATCCCTCGATGATTGGCTTGAGGATACTTGAAGTGACCCTGGCGTTACGGCAGTATAATGAGCATGGTCGCGTGAGTCCTGCCCTATTCACAGTTATTGCACTGCACGGCCTCTACATATTCGACTTCTTCGTTTTTGAACCAACTATTCTCAGTTCGTTCAAAATGAATCACGAGGGCTTTGGATTGTTCCAGACTATTCGGCTCTTCGTCGTTTTTCCTTTTATGAGTGGCCTTAATGCCTTCTATCTTGCTGTCAACTATGATGACGGTCACCCGGGTACTGAGCTGAAGTCTTACTCCACTGCTCTCTTGATCGCGTCTGTTTCGGTATTCCTGAGTGGCCTGTGGATCAAGCGCATCTCCAGCAACGAAAAGTACCTCTTCAGACGAGATCCACAACACCCGAAGTTCACAGGTTAGCATTTTTGTTAACCGATTGTAAACAATATGTCCTATGGTTATTGTCTCTCAAGATAATATTGCGACCCTCATCTAACCATCGACTGCATTTTAGACATGAACAGCGTTCCAACAAGCTCTGGCAAGCGTCTACTTGCGGGTGGCTGGTGGGGTCGCGTACGCCATCCAAATTATTTGGGTGAGGCGTTGATTGCGATCGGATGCAGTCTGCCTGCAGGTATTTTCTCGTCTATTTCCTTTTCCAGGACTCAAGCATTTATTTGCAGTCCATTATGAGCTAATGCTATATTTCTTGTTTGAAATGGCAGGGTTCGCTTCTCCGATACCATGGATTAACGCAATTGTCCTTATCATATTCCTTGCGAGGCGTGCCGTAGTGGTCGAGCGATCCTGCGCTACGAGATACGTGTCCGCTTGGAACAGGTACACTGGTCTCGTGCCCAAGCGCTTCCTGCCCCGTGTGTATTAATGCAGTTTGCGAAAAAGTGTTTTATATCAAATTGTATGTACATCTACCCCTTCCATTTTTATTGAATCTCCCCGTCTTGTGTATACATACTATGTCCACAAAGCCTTCCCCTGGTACCCATTCATACACGCTAAATTTTGTATAGTCCCTCGCACGTGCGTGTTCCAAACCTGTTTGTTCAGTTTCATATTTAATGACTGTCCTATTTTGTTAATAAGTGCGTGTTTGCACAAATACGGCAGCATCTTACGCCCTCATTCCCTTAGTTCGGGTATCCTGCCAACTGTCCTATTTTGTTTATGTGAAATTATATCAGCATTCTCCCTGTATTCGAGTTTACGAACTATTTTTCAATGTGTCATATTTTAATGAAACCGGCCACTTCATTTCACTTCTCTCTGTCGGTTTGGGTGGTGTCCGCTTCTATTTGTTCTCCGAGATCCCATTAAGGACGAGGGCAAACTGGTCATTGGGAAGTACTGTGGAGTTGACTCCTGGGGTGGATATGAGCGAAATCTCGGCGGGAACCGGTCTCCCTCCGTTTCCTAGATATAGCCTCAGTATTTCGTCGGTAAAAGACGCAGTTACCGTCGGAATGCTGGTCGCTTCTCAGGACTCAGCTAATAGTAATTTCTGTCGCGCCGGCTTCTCGTAGAGTGTAAAGTAGACCATGTCTTTTTTCTTGTCTGGCATCCGCCATGGATTCGCAGCGGCTCAATCGCATTTTCGGAGGGCTCGACTAGAAACTTTGCAGTGTTCACAGTCTTGGTCTGCAGGTTTCAATAAGAACGTTTGTTTGTGTGTCGCGAATTCGCCCGGATTCACTCTTAGTTACAGTTTCCGCAAAGTGTCCAATCCTACTGTTCCAATGTTATCTGGCTGTGCTCCTCGCTGGACGTGCGCCGGTGGGCTTCCACACGAATTCTGTGATAACACCGGTTTGAGTTCGTGAGGTGTACTAGAAACCTGCCCTTGACGTTCCCAACACTGACAAGGGTACCCACTGAGCTCGATTCACAGAAAGAGATAGGGTGGCAAATTATGCTGATAGTAGGATATTTATGCTCCTAGCAAATCGGTTCATTGTTTACCGTAGTAGGTTGTCGACCGACGGGGTATCTCGGACAGCGCAGTATGTGTTCGTGTTCAACGATAGACTAGGAGTCAGATTGCAATGGCTCCCTCTCAGTGCGGCCACAATGGCATCTTCACTCCATGAGTTCCGAGGCAATCATGACAGTCACTTGCGCCCTCTCCAGCCTTCCCTTGGCCGAGGTGTATACGTGTGATAGATGCAACGAATGTCTAGCATCATTTAATGCTAGTCCATGCGTAAGCCCTCGCATTCGACATCAGTTTACTGAAGCGTGCGGTGGACAGTGTCGTGTAGGTGTGATGCTCTACACAGGAATGGAAGGCAGCCTGAAATGGTCCCTTCAACACTAGTGCTAGTTAGCAACTAATAACTTTCGTGGAAATTAGTGCAGGTTTTTAAAGCATCCACGCTGGGTCACGTTTTTTCAGGGTTGTTTTGAAATCGCTATGAAAAAACGACCGTCACTAAACATTCTTATGAGTACGATTTACTTCCTAAGTTCTGAGGTAGGGGCGGGAGGCAAACAGAACGCGGATGGTCGGAGCTTGCACGAAATTATTTTGTGCATACAACGCGGGCTCTAGCAATCCGATAGTGGTTTTTGCTAGCAGGCGCTGCCCCAGGACTTGAGTAGTTTGGCGAAACCTTATAAATTACCTTAAAAGCTTCGTTGGGGTCCACACGATGTCCTGAGTCAACCATGTAGGCATGGATGGCGTTGCTGATGCTTCTGACTTCACCTTTGCTCAGCCATGTTGGAAGGTGCTCCCGTATTCTTTTGGATAAGCGCCGACTCTTGCTGCCAATATAACCTGCTCCACAGGAGCAAGTAGATGCACATAGAGGTGTTCCGAGCTGGCAACCTACTCTTAACTTTACCGCGTTGGTGGGGAATAACACTCGAACTTTCGCTGCTGGGAAAGCTCGTGATACGGCTTGTTTGAGGCGTCTGCTTAGGAGTTCGCTTGCTGCATGCCCTTGAAATTAGACGTTGAAAGACTAGGGTCCTCTTTTCCACAGTGGACTGCTAAAAAGTCAGAAATTATCATTCCAGTCTCCCTTGTCTTTGCCGGCAATACTATCTGAAAAAAATTAGTAGAGTTGGGGCTAGAGGGCCAAGAGAGGCTCAGCCATCAACTATTTCAATTATTGGATGGACTTGTGGCAGTTCGTGCTCAGCACCACTGCGCTGACTCATCATGCTAAGTCTTGAGTACTCGCGCGTGACAGTCTCTGCGTCACACCTCTGGTCAATCCGCTGCAGAGCCACCTGTGCTGCCTCCTTAAGTGCCTCACGCTCCCGGTCTGCTTGCTGCCTCGCGAGTCCTGGCCCTAGCTCCTTGTGAGGGCTCAAAGCCAATCGATTTGCAGTACTTTACTGTGTGGTTGCAGGCCACAGAGGTCCTGTCTCGGGGCCCTATAACCCCGCGCGTGGACTGAAGACAACAGTTGGCGTGGTAAGACTGTGGGTAAACACCTGTTCTTGTACAGCTCTTTTTCACAGTCAACACTGTCCCAACTCATCGGTCTTCCCTGACTTCCGATTTGGGAAACCATCTGTTGTCGACTTCGCTATCATTCGACATACTTGTAATTTATCTGTAGCCCACATTCGCCTGACGCGAGACGCCACATACGAGGTCACTTACTGGCAATCTTGGTCGCCCAGTCGCGCTCAAGCCAGCGCAAAAGCCCATATCCGCATGCGACGCGCAACCTTTGCCCTCGCGCAACTGGGGCACATACACACACTCTAGACTGGTGGGGCCAATAATCGTCCTGAGGCGGGCTCACACAAAGCCCATTCTGAGCCCTTGTGACAATTTCCGCGCTGACAGACACACCGAAATCCGTCCCGACCGGGAGCTTATAAGCCATTGTCAGCCGGTCATGCCCCAACCCCCCAAGTGGTACACTGCCCGAGTTTCGAACAGGCGACCTGTTTAACTCTCTAACCCACTGAACCACGGACTCGTGTTGCCGGATTCTATTGGTAATAGTATCGTAGGGGTTGAGTAAGTTAAATCCTGATAACTGCGATCTTCAGACCCGGTTACTTAGGACAGGAGAATTCATGAGAGGCCGTAGTGGTACGAAGAGTTTATTCTGCACCGAATGAATGAGAGAGTATGCAGGAGGAAATTAACCGCATAACCACAAGTCAGCGGACGGCGGCTGAAGCGATATTTGCTTGGCAGTCGTCACATGAGGTCCTGTGAGTCGGCCTGTAATAAGCTGTTTCAAAGGACGGCAGCAGCAGCGTTCGCAACTGCACTTTGTGTGGGATTAGTCACTACAATAACAACCTTAGTGCATGGACGCTCATCGATCGGTTACGGGACTCACTCGTCCGATCTACCTTGAGGCTCCCTCTCGAGCCCCGCTAGCAGCCGCAAAATGGCTACAGCTTAACGTTTTCAGCAAAGACAAGAGAGACAGGAATGTGCATTTTTGGTTCATTCGATGCCATTAGCCAGCAGCACGCAACCCAAAGCGGTTCATCCTCGGAATTGTTTCAAGTAGGCTTTTACACTCTCTTCCACCAGCCATAATCCCAACCAAAGTCGAAGGCGAGACAATAAACTGGTGCGCGAAAAGGCACACGAAGTATATGGGAAATAGCCCCACCGGAGGAAAAGGGGAACTGAACGGTGTGCTTTACTTACATTTGGTTTGGATGGATTACAACTGTGGTGTCGGGGCTGGGATGGGGTTCATGGACTCTAGTTTCGTTAAATATTAGCTTATTTAGCAAGAGCTTAACAGGAACCGTTGAAGTCATTTGCTTCATCAGAAGTCATCGTTTCGAATGCGTTAGCAAGCTAGGAGCCCTCGATCCACTGCGTCAAGGTAGGCGATAGGTGTCCTGGTAACTACAGGACGATCTTTGACTGATTTCGTCGAACTGGATGTTGGTACCTGTTCGAACCGGTTATCCGACCAAACAAAACGTTCAGGCGTAGGGCCTCCTGCTGGACTTACATTTTTTCCTCAAAAAAAAAACGACGGCAAAAGACGACGGGGGGGATTAAAGTGGCCAGTGGATTAGAATTCCCACTTTGAAATTCAGGTTTGCGAAGGTGAGGATTCTGGAGGATAATCTGATAAACTGAAGTTGCTTGCGGGAACAGATTGGTTTTATTGCTGAAGTTCCAAATGACCTGGTCGATTCTCCATGCTTCAAGCTCTTAAAACCGAACATCAGACAGAATTTTGAACAACTGATTAAGATAATCGGCTCTGGAATGATGTACGATTTTCTTCTTTTGCCCTCTCAACCTTTTGACAGATGTTTGTAGGGTTCGGTAATTACTGACCGATTGAGTTCTAGCCAACTGAGCTACGAGGCCCCAGCTAGAGCGTCGGCCATACTAAGGCCTTTCCCTGATTGGCATGAGTTCGAATCCACCGAGGCTGCCGAATTTTTCACAACTGGGTCAAATAAATTATTTAAAATTGCCCATTTATTCTAATTGCTCTGGAATTGGACGCTTTCTGTTCTCACGTCCTTTTAGACGGACCCTAAAAGCTATTCTCATCGTGATGCAAAATATGCGGATGCACATACTAACCAGACCATCCCCAAGAGCAGGGTTGGCCACTTTAACAGAAAAGAACTCATCTACAAAGTACTGTGTACTATTTTTGATGCAATCTATTGTGGCAAAACCCTAAAATCGCCATCAACTCGTGTACATAAACATCAGTAAAAGGTGAATAAATGAGACAACATACCCCAGGTTGCTAAGTATGCACTAAAACAGATTTGCATGGCAGTAAACCTACATCGTTGTTGTCTGCCCAACTTGGTAGGGTCACGAATTCCTAGAGGCTTGCCCACAGATACGGCATGCATTACTAGGCACATTTATTTAAATGCCACCTACAAATGTATCAAGTTAACCCGAAAGCAAACGCAGCCACTATCGATCGAATAATTGAATGCGATGGACGCTTTTCGTCTACAAATTGGTCAACCACATAATCCTGGATAAGGCATCGGTTAAAGTTAACTGTTTTTTGCCCACACCTGAAGAATAACTGGGGTACCAGATTCAAACATTTGCGCAACAAAAATTATTATTTTCCCGAATAAATTCGCCTATTTTCAATTAAATTTCTTATGATGTCGATATTTCAAGACCTTATTATATCGGAGTAGACGCGCGCAGATCCACGGCCTTCCCCGTCTCCCTTCTCATGACCTCTGCCACCCAGTTCGAGGTTTCTTCGCTTTCGAAAACCAGCGGATCACTTATATGTGTGCCAACTGCTCTGGGTTTTTTTTCCAGCTTTTTAATTTCCTCAGAAATTAACTAACAACTTGCAGTAGCCCAACATATCTAAGGATCTACAGGTTTAGACCACGGGATAACCGCAAAATATTAACAAGCTGTCGTCGGGCAGTCAGTAGTATAACCTACAAAATTACTGACACAGGAGATGCTCGAGGGGTCCATTGATGAACCAGACCACTATCTAAAGTAGTGGCAGATTATCGGTGAGACACTTGTCTGAGCTTCTTGTTACTACCTATCCCGTTAGTATAATTAATAATTAGTGAACTTCTTTCTCAATAACTACCCAATTTACAGCAACAAAAAATGTCGGGTAGGGATGGGACAACGAGTAACTTCGATTCGATGAAGTATTTATGGATCATCTGATGGATCCTGACTGTGTGCAACATCTTTTGTCTCTGGTCTCAGACAACCATCATGGCTGTGGCTTGCTGAATGAAGACAATGTAAACCGGAACCCAATCTACCTTAGTTCTCACCGCAATCTGCTATAATTCGTTGATGCGCTAAACGCTTCGATTCCGTCCGGGCAAGCATTCTTTGACTGAGTTTAGTGGTCTGCGAATATAATAACTGGGCTTTATACACCGATAAGACCACCGGGTAAAATCGTGAACTCAGTCCCCCATTACGAAGGAGGTAATATAGTGTGGGGTTTATATTTATGTCTAGACTCGGAAGAGAAGTCAGGCTCTGGACAGAATTTAACCTAAGTCTAAACCAATAATTAGGCATGAACTTTGAAGCATTTTCTCCTGATGCGAATTTAAAGCAGAGTTTATTGGAACCAAAAAATTTTGCGACTGCTCGTCAGGTGCGGCCTATCACTGAATAATATCAGGAACGAATGAGGGAATGTAAACAACTGAATTCGTACAGAAAAATCGATGCACAATAACAAAGTTATGGTAAATTTCCACATGGGCTAACCAATAAAGTTAGCAACTTAAAACAAACCGTGGGAAGCATAAGTGGAGAAAAAAGTTCAGGCAAAAATAGGGAGATAAAGGTATAAAGCTAGGAGCTGGATATTGCCTAGGCCAAATTAGATGCACCACGTGCTCCAACTGTTTACATAGATCAGATTTCACTAGCCGTATAAAAGTCGCATTCAGGTAGCGCAATGTGCGAGCTACTCGTGCCCAAACGAGTACTCGGAAGGATGTTTGGGTGACCACAGAGTGACCCGTATCAAGCGAGATGATTATTAATGGGTGGGCGTGAAATTCTGTTTTCTTGCTTTAAAAGCCATCTAGGCAGGTGCTCTTTAGATCTGACTGCTAATTGCCGTTGCGTTTGCTCAATCTACATGGATTCACAATTGCATGCAAATTCATAGACACAGTTTGAAGTGGTGTGCAACGACAAGGCATCCTTTGCGTGTGGAATTGGTATAGGTTTTGTGGAAATTCAAAGTAAGGCCTCGGCCGTATTGTATGTCCTGACAACGTAGACGTCGCTTGATAGTATTTAAACGGTTGTCACCCATAAAGGGCCGAGATATAAAAACTGGCTTTTTAGGAACTGAATGTTCCGTCATTATTGGTCTTAGGGGATGGCTGTACTTGCGAAAAATTTTGGTTCCAATAATTTATACAGTAATTGCATGGTGTAAATTAGCCACTCACCCTAAACTCTACGTCTCAGAAAGTAGCCAAAGTAATGAGCAGGCTTTTGAAAGTGAGTCGCCATTTTTTCTTCCTCACATCCGCATGTAAATGTTCTCATACATACATGGGTTGGCCCAGTACGCCCATTAGAAACCTATTTTTAGCCCTCACTATTTATTTGAACTATAATAGCGAGGTCATCAGCGCACGAAGCTAGCGCTGATTTTAAGGAAGTTTTATTTAGCCTGCATTTTGCGACATATTCAAGGACATTTCTCCACGACCTCGCCAAGTGAAGTCTTTGGCTATCACGCATTACTTTTGAATCGCCGGTGTTTTGTAGTTACTGTGCCATTTTTATTCACGGACGTTTTTGCTGAACAGTTTGAAATTATATTTTAAAAATAAAGCATCTCTCTCCATCTCCCTCGAGAGCGGTTATGTTGTTCCAGGCTTGCCCTCGTAAATGGGTTTTGTTTGCCAAAAATGTCTCCTCTGGGGGTGGGGGGGGGGTAGGGACTACTACAGGAGTGCCACTCTTAGGTAGCCCAGCTGTTCCAGCGTCCTCACAGCGTGTCACGTGAGCAAAACAAAGGCGCATGCAGCCGTCGCGGCCCGATGGCCTCTCCCCTCAATGTCTCTCCCCAAAACGGACGCCGCAGCACCGCGGCAGACGACATTGTGGACGCCGCATGTTAACGATCGCGCGGCGAGCAGGGAGAGCTAGCCCCAGCGAGGAGCCGGCCGAACGACGCCCAACAGGGAAAGAGAGAATCTTGTTCATTAGGCCAACCAATCGAATGGCCCGGACGGGCAGCTGCCGCAGGCATGCACGCACACAGTGACGCATGCACGGCGTGACCTCATGGCCGCGGCAGCTGGGCGTGAGTGAGGCCTACCTACGCGCCGCATAGCGTTAACGCGCGTGCCTCAATTGAGGCATGCAGCCGCGGCCCGCCGCTCGATTAACGCGGGTTTGACTGGGTTATAACCAGGGCGCTCCCAGGCTGGCTCAGGTACCGAAGGTGCGGCAGCTACCTGTGGGTTCCAAAAACAGCATTTACACGGTGGGAAACAAATATTTTGTTGAACTGTTTTAATGTAGCCAAAATTCCCATCAGAGAATTCAGAAGAGTAGTTGGCGAGCTTACGTAGGCTTTCCATAAATGCATATTAGACCATCAAATTTATATGGGAAGGGGTATAAGTTGAACAATTTATCAGTAATGTTCGTCTTTTCATGCAAGCGAGTCGTTGGGATCGGGGGAAGGGGTAAATAAGAGAAAGAAGGCTACGTGGGCAAGGTTTGTTGGAGCCAGTCTAGGGCAGGGGGGAGGGGAGAGAGACAAAGCGAGCGCGGAAGAGTGCATGCAGTTAAGTAACTGTGGGCTATGCCAGACGCGGAACTTGCAGGAGGTTCTTTTGCGCACACAACGCCGGCTTCCTCAACCACATAGCGGTCGCTTCTGCTGTTGTTAGCAGGCGCTGACCCAGGGCCTTTAGATGTTTTGGTGTGACCTTATAAGTCACCTTGACGGCTTCGCTGGGGGTCCATACGAGGTCCAGGATCAGTCATATGGGCGAGAATGGCGCTGGCTCGATGAGAATTTATCGAAAGTCTACGTATGCTTGCCATCTACTCGTCCGAAGCATTTTATTCCCAAAGCTATTAGACCTTCTCCCAGACATAAGTACTAGCTACAAGCCTAAACGCGTGTTTCGCCAATATTTCTGCTACTGCTGCTGCCGCATGACGCAACGGCTCAGCGGGTCTCCTAGCGTTCTCTATGCGGTTTCTGGTACCTGAACTCCAGCAGAAACATCGGTGAAACACGTACCTGGGCTTTTAGCTAGTGCCTATATCGGGAGTACAAGGCGGCGAGGCGCATTAATTCAAGGCCGGCGGAGGAGTAAGCACCACGCTCTGACGATGAGAACAAGCATGTTTTCGAAACGTCAGCAAGAATACAATTTGGTCCTAGCACTTGCCCCCTCTTCTTCTTCCTCTTCCGGGGATGATGAGCATGACATCATATCTGGACCTTGAATATTTGCGCATATTAATACCTTTTCCATATAAAATGCATACTACTTGTAGTAGTTCGTGTCTATAGAATGGGCGTTACATGATTATGTTCAGTTCAGTTTATTTGAGGGAAATGTAGGTGTATACCCTTGAACACCCTATTTGTTTACGTGCATGTTTTGATGTAAAACGTCGTACTTCAGCTTATTGGCGATGCCAAATGACACGAGCCAATGAGGTGGAACAAAGGAAAAAGAACAGACAGTGAAACAAACTTTTGGGAATTTTTGGAAGAGAACCAGCTGTCCTTCATGGGAGAGCAGTAGGCTGAGTCGAAATCAGTGGATCACAGAGGTCATGGAGATCATCGCGTAAATGTAGAAGGTGCGGCCAGACACTCTCTTTGCTGATTGCAGAGTCCGCAGACAAGGTTCCGGAGTATTCGCCACAACCGTCGGCAGTCCATTGTGGGTCGAACCAAGAGAGGACGCATAGGAGCCGCGTAAACCATGGTCACTATACTTCAACTGGTTTGCATTAGGTATCAATAGCGGAAATGTTGCTCAGATTGTTGTTCCTCACTAGACGGTGTGGGAAGCCGATTTCGTCATATCCAGGGTATCGGGCTGGACTTATCTTTATTTGCTCTTAGCGTGGGATCGCATCATCAATTGCTTTCTACTCTCCCGCAATTTACATATAAGGCTAGGTGTAGCCCACTAGACGCTGTTGCTCTGATAGTCCATTCTGCTCTAAGAGATTTAGACAAGAGCTGCCGTGTATACGCATGTGCTTTTCTTGACTACTCCTCAGCCTGTACTATGATCCCGCGCCATCTTATTATTAATAAAACTTCTGCAAGCGACTCTCCCGGCTGGGCTGTCTCTTGGCTTAGGAACTATTTCCCTTCCCGCACTTAATTCGTTCAGTGCGGCAAGCGAAAAGCCATGGTCTTTCCCAGCAACTCTGGAGCTCTCCAAAGGTCTATATTATCCCCTCACCATTTTTTCCTGCACAGTGACGACCTACGATCGCCAAATGAATGTTTTTACGTTAAATATGCCGATGGTATGGTTATTGGCTATCCTCTCAAAAGTCAGATTCATCTTTAAGTACCGGAAGATGGCCTAAACCACGTCTCAGCATGGTTGTTAGCAAACGGTTTACAAAACGACCATAAGTCAGTCCAGTCTAGTTTTCGATTGTGACCGTCTTCCAGTCCTGAATCCATAGACATTCTGTCCAATGAAGTATCCTCTTTCCGGTACCTTGGCGTTACTCTGGTTTCTAACCTCTCCTTTCTTCTTCGCAAACTTTTATATTATATCTACCGCCTCCGTTCATATCACACACCGTAAACCATAATCTGGCAATTTATAGATGTCTGTATTCTCCCCCTCATTTTTTACTGCTCTCCAGTCATTTTTCCAGCGGCAAAAGTAGTTTATGGAGTGCACCTCACATACCCCTAGTCCCAGCAATTTTTGCTACGTAAACGGTGGTTAAAGAGATTTTGAGGGCGGGGAAATAGTAGAGGCAGGGAAGGAAATTTTTTGAAGTAAGTGAAAAGTGGAAAAATGTAGTCAAATTTGTTTCCCGCGGCTGCTGGGAGTAAGTTGTTCCGCGTGTAAATTGGAGGTGTGTGCGGTGCCTCGCACCGCGGACTATACTAATCTAACTCCAGAACAATAAGTTGGACCTCAGATAAGTTGAAGTAGACGACCTCCTAACCACCATTTATATTTTTCAGGAACATCAAGAAACCTAAAAATTTATGATCGGGTTTTTCCGCAATACGTTAAACGATAATACAGATTAGGAAAATCTACAGATAAAAATGAACAGCATTCCTAAATACAATAAAATAAAAATGTACATAGAAGTTATTGAAGTATACTCCACTGCGTATCCTAATGCCCCATCCATAAAAACTTATAACCACCGTTTTCTTAGGACAACCTGCTGGGACAAGGGATTAATGAAGTGCACTAGGTAAACAACTATTACCTTTCCAGCCTTATTTAAACAAATACATGTTCAGTTTTTAATGTATCCTCTGAATGCTCTCTTCAGCTGCCGGTGTTTTGTATGTTTTTAGCTGATATTATAATGAAAAGACACTTTAAAACAGTCAAACAATTTGCTGGTCACATTCTTGGTGAGATCGCTCATCCTCTCCACTTTAAAATAATGGCTGCGAAGTCTTCCCGTACTATGCGCCGAAACTTCCATCATACGTCTTGTCGTACATCGGCTCCCATTCCTAGCAAACTGCTTCACGTGTGAAGAAACGCAAATTCAGAGGCTGAAATCAGACCTGTCTCCATAACAGATGTAGATATCAAGAGTTTGAGTATTCGATGGAATTTTACTTTACCTCATCCCTTGCTCTTAGTAAAAAGAGCCCTTTTTCCAAACAATCTATATTTACCTTCAACATACAGCATATTTATCTCTCTGTGTCGCGATTAAGATATAATATATTTGCCATATAAAATGCATACTACTTTCAGTACTTCCTGTTTGCTTCCCTGCGCTCTCTCCTGAGCACAGGACACAAAACAGATGTTAGCCTTCGCGTTATCAGTAATGAATTCCATGATTAGAGAAATTCGTCTGTAGGCAAACACTACGTACAAAGAAGAGGGAAACAGAAATAGTCAGTTTCAAATTATTATTAGTCGGCACCCGTCTGCAGTACTCAACCCCTGGTGTTGCAAACCCTGTGGCTCGAACCCAGGGCCTGGTAATGTGAAGTGCAAGACCTTATCAAATGAGCCATTGTCTCCACTCTCCTGCCTACCTCGCTAACAAAACCGCCTCAGAAATCTCATCTCATGTCCGCAGCCACTCTTTCGATGAGATAAGCAGCCGCAAAGAAAATAAGGGTTTACAGGTGTGCGCGTCCTGGACAGGGTTGTTTTTGCATGTCAGTGCCAAGCGTGCCCCAACAAGCGTATCTGAAACAGCTCGGAAGGCCACTGTCAGGTCACTGGCAGCTGTTTTGCATTAGAAGTCAACAGGTCACGTTTATTTTCGGCCGTGTCCGCAGTTGACCGATCTGCTAAGTGGCTTGCATATGCAACAGTGTGTGAACACGTTGGGTAGGATGCAGGTTTTCAAGCTGCAACCGTCCCTTAAAGCTGCGTTCTGGGGAATCGTCTCCCCTTGCTGCTTCTCTTTGACACTGAATACCGTGTCAACTCCAGGCGGATATTAATTTTCATAAACAATGCTACTTGAATTTTTTAAAAATTCGCGACAATTTTTGGAATGCGCGTACAAATATATGCGACGCACCGACATGTAAACAGTAGGGAGAAGGTATAGATTGGTTGCCAGCTCAGACCATCTCCATGGGCACCTACGTCTTTAATTTTTACCGTGGAGTGGATCATGTTGGTTACAGGAATTGGCAGCAATCCAAAAGAATGCGGAAACACCTTCCGGGGCAAGTCAAATTTATAAGCATGAACAGCACCATTCTTGCACATATTGTCGATTCCGGACACCGTGTGGACCCCAACGAAACCTTCCCTGATCTATACAGTCTCAAAGAACTACCTTAAGCCACTGGGTCAGCATCTGCTAGCAACAATAGAAGCCACTGCCATCAGGTTACGGAAGCCCATTTTGTGTACACGGAAGAACTTGCAAACTCCACTTTTAACGTGTTCAAAGGTCGATTCCTGTTGGCAATTCTTCTCACCATCGTCTACTGAACTCTCGTTGTGTCTTATCATCCTCCCCTGCTTTAAATACACCTCACCCGTGAGAAAGGACGGAATTTGCTCGATTTCGCTTATTTCTCTCATGGTTCACCTTTGAGCCTGTTCTCTTATAAATGTACTGGCCCGAGGCGAATTTGTCCAGAGGCACATAGGCTTTTAGCGTCTAGGTAGCGGTTGTTTTGTATGCTATGCATCTGAGCGCTTTCTGCGAACTTTTTTGTTGGAAATGCCTCCATTCTCATAATAAGTTGTCGCACAGAGAGGCACCTGCGTGAGCTGCCACGCTGCTGCCATGCGAGCGTCCACCTGGACCGTGGTTATCGATTGGTCCATGTCTCCGACACTTTATAATCAAGTGGATCGATAAATATATGTAGCCTTTTTGTAACAATGACTTGTCGTTTTGTAAATCGACTTTCCTCGTGTTCTATTTCCTTCTCCTTCTTTCCGTGCTGGCTTTGGCACCAACAGTCGTGCAATCCCACAGATTGTAGTAATTACAATTACCAGGCGCAGGTCGTAAGTTTTATTGTCCCCTTTAATAGGAAATTTTTACAGAAGATGTATGTAATAGCGCTGCACAGGATCCACTACTTGGGTTTATTAATGCTTAAATGAAGGTATATATTGTGGTTTCTTTTGAGCCACGGGCTGAGACGACGGTTAGACGCGTTTGTAGCATCGATGGGCAACCAGTTCATCCAGCTGAACAGTCTACAATTAAAAAAATAGTCTGACATGAGTATTAAAAAGGTGCAACGATGCTCTCAGGCATCAAACGGCTCCGTCTTATGTAGTCTGTAGTTCACAGGCAGCTGTTAAAGGATAGAAGTGGCCCTATGTCGCAGATCTAGCAGATTTTACTTGCGGTTGTAGTGGTCCAACTCAAGGCGCATATTGCAAAGTTAGACACCTCGCGAATACTTGTAAGTGGGTATCAGAGGTGGCCAATCCCGGCTGCCCTAACAGACCAATCATCTTCAAGGCTGATTTATAAACGCCCTCGCGAAGACGTTGTGACGACTCCACATGATCTCACACTTCGAACGTTGTTCTCGTGGTTTCGAACTTGCACTCGTCTGGCCCCTAACTTCTTTCAATTTCTTCTCCAATAGTTCTGTATAGAATCCAATATCCTCCCAAAGGGAGTCCCATGTCTTCTCACGCGAAACCACGCCAAAAAGTCGTAGCGACTATGATCTGCTGCGATACAGGCAGTATGCCATCACTTATTGGGCCATAGCATTGATGTAAACAGTTACCTTCGGTCACCACAGTGGTTTAGTTTGCTGCTGGGGACGAATTTGATGTGAGCAAGCTTGTGACCCCGTAGGTAAGTTCACTGGTCAAGTTTCAAATGTAAACATATGCCTTTTCACTACGCAGGGTACGAAGCCTACCCTAGTGGCTAACCGACTTTCAATCGCGAGCTGGTGAGCTTGATTGGAGTGATTGCGAGCGCCGTGTGAAGGAAAAATGAGAGCCACATTTGTGCCGCACGATAGCAGAGAATATGTTAGCAGTGTATCATAGGTAACACTACGGAAGTCCAACATCCCAGAATTATGTAATAGGGGATCGGCAGTAATAGGGGTTATATAAGTAGGGCATAACAGGGGTGCAAAAGAGAAAATAAAACAAATATATCAACTAAAAACAGGAGACAGTAAAAAACTATTACAAAGAGCAATATATTGCAACGAAAACGTGCGCTATAATAGAACAAAATTGATTAAACTAAATAAATTAATAAAATGAGAAATTAAACATAAAAAAAGTATCATTACCACCAGTCCTGTATTACAGAATTCTGGGAATTTTGGTTTCTATTGTGTTACCTATAAAAATCTGTTACCCATTTTAACCCTGCGATGCCCAGACGGTTGGCGGTTTCATAGCCAAGGCAACTCTCTCTCTCTCTCTTTATCGTATTTACAACTCACCATTTTCATGCAGTCGCCCTCCACGGTTCGGATGAGGGTCGTCACCTTGTCACCGCCCAATTGCGTCGCCTTCAACGCACCTCCCTCGAGGACCATGGTGGTCTAAAACAGGCAGGTGATTAGGGATGGTTGAAGAAGCGGGAGGACTCACCTTCACAATACGGCCATCCTGTGTCCTCTCTTCGAACTCCTCACCAAGCTTGAAAGTGATCTTGGAGGTCTTGAATGTACTCGCGGTGGTGAGGGTGTACTCCCCCTCACCGGACTTTTCGATGGTCACCGTCGGATGCAGAGTGTTTGCGGCTGTGCGAGCAGCTAGTCCCACCTCTGAGGAGATTCGAGAAGTGAAAGGAAACTCAAGAATTAGCGGATTGTAGGTTTAGTGAAGGAAGGGGCGAAGTGGGAGGAATTATTAGGACCCTCGGATCTATGACTCCAGCGAGAAAAAACGGAACGTAAGGACTACGATGTAAACGTAACCGATAGGAAGCTGTTACCGGGATGAAAAATTAAAGAGGTAACATCTACGCCATTAGTTTGTTTAAATGCACCAGTAGAGCGTAAAAGACAGCCGCAGCATTTTAAACACTAGAAATTGGGAGGTGTAAACGGGCGGAGATTGTAATAAAAACCGAAGACCTTGTTTTGATATTCCAGGTGAACTAATCCCAGAAGTTGACGACCTATCATGCGTAAAGGAAAAAGGTTAAATAACGTAATTTTTAAAAATTAGGTTCTTGTGTTGCCCGCGACTGAGGATATACCTGAGCGTGAAGATTGATGAGCGCGTTTTACTTGATTAAGTAAGGAAGATATAATTTCCCTACTCAATGAACTTATAAACTGCTTGATGGCACTATTGACGGCCATCTGGAAGAACCGCACTCAGCGCGTCGTTCGAATATGTTGTTGGCCATCCTGTCGAACAAGGGTGCGCCTTCTGTGCCTCATTCTGCGTACATTCCCCGCACCATTTCACTGGCCGGCTCGGACAGTGGCTGAGGCCTGAGAATGGAAATAGAGAGTGGGTTCGACTAGTCAGCGGAATTTCCTCACTGCAAACAATCTGACCATGTTTGCAGTTATCACGGTGCACTAAAAGCAGTGGCTTGCAAGGTTGTCGATGGACGGACAGCGTGATCAGCCAATTGTTTGCGTTTGTGCAAAGTGGCTAGCTGACGGACCGAGATTCAAACTGCAATGGCTCCCGCCTAATGTGGCCTTTATGGCTCTCCCACTCAGCGGAGATCCGAACCAGGTGTAGCGACACGATTAGGAACGGCTCCAGCCGACCGCGCCAGCCACCTGCTCCCTCTCCGATCTGCTTGGCTCTGTCTTGATGCTGGAACCAGGCGGGGGAGTAGAACAGAGAGTGAGGTAGATGCAGCGCAAGTCACCGTCCCTGTACCACCCTGCTGTGCAGCACACAGTGTACCTAGTCGAAAATGAGAGCCAAACTTTAAAAAAGAACAAAGTTACCAGCTGAACCCTTAAACCTTTACTAAAATCTCCAATACTGACCCCCAACTCCCTAAGTCTAACAATAGCTCTAATCCCGGCCGTTAACCCTAGCTCGTAGCCCTGATCCTCAACCATAGAACTGACCCGATGCGCTAACTCTAAACGCGTGGCAGATAGGGAGAGAACATAAATGGGTGTTAGATTAAGCCTACCCAAATGATATGAGGAGGTATTTAATAGAAGTAAAAAAACTAGCTGAGACCCCTAGTTAGGACTCAAAGACTCACCTAGACGCTGGAGGATGGCATCCAGGCCCTCACTGCTGGTCAGTTTCCAGGATCCGCAAAAGGCTTCCATCCGGGTGGCGATGACGTGCGATGTGGCTCGACCAAAAGACGTTGCTGACTAGCAGGCTGCCCAGTCCTCGCTTTTATACGCTCTCGAGAGGCCCCTATTTTGGACAGAGGGTGTGTGCAAAAGGGTCCAAATGCGTACGTCGATCTCGTGTTCGTAGTCCAAGTAAACATTGGCATGCTATGTAAAGAAAACAGGACCCGATCCAAACGGGGGTAACATGCGTTACGCGACGGCTAGTCCAAAGCACATTCCCTAAACAGTGACCAGGTGCGCGACATTGTGCACGTGTAAATTCTATGTGCGTTCTCTCTCTCTGTCTTTCAGCCACAGAAGAAAATGGGGGAGGGCTTGGATGTGACGCAGCAAACAGAACCCACCATGGACCCACCTATTACCTGAAACACCCGTCATGGCTCCGCAAATATCGGCACAATGTGTGTGTGTGTCTGGACTTTGCTAATAAGTGACGGGGTGGCGGGGGGAGGGTATGGTCAAACAACTGTTAGCTTACTGCTTAGTATGGGTTTTGGCAGCTGAAGAAACCATGTTGCTAGTCGACTATCAAAGCTAATTCCCACCTTTGATGTTTAATCGAAAATTTCTAAGAAGCAATTAAGTCCTATTTGCCTATACTACTAACCATTTCGCAAAGTGGTAAAGGCTAAGCCGGTTGAAGCCTAACTACTGCGATCTCTCAGGCCCGGTTCCTTAGAAGAAGATAGAAGTCGAGTCAAGTCAAGTCAAGTCAAATTTATCAAAGGAAATATAGGCAAACGCCTTTGAACTCCCTCTTGGTACATAGGATTTAAGAAATGCATCGGCAAAGCCGAACATTCTAAAGAAGTCGTTGACACAGTTTCAAACGACTACTCGCTTGTTTCAAGTAATAAACTCACACTCAGTTTACACGAACCAGCAGTGTAACTGAAGAAGAAGAAGAGCAGACAGTGAAAAAACTCCTAAGGCTGGCTCATGATTCAAAATGGAATGTACTTTGTGGTTTTTAGGAGAAAAACTGTCGCTCTTGGGGAAGTAAGTGAATGATAGGGGCATGATGCTTCTGTGAATGTTGACGGTAGCCATGGCGTCCATGACGAGTAATATCTACACCCGATCTACGATCGTTGCGGATCGCATAGTGAGCAGAGACGTCGGTAGCTAGGTAATTGCTTAAAACTCATAATGTTAAATACTACTACTAATAATACAACTTACAAATTACTATTAGTCGATATTTGTAGCATTTCTAGTATTTCAAGGTTTGAATGTAGAGCGCTTCAATTTTTGGATTCGGAGCACTTCAGTGATTAGATTTGGAGTACTTAATCGCAACGATACTCATTAAATCGGTCTAGGTTTGCCTTAAAAACATCCACGGAAGGGGAAATGAAAATATCCACAGGAAGGGCATTCCATGCTTGGATTACCCTCTTAGAGAAAAAGAATTTTCTCGGGTCAAGTCTTGCCCCAGTCACACATAATTTGAGGGGGTGTCCTCGCAGCCTAGAGGTGGTGACCCGCTCAAAGAAGTCATTTGTTTGGAGGCAGCAATCCTGACCACGCAACATGCGAAATGCCTGGATTAGGTCCCCACGTAGCTGCCTGTAATCCAGAGGAAACAAGTCAAGATTTACCAATCGGGTCTCATAGGGGAGGTTCTGTTGGCCTCGTACAAATTTTGTTGCGCGTCTTTGTACCCTTTCGAGGTTTTTTTGTCTTTGGCTGTCCAAGTTCTCCAGGCTTGGATGGCAACTTCCAGTTGAGGTCGCACGAACTTGCCAAACACCTTGCCAAATACAACTTAGTCAAACTTAGCAAAGACGCGCTTGATTAGATACAAGCTCGACATTGCGGATTCAGCCACTTCCAGGACGTGGAGTGATGGCTTCAGTGAAGGCGTGAACCACACCCCCAGGTCTTTCTGAGCCTCTACCTCTGGCAGCGGCGTGTGATTCAGGTAATACACCCTCCGAGGCGTAGTGCTGGTTCTACCAAAGCGCATTATGTGGCATTTGGCCACATAGAATGGCATGAGCCAAAGAGTCGACCATTGCTCCAGTCTATGCAAATTTGCCTGGAGGTTTAATTCATCGTCTTGGTTGCGTATGACCTTCCAAAGTTTTATGTCATCAGCAAACATTGCGATTTCGCAGTCTAGTCCGCTTATGCAGTCATCAATATATATAAGGAAGAAAATAGGGCCAAGAACAGATCCCTGTGGAACCTCGCTCTCGACTGCTACCTCCGCCGACCGCTGTTTGCCAAAACATACGGTCTGGGTACGACCAGTCAAGAAGTTTGCGATCCACTGCAAAAGGTTTCCCCTTACCCCTATGCAGCTGAGCTTGTATAAGAGACGTTGATGAGGTACCGTGTCAAACGCCTTCTTGAAGTCTACGAAGACTGTATGCACCATATTCCCTTCATCAATCGCTCGGGTCCATTGTTCTAGACAATAGAGCAGATTGGTCAAGCAGGACCTTCCCCTGCGGAATCCGTGCTGCTTATCAGAAAGAAGTTGATGTTGCTCCAAAAAATGCATCAGCTCGCGTTTGACTATGCGTTCCATAAGCTTGCAGGATATTGAGGTGAGGCTGACCGGTCTAGAGTTATTTGCGGTCGCCCGACTACCACTTTTGTGGATGGGTGAGATCCACGCTGCCTTCCAATCGGATGGCACTTGTCCAGTATTAAGACAAGCTCGGAAGATTAGGTTCAGGGGTGCCGCCAACTCTATTGCTAGCTCTTTTAATAGCTTTGCAGGTATCTCATCCGGACCTGACGACTTCGTTTCTTTAAGCTGTAGAAGTTCTCGCAGAACGGTAGCTTCCGTGAGTGCAACCGAGTCTATGGTCTGGATCACACCCACACTGCAGTTAATAGCGGTGAACTCAGCCTCTCTCGTAAAGACCGACTGGAAGAAGCAGGATAGATGTTCCGCCTTTTCGTTAATCTCGCAAATTTCTACACCGTCGTCTGTTTTTAGCAGAGGAATAGGGTCTCTATTTCGAGAACATTGCCTAACGTAGCTGTAGAAAAGCTTTGGGTTTCCTACTGCATGATTTATTAGATTACTCTCGAAGTTTTGGCGGCTAATTCGTATCAGGCTCTTAACCTTGTTTCTCTGTGCCTTATACCTATTGTACGATTCGGGGGTCCTCTCTCTGCGATAGATTTTGAACAGCCTAGTGGAAGCCAAGTTAGAAAGAGATTGTATTCTGTACAGAATAAGTTGGAGAAGAATTAACAGAAGGGTTGACTCGGCCTGGGGTGGATTTCGACCATGAGGAGCGAGAGGGAGAGAGCCGCAGCCGCAGCCTCGCGTATGCCGCACACAGGGGCAAAAGGCCCAGTGAGTTCCGCCTTGCTTGTTGGATGGGCTTAGTGTGAAGTTGCAGCCAACCAGGTGGACAGGCGGTTATCGATTGGCTGGCCCTTGTACAAGGCTTGCTGCGGCGAGAAGGAGGAAGCGAACGGCTTCTGGCAGAGGTTGTCAAGTGTGCGGCGAAGAAGGGCAGGCAGCGTGAGTCAACAGCGGCAGGCTCCCCCAGCCACTCTGCGGCTGCTGGCGGGGCTCAAGAATGAGCCCAAAGACAAAACGGGACGAGTGAGTTCCGTTAGTAGTCGGTGAGCGTTCATCAACGAGTGTCAATATCTCCTGATCTAGACCGTAAAGATGATGAGCCCGTGGCTCAATGGTTAGAGCGTTAAGCTTTTGATCAAAGGTCGCGGGTTCGAGCTTCGGGTGGGACACCTCGTGCGGTTGGGCATGACTAGATGATAAAGGCTAATGAGCCAGCAATTATAATTCCAGTCTATCTTAACCGCAATCCTAAGGTTAACCTTAAATCCAAATTTCATTAGAATTCGGTGCAAATACACCTGTATTACTAACGGTTTCTGGCCCCACGTCCTGTCAGCGATGAGACGTATAAGCAAGTCCTATCGGTTTCGTTACAGCTGGATCCTTACTGGAGACCTTTGCTTGTTCGTCAGCATGTCATTGGCTGACGACGACTAGTGAGCCAAAAATGATCACTCCAGCCTCTCTTGTCTTTGCCGGCAATGCTATCAAACCATCAATTCCTTACTACAATTCTGCCGAAAGTTTGTTTTTCATCACTGACCATGGCCAACTTCATCACAGATGCGCGGCTGAATGGAAAAAATGATGCACAGAGGTCCCATCAGGTGCCAAATTACGAATTATGGTTACCATGGGAGCAATTTATCAACGCGCCAGTTTTACCAACAGCTCCTTTCTGCCCTCCCCCGATGCTTTCTGTGTTACGAAGGCATCAGCCTGCATTGGCAGAGGTATTGGACCTCTGCGACACCCCCACTCTGTGAAATCCGAGCCAGATGTGGTGACACGCCTAGGTGCGAGTTCCCACCGCACCAACCGCATGCTCCCTCTTTCGTCCCCTGGTCTTCTTGACTTGACCATTATACAGGACTCAGATGGAGGAGGCGGAAGGAAGAGTTTGGTAGACATAGCGAAAGTCTCCTCCCGCTATGATCTGAGATACCCGAGCAAGTCAGTGTCCCTGCACTACCCTGGAGGGCAGGGTGGACTTCGGCAGAATTGACGGTCGAACGGTCGCATTGAGTAGGGGTAGTCCAGTTGTGAGTGCCTGTCACTTCAAATTCGCCTCGTCAATTTAAAAGTTTCTGATTCATGTCAAGACGGCTACACAGTTAGCTGGGCCTCTGATTTATTTCGGGGCATTTAATCTCTTTACAAAACTAGGGTGGCCCTTGTCTGAATAGATAAGCCCTCACTTAATGGCAAATAGTCGAAGAAATAGGAGGCGATTTTGTGCTGACAATTACCGGCTGGAATTGTTGTTAGGACGGGCCGAGTCATAACTCGGGTCGTCCTGAGGACACGAGAATAAAGGACTCGAACAGGCTACCGGGGCATTCAGAGCGGGCAGAGGGAGCGACCTTCAAAGGCTGACACCCGAGGGCGCAAAAACAGCCGCCGGCTAGGTTCTGAGGTCACGCATGACAAGGTTCAAAAACGGACACATGCACGTGCGCGCGTCACTGAGGGCACGACTTTTCATCCTGCGGACACCTCATGATGGCTGTATACAGAGGGTGTAGTGGTTCGTGCCCAGCCGACTAGCTCGCGTCGAAGTGAACTTTTCCAAAGGCTCACTGATGCGGTTTTTCCACGTCTCGATCAGCCAATCACAAAGCCCGCATCTACACGGTTTGGGCCAAGCGACGAATAGCAAGCTTGCGCGCATTTCCGACGCAAGCTGCTTCTTTGCCCAAAATTTGCAGGCCAACCTAGCCAATGGACGCGCTCTCTCTCTCTCTCTCTGTCTTCAGGCCTGATTGTTGTTAAGACCTCACTTGGGACCCGTTCGATCTCCTTGGTGGTCAGGCTCTCCCAAGTCAATCTTCCCTCATCTATTCTCCTTTCCTTTGTGTACACAATATACTCTGCCCACTACTCTGGCCTTCACCGAATTCTCTCCTCTATTAAGTAACAATGGTCTGAAGATCGCAGTTGCTGGGTTTAACTCACTTAACCCCCTGCGATAAGAGGCCAATAGGGAACAAAAGCTGTTGGTCCTTTAATACGACACCGCGAATAGAAAGCGCACTCTGTTACTGAGACGCGCTACCGACGACCCGGTATTCTGCTGCTGGGGACACAGGACAAATTGTCGAGACGAGACCGACGACAGAAGACACGTTGCTGACAGACACACGGAAGACAACGCTGATGTACAAGCAGGACTAGTAACAGTAAATTACTATCTGCTATCCTATTCTGCCTTCTCTTCCTAACACGTAACTGGGGAACATAACCGGTGTTGACATAGGAACACACAAGGTTATAACAGTTGTACATTCTGGAAGATCAACGCATGCATAATTGACTCACTGACATCGATAGTACCTTTCCTGTCCGACGTTCGCATGGATCATCTGGGATAAATGCATCAAGGTAGGCTTGCAATCTGCACTCAAACATACAAGTAGTAACCTCTCGATAAAACGACCTGCTGGTGCTGAAAGGTGGCGAAGTCAATAACGGAAGAGTCCCTAAAACACAAATCAGGGAAGACGGATAAGGTTGGACAGTGTTAACTGTACGATAGAACTGACAAAAATCTCTACAGAAGAACGTTGCTCGCAGTCCCTTCACAGGCTCCTTTTATGTGTTGGTGTGTGCGGGATTACAGGAACCCGTGGGACAGGTCCGTTGTTGCCTGCAGCCAATCAGAAAGTGATGCACACTGATTAGCTTCAGCATGTCGCGAGGTAAGGGTCAAGCCTAGTGTGGCTACGATCTGACCGCGAGAAAGATAGTTTGGGCGGCTTTCAGAGCGGATCGAACAAGAACGTGCGGGATAGATTGGCACGCATGACCACGCAGGACTTGGTAGAAAAAGAAAAGATGAGTCAGCAACAGTGGTGCTGATCACAGACTGACAATCTAGCATTGACATTGCAAGATCGCATTTCAAGTTAAGATTTAGAACCCAACTTAATCCCTCAACCCAAGCTCTCAAGCCAATCTTCACAGATATACAGGGTGGGACCTAACCGACGAAAGATGCCCAAATTTGCGAAAGATCGATACTTACCCGCCAACCGGTATTAACACATCTACGAAAACTTTGGGCCAATGATGAACAACCTTAAGTGAATTTAAAGGAGATATTAAAGCATACTTATAGTCTGTTTGGGGTTACTAACTCTCTAAAAAAGCTCCAACTTCCGAAAAGTTAAAAAATAGCTGTAACTGTGGTCAATAAATATAAATATAATCCAGGGAAAGGCTAGTACATGCATTACCAGAGTGTTGTTCTAATACAACGGAAAGGTAACTTGATATACATTCTTTTGCTATATGAAAACGATGGATGCAGAAATCGCCTGCACCAAGGATAATTCACTTGAGCAGGAATATCCAGCACGTTTTATTTACAAGTACAGCTAACCCCTACGGCCAAAAATTACGGTAAAGTCCATTCCAAAAGTTCGTTTTTATATCTTTGCCCTTCAAGGAGGACACAATTTTAAATACTCTCATGCAACACCTGCGTTGTACCATTGAAAGACATCTAATACGGCCGAGCTCTTATTTTAAAGTTCTATAAAGCGTCGAACGATTCCACGCACAAAGGATGCCTCGCCAGTGCACGCCACTTCAAACCACGTTTATGCATTTACATGCATTTGCGGGTGTAAGTATATTGGCCAAAGGCAACATTAACTGGCAGTCAGATTTATAAAAGCACTTGCCTAGAAGGCTGTTAAAGCAAGGAAACAGAATTCCGCGCTTATTCGTTACGGATAATTTTGCTTAATATGGTTCACTCTGTGGACACCCGAACAGCATTCCAAGTACTCTTTCGGACACGAACAACACAAAGATTGCACTACCTGAAGGTGATTTATATACGGCGAGTAAAATCTAACCAATGTAAGCATATGGAGCACTTGGTTAATATAAATTGGCCTTGGTAACATCCAGCTCTTAATTTTACGCATTTATCTCCCAATTTATGCTTTAAAATTTTTCCTCCACTTATACTTCCCACGGTTTGGTTTAAGTTGCTAACTTTATTGATTAACCCATGTGGCAATTTACCATGACTTTTTTGTTATTAATCGGTTTTTCTGTACGAATTCAATTGTTTGTATTCTTTAATTCGTTCCTAATGTTATTCAGTAACAGGCAGCAGCTGACGGGCATTTGCTAAATTGTTTGGTTCCAATAAACTCTGCTTTAAATTCGCACCAGAGTAAAATACTTCCAAGTTCATGCCTAATTATTGGTTTAGACTTAGGTTAAATTCTGTCCAGAGCCTGACTTCTCTTCCGAGTCTAGACATAAATATAAACCCCACACTATATTACCTCCTTCGTAATGGGGGACTGAGTTCACGATTTTACCTGGTGGTCTTATCGGTGTATAAAGCCCAGTTATTAAATTCGCAGACCACTAAACTCAGTCAAAAAATGCTTGCCCGGACGGAATCGAAGCGTTTAGCGCATCAACGAATTATAGCAGATTGCGGTGAGAACTAAGGTAGATTGGGTTCCGGTTTACACTGTCTTCATTCAGCAAGCCACAGCCATGATGGTTGTCTGAGACCAGAGACAGAAGATGTTGCACACAGTCAGGATCCATCAGATGATCCATAAATACTTCATCGAATCGAAGTTACTCGGTGTCCCATCCCTACCCGACATTTTTGTTGCTGTAGATTTGGTAGTTATTGAGAAAGAAGTTCCCTAATTATTAACTATACTGACAGGATAGGTAGTACAGTAGTCGCCGGCTATTAAGCCTATGGTTAAAAAGCCCAGCCACTTATTAAGCCCAATTTGGTCTGGGCCCGATATGGGCTTCATAACCAGTGACTACTGTATTAAGCCCTCGGTTTATAAGCCCAGCCGCGCATGAAGCCCAATTTGGTCTGGGCCCGAGGTGGGCTTAATAGCCGGCGACTACTGTACCTAGAAGCTCAGACAAGTGTCTCACCGATAATCTGCCACTACTTTACACATTGGTCTGGTTCATCAATGGGTCCCTCGAGCATCTCCTGTGTCAGTAATTATGTACGTTATACTACTGACTGTCCGATTGCAGCTTGTTACTATTATGCGGTTATCCCGTGGTCTAAACCTGTAGATCCTTAGATATGCTGGTCTACTGCGAGTTATAAGTTAATTTCTGAGGAAATAAAAAAGCTAAAAAACAGAAAATTTGGCACACGCGCATACATATAAGCGATCCATTGGTTTTCTAAAGCGAAGAAACCCCGAAATGGGTGGCAGAGGTCACGAAAAGGGAGACATGGAAGCCTGTGGATCTGTTTGCGTCTACTCCGATATGATAAGGTCTTTAAATATAGACATTATAAGAAGGTTAATTGAAAAAAAGACGAATCGCTTCGGTAATAAAATAACTTTTATCGTGCAAATTTTCGAATCTGTGCTGATTTCGCGCAACATGACATTTATTGTGTATGCTATGACATTTAATCAGACATGCAACCTGCTGTATTCTATCATTCGTTCCCAATATTATGCAGCAACAGGCAGCAGCTGACCAGCACTCACGAAATTTTTCTGTTTCATCACCTCCTGCAGTACTTGCATGCTTTAACTTCGTACCAAGGAAAAATTCTTCAAAGAAAATAAAATTGTTAGGATAAATTATAAATATACTATTCTGTATCGATTAAACGATATTTCCTCTCGTCTCAATTCTTTATACATATTTCTGGTGTTGGATTACACTCAGTTTCAGGTCGTCCTGGAAAGTCCCACGAATTTTCCATGATTTTCCGTCCTTTAGAACTTCTCTCCATAAATTTAGATTCTCGTCTACATGTTTATCAAGACCTCCAAAATAAGATATTTCTTAAAATCATTTACCGAAAAACAGACTTTTTAAATATGGCTGTTTCTGAAGATAACCATTTAGGGCATATTTTAGACTCATAAGAACTCATTGCCCTGAGGGTTGAATATCCACAACGAAAGTCTGATATAAGTGTACCAAATATAAACTAAACACTTTATTTGATAAGTTATCTCTTTAAAATGCAGTTTTTATTCTATATTTCGTACACTTGCTTCCGACAGATTTCTGCTAACTTAAGGTCAGCTTATAACGCTCTGGATGGGATTTGTTTAAAAAGTTTTTCTCGTTTATATTGCTGTTCTTATATAGCACAACGCATAAAAACATAAGATTTCATTCTCTCGTATTAAAACGCATAGGCGATTTCTTGGATATCTGGTAACCTATTACCTAATACATTTAGATATAAGTGCACATATTTTATATAAAAAAAGTAATTTAATAAGTTAATTTACGGCGTTCGTGTCCGGGGAGAGTTGTGGGCAGGCAGCTTCGTCGAAGACGATACATTCACGTCATTATAGTTCTACCGCACCCATCTACAGAAAAGGAGTCGACTTCAACAAATAACACCTCGACCGACAGACATGTGTCCAGGTCACGTTTGAGTGCAGCCATCCAGTTGGCTTGGTTACAGGACAGGAGTGGAACTTTTCTTTTGACTACCTTGAGTCCTCTCAAGCAGGCGCGTGGCAATAAGCACTCAATAAATGAGATGAAAGGGAGCTCATTCTATGTAAAAACACCGTCTTCTTGGCATTTGAATAGCCATGGGTTGTAGTGGACAGATTTCTGCTTCGCAGATGATGTAGACACTTCACCTAACCCTCAGACGCAGAACAAGTCGACATTCAATGTTGTAGCAAGTCTCCTTCAAGCGCACGAGCATTTAATTATTTATTCGACTGAAATTTCGCTTAGTAAGAGTGCACCAGGACGAGGGTGTTCCCAATCTTTGCATATGAGGACATAGAAAATGGAGAAATGTTGGTCCACCACAGATCTCTTCTTGCTTTCTCGGCTCGAATGATAGAAGGCTGGAATGATCTCAAGCTGGTGAGAGCCTTTCTATAAAATTAATAGATGAAATCTAGTTCAGTGTCACCTTAGATAATATTTTTTAAAAAATAAGCGAAAGACCGTGGCTCTGTGGCCCTAATGGAAAAGGCGTCTGACTTCGGATCAGAAGATTGCAGGGCCGGTTCTTCCGTTCCGTTTCATTTTTCCGTTTCCTTTCATCCAAATATCTATTCTATTGTTAATTTTCGAAAAATGAGCTGAGTAAGACTGTAAGGAAAATTTGGAGCCAAATTCTGACCTAAATAACTTTCAACGTCCACCACAGACCAACAAGATTATGAACCTCGAGAATTTGCTTGTGGTGAATTGTGCTTGTGCCACATCGTTCTATCAGTACCACAATCAGTTTATTAAGGGAAAACTAGGCAAGCGCACGCTCTGTGTCTTCGTAAATAGCAGCCGCCCACAAACCCAAACGCAGACTTAAGTCTGTCTAATTCAGTTAAGATCATCACGTCACAGTACTGTGCTATGCCGTCTTCTCATGGAGACACGGAGCGTGCGCTCGCCTATTTTTCCCTTGATAAACTGATAGTGGTACTGATAGAACGATGTGGCACAAGCACAATTCACCACAAGCAAATTCTCGAGGTTCATAATCTTGTTGGTCTGTGGTGAACATCGAAAGTTATTTAGGTCAGAATGTCGGTCCAAATTTTCTCTACAGTCTTATTTAGCTCATTTTTCGAGAATAAAGTCGAAAAAGAACAATGGAATGGAAATTTGGATGAATGTGCACTGAACTTATTCAACGGAAAAAAACCAACCCTGGCAGGATTCGAACCTGCAATCTTCTGATCCGAAGGTAGACGCCTTATCTATTAGGCCCAAGAGCCTCGTTATTTTGCTTATTTTTTAAATTTATCTCAACTGACACTGAACTAGTCTCCATCTATTAATTTTATAGAAAGGCTCTCACCAGCTTGAGATCATTCCAACCTTAAAGTCACTTTATTAAGGGAAGAAGGCTTTTACCCTTGAGCTCCCTATTCATAACCGAAAATCGCAAAATAGGCCCACCGTAACAATAGTACATAATACAAATATACAAATGTAGGCTCAACATCAGCGATAAGTGTGAGCCAGTTGCAAAGTGCTGCTACTGACACTTTGTTCATTATATCTGTCACAATTTCTCAGCAAATGAGAATCAAGTTTGTGCTTAAAAATGTCAACAGTATCTGAGAGGACCACCTCTTCAGGGAGTCCGTTCCACGCTCCAATGACCCTCTGAGAGAAGGCGTTCCGTCGGACGTCGATAGGGGCCGGTTTCCTCTGTAGTTTAAATGGATGACCGCGCAGATGATCAGTCCGAGCCAATTTAAAGAAATCATCAAATTTTAGAGCGCAGTCTCGGCCTCTAACAATACGGTAGGTTTGTATGAGGTCCCCGCGGAGTTGTCTATATTTGAGAGGGAAAAGATCAAGTTCGGTCAGTCTGTCTTCATAAGGCAGATGACCAAGATTCTTGGCCATCTTTGGAGCCCTCGCCTGCATTCGTTCCAGGTACAGATAATCCTTCTTGAACCACGGACGCCAGGCCTGGACAGCATACTCCAAGTGGGACCGAACAAACGCTCTGTAGGTTTTCCTGAAGAGCTCCTAGTCGATTTTGACTGATCCCCGCCTAATCGCAAACAGCACCTGTGTCGCGCGTTTAGCTGCCTTTACACACTGAGTAGATGGTTTAAGTGAAGAATTTATTAGAACACCGAGATCCTTTTGTTAGTTCACGTTTGAAAGCGGGTGCCCATCGCGGAGGTATTGGAAGGAATCGTTCTTCTCAGTAGTCCTTATAGTAATAATTAGTATATTTGTATATTTAAGGCCCAAGGGGCCCTGTCGTTACAAACTTAGTGCTATCATGAAAATAAAAATAATTATGATAAACAGTGAACTCTTATAAAATAATTGTCATTTGGCGGTAAAAAAACTCATAACTCAGTGGATGAGTTCAGCGGGCCACCGATTTCCAACAACCTATAGGAGAAAAAACTGCCTTAATAGGTAACAGGGTTTGAGGTGGTTGGATTGGGACCTGATGTAGAGGGTTCGGGACGTTTATGCTCATGGAAAAAAATAATATATCGTTGAGTTCAGAAGGGGTCATCCGGGACAACAGGAGAAGGCAGTAGAAGTCAAGGCAACATCACCGAGATGCGACCCGCCTAACTCCAGAGCCCATCGAAAAGTTGGCGATAACCATTAATAGCGACCTCGAAGACCACAGCGAAGGTTGCAAAAACGGAGAAGAGTTCTCAGCCCTTGGAAGTGATGCTTGACTCTGACTACATAGCCCATCGGAAAGTTGGCGATAACCATTAATAGCGACCTCGAAAACCACAGCGAAGGTTGCAAAAACTGAGAAGAGTTCACAGCCCTTGGAAGTGATGCTTGACTCTGCTTCAAATGCCAGGAGGACCCTTTTCAAAATCTACAATCCATTCTCAATGTCTAAGGAAAACGGAGCACCAGTCGAATATATGGAAGGCAGATCCCAATTCAATGAAGAATGCACTATCCTCCGTGAATTGGGACTGTCTGCTCAAGGGGATCCGGAGGAAGATTGGAGATCACTCAAGAGGATTGCATTAAATCTGATTGAGCGCTTTTGTCCGGTGAAGGTACACAAGATGACTAGTCGCCCTGCCTGGTTGACGAGAGACCGTAGCAGGCAGCTGACTCCAGAGCCCATTACGGAGTCTATAAACCACACACTTACTAATTTTGAAGTTGAAAAGCCAACGAGCAGACCAACAGCTAAGTCGATTGAGTCTCTCTTGAAGCGCTTTCCTATCGGCGTCAGACCTGATGGCTCTCCAGAGTTTGACGTCGTCGGCAAACATGATAGCGCTGCAACCCAGGTCGTTGACACAGTCGTTGATATAGATAAGGAAGAGCAGTGGCCCTAAGATAGAGCCTTGGGGGACGCCACTCAGAACAGATGTAGGGTTTGACTTTGAGTCACCGGTGCACACAGTTTGCGATCGCCCTGTGGGGAAATCTGTGATTCATGCCAGCAGGTTTCCTCTTATGCCAATTTCCGATAATTTAAATATTAGACGTTTATGTGGGACGCTGTCGAATACCTTCTTAAAGTCCGTATAGATGACGTCAACCTTACCTTCTTCATCCAATGTGCGAGTCCACTACTCAGTGGAGAGTAGTAGACTGGAAAGACAAGAATGGTTCTTTCTGAAGCCGTGTTGGAACCCTGACAGTAAGTTGTTCTCCTCCAAGAACTTCATTGTCGTCTTCTTAATTATCGTTTCTATCACCTTACAGCAAATGCAAGTTAGGCTGACGGGCCGGTAATTGTTGACCTTCGTTCGGGCTCCAACCTTATATATCGGGTAAATATTCGCCATTTACCATTCGGATGGCAGTTTTCCTAATTCAAATGAAGAACGAAAGGTATGTGCTAGGGGCTCTGAGAGTTCGCTTGCCAATTCTTTCAAGAACTTGGCTGGTATATTGTCTGGACCGGATGACTTTGCTTCTTTGAGGCCTTTCAGCTCCCTCTCAACTACAGGTGTTGGGAATAATAGAGATTGAAGTGCCGGACCGGCATTTACAACAGCACAGTTAGCATTATCAAAATTAAGCTCGGTTTCCCTAGTGAATACCGAAGCAAAGAGCCAGCTACAGTATTCGTCGTTATCGTCATTCTCAACGACTTCCCGCCATTATCATCCTTAAGTACTTCGACTGGATCCTTGCTTTTTAATCTACTGTTAATATAGCGGAGTAGAATTTTGGGCTTTTCTTTGGCCTGTTGGAGGATTCTTGATTCATAGTTTTTCCTGGCTTATCGAATATATTTTTTTACCGCAGCTCGTTGGCGTCGGAATTCCTTGTCGACCCTGTTAACCGCGATGGCCTCCTCCGGTCTCACCTCCCTGATGGTTGATCATGAAGCCAGTCGGATGATGTAACAATGGTGAATGACAGCCTCTGCTGTTATATGATTTCTCCAATTACAAGAAGCGTTCCCAACCCTCCTACGTTTTCATCAACAGTCCTGTCTCATTTGGACCACAATCAATCCTGTCAACCAACCCCCTTAATTTTGTTAAAGCAGTTTTTTTCTCCTACGTTTTGTTTTTTTAAGCGGGGGTTCGCTGAACTCCGCCCCAGCTTAAATGGCAGGAGTTTTTTTCACTGCTTCCTCCTTAGTTCACCATGCGTTGACTACGATTTTAAAACGACGATGTGTTGGTGAATATGAATTGATCTACCAACACTACTAAACGCTCCCGCTGTCTATGTGGTTGTTTCACGGAGAGCAGCATTTATCGACTTTGTATTTATTTTTCCACAGCACTAAGTTTGCAATGACGACGCCCTCCGGGCCTAAAATATAAAATGTATTATTTATTTATTAACTGGTGACCCAGTTGCCCTGAATAAATTCCATTTCCTATTTTTCTTCTTTAATTGCTTGTTAAGATCTCTCGTCAACCAGGAAGGGTGACTAGTCGTCTTGTGTACCTTCACCGGACAAAAGCGCTTAATCAGATTTACTGCAATCCTCTTGAGTGATCTCCAATCTTTTTCCGGATCCCCTTTATGTAGACAGTCCCGATTCACGAACGACAGTGAATTCTTCATTTAATTAAGATCTGCCTTCCATACATTCGGATGGTCTTCTTATTTCCTCAGCCGTTGAGTATGGAGTGAGTAATCCCGTATTAGCGTCGTATAGTCACCCTTACTGAGCGGAGCACTTGAATGCACTTCATCTATGTAGGATAAATCCTTCGTAAGAATAAGATCCAAACATGTAGCCCGCTGGTTTTCTCGAAATCTGGTTATGCCCTTAACGTTCTGAACTAGAGATAGGTTAAGCGTGAGATCCATTAATTTGCAACTAAAGGAAGTTAACGCTGCCTCCACTGTCAGGTTGTTCCAGTCGATTGCAGGGGCGTTGAAGTCACCAACAATGAAAACCTCCTGGTGGCTAGCAGCTTCCTTCACCAGACCAAGGAGCGAGTCGCCGTCTCCGCTCATAATGTTTGGTGGCCGGTATATGGCCAGGAATTCAAGGTTCTGTAAATTCGCCTTCTCGATCTTTAACCAGACGGACCCCTACTCCAGGGCTAGAGTGTGCTCTCTTTCTACAACAGAGATTTCAGTTCTGACATACACAGCAACCCCACCTCCTTGTCGGTTTTGGCGGTCTTTGCGGAAAAGCTGGTATGCTGGAATCTAAATCTCCGAATCTGCGATTCCTGTTTTTAGCCATGTTTCCGTTTTAGCAACTGCATCAGGTGTCCGCTCCGAAAGTACTGCCTTGAGTTCATCAATTTTTGAGGGAAACTTTTGGCATATGTGTAAAGAAAGCTCAATTTAGACTTAGTCACCACGTTATGTAGGCGTTTGCCTCTTGCGTGAGATTGCATGCAGGGAGCTGTCAGTGCTGATGGAGACGGACTGTTGTCCATCCCGACTAGGCTGTTAGTGTTATCGGCTTTCTCCAAAAGTGTGACCTCGGGACATGGACGATCTCCCCGTTCAGAATTCGAAGATTGCTCTCGCCGAGTTCGCATCTCCTGTGGAGTTCTACTTTGAGCAATCTTCATTTCTCCCGCTCCGCTGGGGAAAAATCCCACTGAAAAAAACCGTCGGGTGAGAGTATCTGAGTATTGGTTTCCTGCTTAACAATAGATGGACCTCGGCCTCACTCTTCAGAACAACCTTCAACGGTCTTGGTTGGCGTTGTTCATCTTTTGATTCTGTTATATGGCCCATTTGGAATGCCTTTAGAACCTTCGATCATTCGAGCCGAGAAAGCAAGAAGAGATCTGTGGTGGACCAACATTTCTCCATTTTCTATGTTTTCATGTGCAAATATTGGGAACACCCTCGTCCTGGTGCACTCTCACTAAGCGAAATGTCATTCGAATAAATAATTAAATGCTTGTGCGCTTCAAGGAGACTTGCTACAACATTGAATGTCGACTTGTTCTGCGTCTGAGGGCTAGGTGAAGTGTCTACATCATCTGCGAAGTAGAAATCTGTCCACTTCAACCCATGGCTATTCAAATGCCAAGAAGACGGTGTTTTACATAGAATGAGCTCCCATTCATCTCATTTATTTAGTGCTTGTTATTACTCAAAAATAGGGCAGTATGTTTTATAAAGGGCAACTTTCACGCGGATATTGATACATGGGAGTCATGGGTTAGATTCTGATGACGTAATGGAATTTATGGCTGTACTGGTCAAGGTTCCTTTTAAGGCGTTCACGAATTGAGATATGATGAAATCCGCTAGCAGAAATCGCTCTCTTAGAGAAGAAAAACCTTGTGTCCAATCTTGCCCTAGCCACGCGTAATTTGAGATTATGTGCTCTCAAACGTTCTGGCGATTCCCTTCAGACAAGACCAACTTTCCAGATACTCACACGTTCCTTAACCTTTCACATTCACATGCGACAAGTGAATTGATAACAGGACAGTTGTCACCATTGCTAAGTCGGAACAAGCCCAGCAAGTTTGCAACTTGAATATGGAATCCAGACGTGGCAACCCTGACTAAAAAATCATGAGGTGCTCGAAAGAGTTCAAGGAAGTTAAACAAAAATCGTGGTTTTTTCCTGTCTTCGAGGTTTTGAAAGGTGCCCAAGAGGTGCTCTACCAACTCTTTAAAACTGCCTGTAAACTGGCATAATAAACATAGTGCTAAGTCAAGTTACCCCCAAATGCTGTCATACCCCCCTCTCTGCTATTATGACGTGGCCGGACTCGGCCTGGCAGGCGGTCACCCGTTGGGGACCTCTGACCACCACATGAACTTAGTTTAGTTCGGAAGCCTATATGATCGGTGTTCACACATTTCTGAGTGAATATATATATATATATATATATATATATATATATGGAGTTGATCCGACAAAGACAAAGGAGACCAGAATGGCCATTTCTGGCTTGTTAGCCGTCATCAGCCGTCATCAGCCTCAGTACGAGCCTCAAGGCACTTCCGGGACAAGTATGTGCCCTTACCAG
>JAYGXS010000007.1:15279193-15290264 GCA_036362985.1 Ligula intestinalis
CAGACCTGCTTACGATTACCTATGACTAAGGATTCCCGACGGAATCCAAAACGTCAGGAAAATAAAGTCCTTGTTCCACTGATCGCATCTTCTTCTTCACAACGTCAACTCCTGACTAGAGTTTGTTTTAAAAACGTCACTACTTATATTTTGTGAGTACCGTTTAAATATATGTAATAGTTTATCCGCAGGACATGAGGTCTGCACTTTGAAACATTCATTTATGAACGTTCGTCATACAGTTAACGGAAGTCATCTGTCCCGCTCTGCCTCGGGTCTCAATAGAGGCTCTGCCAGCCGTAGCAGATGGTAGTGTAGGCAGATAATATTGCCGGCAAAGGCAAGGGAGACTTTAATGGCCATTTCTGACTTATTAGCCGTCGACAGCCAGTTGTGGGATACGATGTGGTCCAGCCGGATAATAGACGAGAGAACGTATCCCAACATGCATAAGCTAGTGGAATAGGATAAGGCGTGAAAGGCCATAGTGACAGGGAGAATTTACTAAGGTAGGAACAAGCGTAGTATGGAAGCAATAAGAAAGTGACTTCCAGACGTGTGCAGGCCAGCCATGAATGAGTCGGAGTCCAGAGAGTCTGCAACCGAACAGTGAGTCGTCGGCTCTGGAAGAGAATGAGCGTAAACAAATCATCCGCATCTCGGGCACTGGTCTTACCTCGAGAAGTGGTTGGCTAGTTAGACAAGACCACCTTGAGAAAGCCAGACAGGAGTGACCTTGAACCGGGGCCTTGAATATGGTGTCTTGCGGACGCGTGGTGGTCACGCCAGACATGACCTAGTCCGCGCGGTGTCCAAGGAAAGCATGACTAAGAAAGGGGGTCGCTACACAGTCATACCCAAACCCAAGTGGTGTCCCACCCGAGCCTCGGACTCGCGACCTCTTTGATCAGTGTCGAACACCATAACCATCTTTTTCGCGTTTGTGTTACTGTTACCGCTCTTCTTGACTCTCGTTCTAGTGATCGCATCCTCTTCTTCTTCTTGACTCTGTCGTGGTGCCGGGCACTCCTAGCACTGGCATATTAGTTCTAGCAGCAGTTGAGATCGAGGGAAAACGAGCCCTGCGCTGACTTTAATCAGCATCATTTCTGAACAATTATTAGTGTCATCAATATCGGACTCGATTTCCTTGAGTGTTTCTGGACACCTGTTGGAGGTGAGTGTGGATAGTTTGTGAAGTAGTACCATCGCAAAAGACTACTTTCACTTAAAACTAAATTAGGCGGTGTTTCTAGCCTGCATTGGAGAAAGCGGCTTACGCCTAATTCCCGCTCAGTCATTTCGACTCGGTCTTATTATCAGTTGAAGCGGGATGAGGGTTTAGAGTGTGAAAGAAGGCTTCGCGTCCACTTTCACAGCATCTGACTACAGTCAACATCCCTACGCTTTGAGAATATGGTGCACATAATCGAAATCGATGGTCGAACTATCATCAGGAGTGCTAGTTAGGGGGCAATGCCCTGGCAGCATTAGGTCGCTCCATTTGCCTTGTGCAGGTGGTGAATGCTCCTGTGCCGGTCCTTACCTGGCAACTGACTCTCACCCTTGCTCATCGAAGCGTGGGTTTTGGTATCAACAGGAAGAATGATCCCAAAATCACAAGTCAGGTATGACAAATTTGGTAGGAACAACTTTACTGCAAGAATCTGAGTTGTAAAAAGGCTGTGTGATGAGCCATCTGCCGGCATTGTCTGCATGTCAGTTGTGCCCGTGAGATTGTGCAGCTTTGCCTGCGCGATGAGTAATCTGCCGTCTGCAGCGGGAGTATCGATTGACTTGGAGCTTATAGGCGTATTAAGCAGTAAGGTATTCGATAGCGTGAGAACGGCCGATAGCGAACGGAGTGGATAATTATGCATGGGAGAAAGGACTGGCAGAGCGAAGGCAAGAAGATTCACGCACAGTTGCGCTGGGCGGCTGACTCCTACATGTGTTTCCCACACCCAGGATGACTAATCTTCAACTTCAACTACTACTAATACTCTACCAAAGTGCTAGTCTCCCTCTCTAGATTCGTTTCTTCCACCTTTTTCCGCCCTACTCGCGCATCTGCTGCCTTTAATATGCTCCAGGTGTTAATAGCGTTCCACGCGAATGCTCACTTAGGGTTGTCAGTACGGACGTGCACGGAAATTTAGAAGCCGACTTTCCACTTCTTCTCTGGCCATCTCTAGCCATTTTGCAACAAACAAACAAAAACGCGTACCTTGAACATGCTATTTTTTATCAGTAGTATATAAAAAGACAGTGGTTCAGAGTTGCGCAGTTTCACCTGAATAGGTTTTGATTCATGATGATGTTTTGAAGAGCTTAGCCGGCTCTCCGTTTTCAAATCGTCTACTGCCGCTGTCGATCAGAGGTTTGAAAGACTAGTTCAACTTTTCAGCCTTTAGCTGATCGATTTATTTTTTCTCGTTCGCTGCATCGGCCCTCATATGGATATCTATGTAACTTGACGTTCGCTGGAGTTACGCTTCATCTCCACGGTAGAAGGTGCTGGTAATCCCGCTTCCTCTTATGTTGCGCAGCTGGACTGCTGCAAACTACTAGGGCATTCAGGAAAGCCACCAGTACCCAGCAAATGCTACACTTCAACAGCAACTGGCAGTTCAGCCATAGATTTTGATTATGTCCACCATATGTTCCAAACAGGTTGGTGCTGGTACGGTGACCTGTGCGTGAATTAGTTGAAAATTTACCAAAGGCCGAGATATCACCGTCTAATTAGGCCTTGTGTGATTTCCCAAGGAAGAACACAGCAAGAAGAGCGCAAAATTAGAATTCGTTTATCATACCTAGTACAGCGTACTTAAGGCAAGCAGAGCGTTACAAACATATCCAGTCGGACCAGTCAGATTGTGGCCTCAAGTGAGAATCGACTGCATTGGCTTAGTGACTCATCCAGGTGGCGCGTTAAAGTCCTAAGCCTGACCACATCAGTGCGCGCCATCACGTGCACTGTGTGTGAGCGGACCCATGGTCTAGCGTAGGAGCGGCTCGCCAGAGCTGCGTGTGCTTGCGTCGGTTAGGTTGGGCCCTAACAGCAACAACCCACGTCTCACAAAATTAGATGTGTTCGTTATCTTTTCGAAAGAGGTGAAACACATTGCAGCATGCCACCTGAAAAAACTCTTTCGAGTTGATGGATAGCAAAACGCCTTTATCAAATAAAGCAAGCACTGAGTGAACAAACGATGGCCAAAATAACAGCAGCTTGGAGACTCGATCTAAACTCACAGTTCGCAACCCACAGTGGAGAAACTGAACATATTTTCAACATTCAGGGAGCGACTGTGGCAGCTTGCATTCGATATAGCCGCATTGATTCATCCCATTCTCAATCTTCCAGCCTTTGTCTACTGATGTACCAAGTACAGATATGGGCATCCAGTCCATCTTCGACGGCTAGCATCATACAGTAAGATAAGTCAAGTACCTGTGAGACCTTGCAGCCACCCGAAGATAATACAGACTCTAAAAGTATTCTGGTTTAGCTTGAGCCTTTTGATCCGTTGGCCACTCAAGCGCAACCTAATGCCAGCGGTATATGAACTGAAATAATGGATATCTGTGGCAGCCTGCATTCGGTATTGCTGCGCCGATTCGTCTCGTTCTCGCTCGCCAGGCCCTTGGCTACCCGCGCGTTATTCTGTGCGCCTAGCGCTGACTCATCCTCTCTTCTCTGCACGCTCTTGTACATTTGCACCCTCGCCGTCGACGCACGTACGCCCGAAGCTAATCGATGCCTTGTGAGCATTGATGCCAACAACTGCACCTTCCCCCGATTGACTGAAGACTGGACAGGCTTGATTAATCCTGCGTGCATAGACCCACACTTTTTCACTGACTCAAATGGCCTTTGTATGCGGCGATTGCAGCAGCTACTGTAAGGCTATCTTAGCACCGTAAAGCTATTCCAGGCCATTCCGTCTTCCCTGAATCATGATTTGGGATCCTTCTGTTGTCCATAAGACGACTAGCTCTCGACGCGACCAAATGCGGCCGAGACACCTCAAAAATGAAATCACAGGCATGAGGCACGGTATTCAGATGCCCACTCAGTCAACAGGCATCTAGACATGCCTGTGGGCTATAAACTCCAGCGACATCACTTGTATAAAGATCAGGACACGGTCACGTGGAACTTGAGAAATGCGCGCAAAGCCGGTCCCGCGACGAAACTGTAGTAGTTCTGCAGCCCGACTCCCTCTTAACGCATGACGCCACAGGCGATGTCACATACTGGCAATCTTGGTCACCCAGTCGCGCACGATCCAACGTAATGGCCCGTGTCCGCGTACAACGCCCAACCCCTGCCCTGGCGCGACTGAGGCACGCACACGCACTCCAGACTGGTTGAGCCAATCATTGCCCTGAGCTTGAATCACGCAAAGCCCATTCTGGGCCCTTGTGACAATCCCCCCCCCTGACAAACACACCGGAGTCTGCCCTGACCGGGAGCGGATGCAGACAGCGTCGTTGCCGCTGTGACGACCTCGCGCTCTCACTAGGCGCTCACGATCGAATGCCGTGCCAGACCTAGTGGCAACTTCCTCCTAACTAGTCACCAACCCTTCTGTACAGAATACACTCTTCCTACCACTATGGCCTTCCCAAGACTTCTCTCTCCTCTCCTAAGAAATCGTGCCTGGAAAATCGCAGCTGTTAGGGTTAACCTTATTACCTCTTACACCCCTTGATAAAACCACCGGATAAAGGAGCAGGCTTGCCAGCAACCTCCGCCGCAGTGACGAAGTGCAACACCGAACTTGTGTTCAGTTTGAACTGTATAATAAGAAACACTATTTAGGCATAAGATGCGATGCACTTCCCTAGATTGTTCTTTGGGATTTAGCTGGTCTTTTATTGTCATCACTCTGCTGCGCATGATATCTTTGACTCGGTGTGCAATTCCAACACCTAGCACCGTAGCGAAGCAGTCAGTCGCTTCTGAGACGTCCCTAATGTATGGCAGAGCGCATCATATCCTCAGCGTTGCTTCTGTTTGGGTCCTCGGAGGTTGAACGCGTAGGCATCGGCCTATAAAAGTTTCGGATATCCATTTCGCATAAATTGGTCGTGGGGATATCGGGCTTCGTGTATATTTGCCTTCGGCCTGCTACAGTGAGTCTGAATCTGAAGAGCGTCCTCGCACAGCTTCCATTGTGAGCAACTGGATGGCTGTCATAAAAGCTGAGACATTTTGTTGTTCAGAAGTAGAAGACGTGAGCACTAGAACGAGAGGTTTATTTGTCTGACGTTTTGGATTCTGTCTTGAACCCTTCATCAGAGGGAACCACAGAATAGGGGGCTTCATGCCCAGATTACGCATGTAGCGGTGGTTGTGTCTCGATCACTAAAATCATCAGGTTGAATCCCAGGTTTGAAGTTAAAAGGCAAAGAGTAACCAGAATGAGGGGTTTATTGTATACAGAACTCCCAGTTGCAATCTCTGATGGTAGTGGCCACTGGCAAAGCCAGGGCTGGTCCTGACTGAGTCCAGCCAGGCCTTTGAGAGTTGACTGAGTGTTGTGTGGGGTGATGACAGTTGCTTTAGTAGGATTGTGAAGCAAGTTCAAGTGTTCTTTCATTTGTGCGTTGCAGTTCTCCGAGCGGATGTCGCCTGTAAGGTCCTTGCTGCATCGGCTGAGGGGTAGTGTATTCAAGTGGCACTTACACAGACATGTAGCGGGTCGTGCCTGCCTGACTAGCTCGCGTCGAAGTGCACTTTCCCAAACGCTCACCGATGTGCTTTCTCGACGTCTCGATCAGCCAATCATAGTTCTCGCATCTATGAGGCGACGAATAAGGAGCTTGCACGCGTGCCCGACGCAAGTTGCCTCTCTGCCCAAAATCTCCAGACCGACCTACCCAATGAAAGATCTCCCTCTATCTGTCCTCTGGCCCGACTAATCTAAGACCTCACTTGGACCCAGTCAACTTAATGATCAGACGTATCTCTCCCAAGTCAATCTATTCTCCTCTTCCGTGGTGTACAAAATAAACTCTTCCATCTACTCTAGCCTTTAAAGACTTCTCTCCTCAGCTCTAAGTAACCATGGTCTGAAGATCGCAGTTGCACGGTTAGACTCACTTAACCCCCTGCGATATTGGTGACTTTCCGACGTGAGATGAACACTCAACTTCTGATCTGGCTGAGCTCAATCATCATAAAACCTCCCTCCACCTTCAACTGAATTTCTCCTGTGTCATCTGATGTGACAGCGATATGGAGACTTTCTGCATCGGCATCATGTCGTGAAGTGAGGTCGAGATCTTCAACCGCTCATAACCCATTCAACCCAGGTCATGCTTACTTCCCAATCGAACAGAGATGTCACTGGCTGAGTACCAACAACCCCAGACCCTCTTCTCAACAGATTGTACTACTTCCCCCGCCAATGGTACCCTTTGGTTCAACTCATTCTGATACGGCATACTGATTTGCTGTTGAGGTTTACCGGACCAGCGGCTTTCTTCAGTCGCCCCCTGCATCCTGGCTCATTCCAACCACAGCCGCCCACGCTGTTCTGCAACCTCACCTTGGTACGTATTTCCCTCACTTAACCTAACTATTCTTCTGCCACTCGGATTCTTTCAGTATCCTCGTTACGGTCTGCCGTGGGAGTACTTGTAGCGGGTGCAGGCTGCTATTGGCCAAGCGTTTGATCAAGCGGCCAGTTACTCTCGCGTGACGTTTACGCATTCACGCCCACACCACGCCAGCAGACAGACGCGCCTGCAGGCCTGGGCCTTCGGAGGGGCCGCCTTCGATTCGCCCACACGCCTATCAGTCGCTGATCACACGCGTGTGACAGTTTCCGGTTCGCCGACACTGCGACACCGATCGATATTTTCCTCTTAACCGACTGGCCGCAACTGGAGGAAGCTTAGGAGCATGCACTGGGACTGACAGCCGCCCGGTGATTCGCGTTCTTGTCTCTGCTTGCTGAACTGCCGGTAACTGTCGAGGCAAGATAAGACGTTGGCATGAATTCTCCACAAAGTTTACAAAAGGAAGATTCCCAAATCAGCGCAGACATGTTCGGCTGGACCAGCTTCCACTGAGAGACAGAGCCTATAAGAGGCTCTCCAAGCGGTTGCTACAAGCTGTCTCATCAGACCAGTGTGTGTGTCCGTGCCCGCCGTTGAGATGCTTAGTCTCGCATATGCGTCTCTATCTCCTGTAGCCAACTAACAAAGGAGGCAACCGCGTTTGACTTCGGGAACTCCTAGTGACCTCAAGCTGCGCGCAAGGCTCAAGCACTCGCGACTGTTAGTACCTGCGCACGCACCATTTTCTGCCGACCCCAATACGGTCTGGCCTGTAGCGACCTTGCACTCTAACAAATGCATGTCCCGCATGTCTGGCTTTCATGTGTGCCAGCGCGTACGCGCTGGAAGTGTCAAGGTCGGGACTTGTCTGGCCTCACTAGCCAATCACTTCTCAAGGCGAGGCCAGTGCACAAACTGTGCGGGAGTTGTTTGCGCTCAGTCACTCCCTGACACGATGACCTACTGCTTGGTTGCAGACCTCCAGACCCGGTGATCTACTTGCCGGAATGCGACTCTGGACTCCGGCCCACTCATGGCTGAACTGCAGTTGTCTGGGAGTCACTTGCATGTTACTTACATTCTACGCTTGTTCCACTTTAGTAAATTCTCCCTGAAACTATGACCTACCATGCCTTATCCTATTCACTAGCTTATAAATGTTGGGATACGTTCGATCGCCTATTATCTGGCCGGACCACATCGTATCTCGCAGACCAATCACCTCACTGAGGCCGACTCGTGCATGATCTCACTGGACGACTTCCGCATTCCCAAGCTTCGGACACCGGCCACCTTGCGGGTGGCTATGCACTCGTCCGTCTGTTAACTTTTCCAACCTACATCTGTATAGAATACACTATTCCCTCCACCTGGTGTCTCACTTCTTCTCTTTTCACACAGATCCGAGCCTGAAGATTGCAGCAGCAAGGGTTTTACCTATTTACTTAAGTCACTGCGATCTGTCCACCTCCGGTCCTGTTGACGTTGTCTCGTGGGCGGGTAGGGAGGAGGGAGGCAAATGCTGTATAAATCTGCTCAAGATAAATTGTCCCATACACCAATACTGCTGTTTTATTACTTACGATACCACTACTCCGACTACTATTACAACTACTACTACTACTACTGCTACTACTACTACTACTACTACTACTACTACTACTACTACTACTAGCACTGCTGCTACTCTTACCAGTACGATTATAGCTGCTATAAGTATGACTACTACCGCTATTACTACCAAGTTTGTTACTACTATTGCTGCTACTATGAATAATACTGTAACTAATACTAATATTGATACTACTAATACTACTACTACTACTACTACTACTACTACTACTACTACTACAGATACGAGGAATTTAGATAGGGGGTTGCAGTATTTATAGGATGCAGACGCTATGTTAATGCATACCTATGACAATTAATGACTCCCCTTCATCGAGGATGGTCGCCCTTTAGTGCGCTAATGGCCGCAATGCCAGTCGCTAATTACTGAGACTTCATCAAGCTTTGTTGGATGATGGCGTGATAGTGGTTCAACCACCTGGCTCACCCGCATTGGCGTTGGACACTGTGTTCGTCTGTGTGCCTCTCAAGTGACTAAGCAATTTGACCAATCTACGTCTCCGTGCCGGATGAGTTGAGGAAGGCACTGCATACGTTAATAGATTGGGGGGTCCATGAAGTAGGTCTCCAACAACTCGCAGATAATGCAATTGTCACCTCTCGTGAGAAGCTCGGCCTCGGAGAACTGGAATGTGTGGCCGGGTCTCTTCGAATGAGTCCCAACTTAATAAGTTGCGGTATGTCTCCGCACTGCTGTCGCATGTTCGGTAATTCACGTCCAGAGAAGTCTTACGGTTTCTCTGATGTATCTATTTTGCCCTGGAATACAACTACTATGACAACTGCTGTTGCTACTGCCAACACTGCTATTGTTACTATTAGTAGGACTATTACTGAAGTTAATACTTGGGGCAACGCTATTATTAAGCCCCCTATAATGACCTAATCTTAGGTGTAGATGCCTCGGGCGCTAACACCCTTAAGCACCACTGGGCTGCTCAGAGCATTAGCAGCTATCCAGGGACGGAAATGGCCGCAGTGTTCCCGAATAAAATGCACGAGATTTAACTGTGTATTCAGATCCTCGTGTGTACCAAGACAGTTGAAATTTGTCATTCTGCTAATTTTCGAATGAAAAGTCAACGAAAACTTGGATCTCTTTATACACGAGGAATATGATGGATAACGTAAAATCGAAGGAAGGTGAACCTATACTTAAATACGCACGACAATGTGTTCCTTGAGAAGGGGTTCCGCTATTTGGGGACTTGACAACTCCTGCACCCCCGAGTTATTACAGTACGTGGTGTAATCGAAGGCATAACGAGCCAAATAGATGGTACCGTGGCGTAAACCATACAAACAAGGCCGATGGAAACGCCTCTGCCATCGAGAAAAACATAACCCAGAACAATAAAGGCGGACTAACACAAAATACGACGTCGGAGAAAAAAAAGCAGTGTTGGTTAATTCAACACATTGAGAGAATAGGAACTAGCTAAAAGTCCAGTCATGGATTTCCCGATACTCCACCACTGCATGACAAACCTCCCAAGGGTACGCCTGGGCAGAGGGTTCCCCAGTGTTCCCCGAATGTTTTTCTCAGAATATATTCCATATTTAACGATTCAGCTAATTAATCACCACGGAAATTAATATGCCAAAGAAGAGACTAAAAAAGGAAAAACAAAAGCCCAAATTGAAACAGCACTATCCTACAAGCATCCTGTACCTGCCTCACGACCTGCATCCTCTTCAAGCTAATGCCAAGTGTTGGCTGGGATCAGGTGCAGACCGAAAATACAGCTCTAGTAGGCTTAGCGCCAACCTGGCGACTTGTAAAACAGGCCATGCGAACGCGCTAGCTGAAAGTCAATTGGAGGAATCGGCTAGCCAATCAGAGGTCCAGATTGCCAGCCCAAGCCTGGACCTGCTATTGGACTGAGTCAAGTGTATGCCAGCAAGCGAGCGAGCAAGTGTTGCGAGTTTTATCGATCAATAAGAGACGGCCACTAAGCTCGCATCGAGCGCATCACAGACGCCTAGCAGTGCACACGCGACCGCAAGACAGATGCGCTCGCAAAGCAAGCGATAGCTGAGTCAGCTGTCGACCCACCACAAGGCTGGATTCTGATTGGCTCATTCACAGCGCGTATTGTGTTCATGCGAGCGGTCGATAGATAGGGGTGACTCTGTCACTGAAGTCTACGCCTCCGATTCCCATTGGTCACGGCGTCCGACCTGAATAGTGGAGCGACTGGTGGACGCACGAGGTTGGCGAGGCGGTCATCAATGCGCAGGCGCCCATTAGCCGCCTTGGCATCAGCAGATAACGCGCGGGCTGGGCCGTCGCCTTCGTCGCCACAGTGAGTTTAGCGAGCGCACAAGCGAGAATGCCGTTGGAGAAAATGGACTCAGAAAACGGCAACCAAGTGGTTCAAGTCAGCGAACCCTGGGTTCAAGCACAGACGACCGCTGAAAGTGGCTCCGCCTTACTCAGTCAGGTTCTTCGTGCGTTGACAAACCTACCTGGGACTAACAGCGGAGCAGTGACTGTAGGTAATTTGGCACAGCTTCTGAAGTCAAAACCAATGGTTGTTGGTCTACCCAACCTACCTACGTCACAGGCAAGTGCGGTGTCTCAGACGCATTTCTTGATCCCAGTTTCTACGCTGAGTTCAATCAGGGGCCTGGAGGCTTGTAGCGCTGCACCGAGTACACAGTCACTACTGTTGCAGACGAACAATGTCCCGCCGACACCCAGCACCAGCTCTATACCTGCACCGCTGTCGCTGCTGAACGGCGTGCAGATGTCAACTACGGTTTCGGAGTCAAATAGTGGTTTGCCTCGAGGTTCCGCAGTGAATAATGTGCTTCCGGCAGCCCTGGTAAACAGTACTACAGCCAATCTCATCGCTCAGCT
>JAYGXS010000007.1:15294300-15305556 GCA_036362985.1 Ligula intestinalis
TCATCATCATCATCATCATCATCATCATCATCATCATCATCATCATCCGCTCACTCCTTTCCAGATAACCTTGTCTGCATCTGTGAAGAAGAAGAGAAAGAGAGGCAACATCAGATAGGAGTTAATTCGCACACACAAGGCATTTCACAGGATGCAGTCGCTATGCTTTCCAATATTTATGAAAATTAACGCCCCCCACCTTTACTGGTAATGGTTTGATGATCGGTATTGGAGTCGTTCAACGCCTTTTTCATCTGTGTTGGATATTGTTGTGACGATTTCTCGGTCATCTGGCTCCCTGGCGTTGACGTTGGAAAACGCGTTTGCCTGTGCGTTCCCCGAGGCTTTGGCCAAACCAAACCGCAGCACCGAATATGGGTTGGGCAGGTGATTGCACTTGTTGATGGACTGGGGCCCATCAAACATGGCAAATAATCCTATTACCACAACTACTACTGTCACAGAGAATGGTATTACTACTACTACTAAGGAGAAGTAGACGCGATGGCCGGGACAAGAGCTTTATTGACCTCATGTTTTGGCTTTATGGTCAAATCCATCCCCAGAAACCGCTGTAGGTACAGGTAATTCAGATACGACGAATTGCAGTGTTTATAGGATGCAGTCGTTAGACTACTACGTACCTATAAGGAGGCGAGAGTGCGGCAGATGCTGCATAAATCTGCCCAAAATAAATTGTCTCATAAAACACTACTATTGTTTGAATTATTAATGCTACCACTAATCCGAATACTATTACAACTAATACTGTTATCACTATTATTGGTATTTATACTACTACTACTACTACTACTACTACTACTACTACTACTACTACTGAGAAGTAGACGCGATCGCTGGAACAAGCACTTAATCGGCCTTATGTTTCGGCTTTGTGTTCAAACCCATCATCGGAGACCGCTACAGATATGTTCATTCAGATGCAATGAGCTGCAGTATTTATAGGAGGCAGCCGCTATGCTACCGCGTACCTATGACAACTAAGGACTCCTAACTTCATTTGGAATAGTTGTCCTCTGGTACACTAATGGTCAGAATGCCAGTCGCTAATTACTGGAATTTCATCGTCTGTGTTAGATGTTGGCGTGATAATGGTTCGGTCACCTGGTTCACCGGCATAGGTAGAAAACGCACACGGAAGAAGGAGTGGTAAAAAACGAGGACCATGAGCCAGAGTATCCATTTCCTGAAGATGGGAAGACGAGACAACTACCCGAAACGTCAGGCTTATAATAAACTTCTCCCGGTGAACAATTCTCTTTCTTCTGGTTGAAAAACGTGTTTGCCTGCGCGTTCCTCAAGTGACTAATTATCTTTGCCAAAATTCGTCCCAGGGCCGAATATGAATTGGGAAAGTAATTGCACTTGTTTGTAGATTGCGGGCCCGTAAAGTATCCCTCCAGCAATTCGCACCTTACGCGATTTTCGCCTCTCTGAGAAGTTTAACCTCATTGAGCTTAAATGTGTAGCCGGGTCTCGTTGAACGAGTCGACTTGAGAGTTAGTATCAGTTCCCCACTTCTGCCGGCGTGTGTTCGGCTATCCGCGCCTAGAGCCGTCTTCCAGTTAACCGGACGAAGTTGTTTTGCCTGCGACTGTAGGAGATCAGATAAAAGACTCCAGACGTTTCTTGTCGTCTTTTCGTTTCCACCTGACACTGAATCGTCACCTAAGGTCTGTGTGGTGCGAGAAGAGGTTGACGTTCTTGAAGCGCGAGGAGCGGGTTTTGCTTTGGAGGTGGCCCAGTCAAATGTCTAATTCAAGTTGGCTACCGGCGTCACCTGAGTGAAGTACATTTATTTCCTCTAAAATGAGGCCGTCTGCACTATGTTGTCTGCTTCATTAAATCCGTACTTCTGCCCTCGATGAAGTGCTGTGGCACATTGGGAGGCGTCCACGAGGAGGTCAGCTCATAACCTGGCTAGACATGGAACTGATTCCTGGATCCACGGTATTCGGTCTCCTTCACTAGAGGGGAGAATGAGTCAAACTCTCCAGACCTACTCCCGTGGATCGCCACACCTAGAGGAGTACACTCTGCTGTAATTGAGGCTTTCAATATCAGGCATGACCCTCGAAATGATCGACAGTGGTAGTCGAGAGTATTTCTGAGGGAATTAGTCGTTTTTGTTATTGAGGAAACCTTATGAGGCTGCCATAATCATGTCTACAGAAACAGGTAGGTAATTTAATGTAACTGCTATTTTCCGAGGCCTTTGTCTTTGCTCTTCGTACCCTTTCCCTTCCGGATCCTATTAAATTTTGTAGCTTTCCACTGACAGTTGCATTCTTGTTGATTTTAGGAGAACTATCACTTCAACCCTTCACTCACCACTTGACTGTCACTAATGGGCTGCCGCAGAATTTGGAACCAAGCCAGTGCTCAGTTCTGTACAAAAAACTGTTTGTCCATCCCCTCCTCCCTTTCCGTACTGTCCCGGAAGGGTGAGATGCAACCCGTTCAGCTATTTTATATATTAACAGTCCTTTTTAAGCGTAAATCTTCTCAAAATCTTCCTTTCCCACACTTTCTCAGCTTGCCTGGTTGTCTATACACTGGTCGCCAGTGGAAATTACTGACTCCTAAGCCGCTTGTCTCTGCAGCTAATGTAGGTAGTCTTGGGTGACCTTGAAAACCCAGAATTTCGACCAATGGACACGCAGCGCACACACCAACCACTTGCAGCAGTTTAGCCTGTCATTCTGACTGCTTTTTCCTCTGACGAGGGCGGCAGCCATGGCGTTGGAAGGCTCAAGGTCGAGTTAGCAGTTAGCGCTGGTTTCTTCTGCCTTGGGAGAGTTTCGATCTGAGTTTTGTTCTGTTAAGCATTCTACTGTTTGAGTTAGACAGATCTGTGAATTCTGCTTCTAAAGGACGGTTTTAATGATGATTCCTGTAGTGTATGGGACCCGGGGATAACTCTGGAAGGCATAAAAAAGTGTGCTGCTCTCCACGTGGTAACGGCGAGATAGTTATCGTTGGTCAGTTAGAAAAGGTAGGCGAGGAATGATTCCACCACCCTGTCAGTCGTTTGGCCATAATGAGTTCTTCCATCAACTAACTTTTATCGACGAAATCTTTTTTGTATCCCTTCACCCTCAGAAGGCTAGCTTGGTGTGATTTTACATTTGCTGTCAGCCGGCTTCGACAGATGTAAATCAAAGGTAAAGTAAAGCCGACTGCACTCCGATTAATCGGTCTATGGACTGATTAAGCAGTTGCTCCAATTATGGAGACTCACCGTGATGAACCGGCGACTCGGGAAATCCTGACGTCTGGTTTCTCCTTATTTTTGACGTCCTCTTTGTGTAGTACTCAGTTCTCTCACAGTCAGTCGCATCGCGCGTCGAATCGTAAACAGTGACACCCTTGTCTTCTCTGATAGCCTGCGATGCCTAGTGCAGGTTTACATTTGTCTCCTGCAGGGAAACTTAAGTTACCAGGGGAGCCACCTGTCACTGCGAGCTTCAGGCCCGATTCCGTGTGGAAGGAAAAGAAGTGAGTCGCCAGGTGGAAGGAACGCTGTATTCTATACAGAGGTAATGGACAATAGGTTGGCGAAAATTGGCAGCTGGATGAACGCGCGTCTGCAGCTGCGAGGGCCGGCGTCCGAATTAGAAGAGCTTGGGAGTCATCATAGCATCTAAAACGCAGTCATGTGTGAGTCAGGCGGCGGGAGGTGATTGGCCAGATGTGGTTGGGGTAGGCAGACACTAGTGCGTGCGCATATGCTGCCAGCCGTCGAGGCGTTGAGCGTCGCACTGCGGAGCGGGGTCACTCCATTTGCTTCAGCCCGTCGGTCTGCACATCGGCACAGGTATAGGTATGGCGCTCGAAGTAACCTCCGACCACCAGACCACTGTCTTCGTTTGTGTAAGCTGCCACCTATCCTCTCAGCCTTGTCTCGCCCTGAATGCTGGTCTTCACCAATCACCTTTGCACTTAAGCGTGAGCATCAAAATAATCATTTTCGATTTACCAACGATCTGTTGCTTTTTCTGCGGTCGGGATGTGCGATTGGCCCGTACCTAACCCCTGACCTGTCCACTTTATTTTGTCTTCCCTTTTCTGACTACGAAACAGAGCAACACGATTCATGTGCCTTTGGAATGTAGTCTCAGGTATATGTTTATCGTGTCAGATAAATAATCTCCTACAGCGCAAGTCGGGAGTGAGTGTGCAACATTTGTATCGGAACTCGAACAACAAAAGAAGAGGAATATTTGCTGTGAAAATGTTGAGGTAAAAAACTGTTCGTGTGACCAACTTTAGTTTGAGGGAGGAAGATTCGATCGCTAAAACAACACTTATCGCCCTAAGTTTCGATACCTTTCACAGATTCCTAATCAGAGACATTAGCAGAAAGCAATAACAGAAACGGGTAACATACGCACAGGAATTTAAAGTTTTTAAAAGACACATACGTTACTGCACGCGTTAAACGACAATTAATGATAATTGCCCTCTTGTGCGTTGATAGCTTGTTGGCCATCATGCCGGCCCTGACTTGCTGAATTTTTATCACGCGTGGTGGACTCGGGCGTGATGATTGCTCAGCCATCTGGCTCTCTGTTGCTGGCGTAAGACGATGCTCGGAGGCCGTCGGCTGCCTTCCCTCACCACTTGGAGTTGGAGTCGCACACAGGCCGGAGACAACCATAAGGCGTCGGATAACGAAACCTAAAGACACACTGCCACGTCAAGAAACATTGGGAATTGAGGCATTTACAACACTCAAGGAAGATGAATGATCTACAATCAGAAACAGTACCGCAAACGCCTTAAAAGATACATAGACATATAAGCCTCTTCCCCTGGGTTCTAGCAAAGGTCAGATAAACTGATAAAGTATTGAGGCGTCTGTACCAACCATCACACAAATATTTGCATTACCTAGGGGTTGTAAACCTGGATCCAACTGTGATCGTTAGTATAATTAATCGGTGCATCCAGTTCCATCAGCTCCGTCCGCTTGTGAAGAATTAGAAAACTTCTCTATGAAATTCCATCAAATTTTTAACGAAATTGACATGGATGTTCCACAGCTGTCTTACTTGGACTTGTAGAGCTTTGTTTAAAGCAAAATTTTTCGTTCGATCACTAATACTATCGAAAAATGAATGGGACCCCAATAAAATCACTTATATCTGCCAATGCAGAAACTAGAACCTACGGTTCTTCCATTATTTACTCCTAAGTTGTGGCTGTGGTATGAAGAAGAAACATTTGTTCAACCCAATAGAAACGCTCCGCAACAACATCAATTTAACCTATCCGGAATGAAAATCTCGTCCGAGAAGCAAGTTGAAACAATACTCCTCCAATTAACAGGTCGCGGGTTCGAGTCTCAGGGGTCGCTACCCCTGAGGTCTGGTATGGCTGGCTGATGATGGCCAATAAGTCAGAAATGGTCATGCCAGTCTCCCTTGTGTTTGTCGGTAAAGTATTTCCCCCTCCATTTCTGTAAGTCCTCGTACATTAAAGTACAAGTGACGCCACGTATTGTGGCCTAACAGGAAGCTGCGGCTCTACACCGATCTACGTATATGCACTGACAATTGAGCGGCAAGCCCATCTGTCTCTACTGGCCGTGCATGCCCTTGATACTGGACACAATTTTGCCAGGGATCGAACGCAGAGCGTCAGCGTCTGTTCTTTCAAAAGACCGAGTATTTATCGAAGCCATGCATTCCGATGAATCATGCGTCAATCGGCACGCTGAGTTAGATGCCATTTAAAAAAACAAGTAAAAACAGAAGAGACGAGAATCAATCCATATTGATTGAATGACACGACGGTCGTTAACTGGCACAAACGCCGGCCAATTATCGATATTCAAACACATTTGAAATGCTAATTGATTTTCTTTTCACATTTACTCCGCTTCTGACGATGACCTGGGGGGACCAGCGTTGAACACTCACCTAATAAAATTTCTTAACTATCCTAAAGAAGGCAGTTGACCTCAGATAATAACTGTTTTTATTTGGACACCGACTAATTGACAGTTTGGTGTAGAAACAGAAATTCCGGGTAAAAAAGACGTCTCCCTTCGCATTACTATGAGAATCAGGCAGAGTGTAAGACCGTTCTGAGTGCATCTGGACAAATCCACATTAGCGAGTCTCAACGTAACAAGTTAGATTGAAGTTCAGCGGCGGTCAATCGGCAAAAAAAACTTACCGATCTCAACCGGAAGAGTGTAAAAGTCTAAGTAGTGTTTGCACCCAGGGCAACACAGTCATCATGCCAAAGGCTGGGTTGTTTGAAAAGATAGGTGTAGCGGCCTTGTACTCTAACAACTGCATGCTCCTTATGTCTGGCTTTCGTGTGCGCCAACGCGTACGCACTGGCAGTGCCAAGGTCATTCTCTGTCTGGCTCACTGGCCACCCACTTCGCAAGGCCAGTGTAGGGGGAGTTGTTAATGCTCAGTCACTTCTAGAGCCGACGACTCACTGTTCGGTTGCAGTCTCTCTGGACTCCGGCTCATTCATGGCTGGCCTGCACTCGTCTGGAAGTCACTTTCCTAATGCTTACATACTACGCTTGTTCCTACCTTCGTAAATTTTCCCTGATACTATGGTCTTCCACGCCTTATCCTATTCCACTAGCTTAAACATGTTGGGATACGTTCTCTCGTCTATTATCTGGCTGGACCCCATCGTATCCCACAAAGGAATCAGAATGAGGGATTAACTGTGTACAGAAGCCGACGTTGCTGCCTCCGGCAGCAGGGGTCCCTGGCGTGACCGGAGCTGATGTTGATCGCGTCTAGTCAGGCCCGAGAGAGCGTGGCGGCAGTTGTGTTAATAGGTGTGGGGAACAAGTTTAAGTGTTCTACAATTGGTGTGTGTTGTCTTATTCGAGGGGTGTCGTTTCTAGTGGCGTAGTATGGCGCGTACCATGTTCAGATGGCCTTTTGTCAGCCGCGAGTATCCGGACACAAGTTTGTGCGTGATTGGAATTTGGTCAGGTGTCTGCAGTCCAGCGAATCTGAGAACATTCGCGGTGAAGTTGCATGAACTTGAGGTAGTGGCCTTCAAACCAGGACATCGGACATAGCAGTGTTGGCTGTCAGCTCCAAGAGCGCATCCCGAATTTGAAATTGGAAGTCATTAAACAAAGAAAGCATTCACGAATGAATGAGAAAGTTCGCGTTCCAGGTGATTGCATGGGTAGAAGAGAAGGTGCAGTTTTTCTGCAGCTCGACGCCCTCCTAACTCTTGATGCCACAGACAAGGCCACTCAGAGCATAGGACCTCGCGCAAAGGCAGTTGCTTGGCTTGCCTCGGACCAGGTGCAAACTGACGTGTGACCCCTGACTGTTGGCGAATGCACGCACCTTGCTTCCCCCATCCTGGCCTCAATCCACAGTGGCTTGACCCCAGTCCGTCCAATAAGATTCCCACGTTAGTAAAATAGCCTCATTTAGCAGGTTGGCCTCAATCCATGTGGATACAGAAGTCAATGCGGTATTTGCCCCCCCCCCCCCCCCAGACATCACTTTGGACACCGCCCCGCTCGGATGCAGCCGTGCACTCGTCCGAGTCAAACTTCCTCCTAACTATTCTCCAAGCCTTTTGTACAGAATACACTCTTCCTACCAATCTGCCCTTAACATGGCTTCTCTCCCCTCCTAAGCAAACGGGCCTGGGAGATCACAGCCGTTAGGGTTAACTTTATAAGCCTTAACACTACGCGATAAAGGCTTTTTGAGCACCGAAACATTTGGGTTATTGCCCTGAGCTTTCAAACTCTTGCAGGAGTTTATCTTCAGAGCTAACAAGAGTAACACAAAGGGGCAATTATAGGAGCTAAAAACAATCAACTTTCATTACCCAAGTCTGGGCATGACGACACGTGAATGCGCAAAGCTCTGTACGCCGGCACTACATGGATACATCGACTAATCGAGTTCCCATCCTTGGAGCAGGTTTCAAACACCTCTCGGCTCGTCTTGTTTTCGACGTGGGTGAGTACCTTGATGGCTGCGAAGTTGAACTCATAGCCCGTTCCATAGAAGTGAGCAGCAACTTGTGCTATTTCCTCGCCAGCTTATGTTCATGTATGCGCGATCCAAAATCACTACAATCCCTCGACTGGCATAAGTGATAGATGGAGATTTTGTGACTGAAGTTCTGCAGTTGGGGTTTGAAGGAGCGCAATGACAAGCGCTCATTTCTGGTATGGTGCACATTTTACCGTGACAGACTGGCGAGCTGATTTTGATTTCACATGTCAGTGAAACACGAGCTGGACAACGTGGTTTCCTCTCCCCCTACCTCAATTATTTCCAAAAGTGCAAACGACGAACAAGTTGTCCAGTGTTTTTGTCTGGGGGTTCGCGAAAAAAATCCAAACGGTGGAAGAGTAGTTAAAGTGAGTGAATGAAATACGTACCAATGGTAGTGTTGTTGACAACGTGGGCAGCTGAAGCTGGCAGGAATTAACCAGATTGAAGGGATGGCTGAAGAAAACCGGCAGTTGAGTTGCCCGTCGATGGCCAATCGGTATGGCCTCTCAGTATTGGTTAGGTTGAGTGAGAAGGGTGCCGTTAGGTGACAAAGTAAGAGGGGATATTGGGAAGGAGGTCCCGATGCCGGATTGGGAAGTTGCTTACGTGCCTACCTAGAGGGGCGAAATTCCACCTTTTCGTGCGGGCTCGAAAAGCAGCGCAAGCCTGTGGTTCAGTCATAAGCACACTGGCTGTCCTATAGTCAGCTCACCGATTTAAACTAGTTGTGGGACAAACCGCGCAGTAACGATGGTAATAACTCCTCCCACCTCCACATGTGTCCCTTTGAGTAGACGATCTTGCAGCACTGGGGTATATCCATAGTCGGGAGAAACAGCTTCCTCTTCCTCCCACATATTGTTTTGTACCAACCTATATTGCTAACCCGTCTCTCACCACAAACTCACCCAACTTTCCATTGTCACGCCTGGGTCAAACACCGAGTGATGCAAACGCGATTCTCTGCGATTCGAATCAGGCGTAAGTTCTCAATTGCATTTCCGCCGAAGGCGACGACAAGTCTACCGGCAACGTGGGAGCATGAATTGGATTATGGTGAACAAGAAGTGTGCAGTGTCCCTCTTGATTTCTGCTTGGTGGTCACCTCCTACCCCCGCTCGGTGCTAAAAGAAGCAAAGACAATTGCAGGTTATCTAAAGCACACTGGGTGAATAAACTTCTAGAGTAGATGACCTCACCTAGACAAAATGCCGAAATTTGCGCAAGATTGATAATTACTCGCAAACCGGCATGAACGCTTGTGCCAAAACTTGGATACAATACTGAACAACCTTAAGCAAAATTAAAATAAAAGCAAACGTGAAAAGTAATGTAATTGTGAAAAGTATATTTGGCAAACATTTTTTTTCGCCAATTTGCCATCAGGCCGGCAACGTTGTAGTGATACTTAAAATGGTAGAGCTTGACGACGTCATGCCGTCCCCATGGTGAAATCGGCATATAGAGGTCACTGCATCAGGAGAGTGGAAAAAGGGGATAGGCTGTGAGTATTGGTCATGGGTCGAGTACGCGGAGTGACAATCACTGTCACGTGCACGGAGTGAACAATGTTCACCCCCGAGATTTGAACCCGGGACATTCGGTCATTGCGTTGGAGACGCTGCCTCTAGTCCACTGCATTCATTCATCATATTTCCGATCACAACCGACAAAGCAGGGGACCCGTGGACTAGAGGCAGCGTCTCCAACGCAATGGCCAAAGGTCCCGGGTTCACATCTCGGGGGTGCCAACCCCCGAGATTGGGTATGACTGGCTGATGACGGCTAATAAGCCAGAAATGGCCATTCCGGTCTCCCTTTGCTTTCTCGGATCCACTTCTTCATCATATCACCTTCGTCACTATGTGACGGTCATTGAGGGTTTGCGTTGCGAGCTCCTTGGCAAAGCGGAACTTAATTGTTCCTTGACTAGATCGGTGAAACACCTGCATTCATTCAAATACATGTCACTATACTTGTTAGGTAAAGTCGTAAGCATACCATTTGGTGCATGGCAAGCGAACTCTCCTTTCGTCAACTTTCGCTAAAAATACTTCACGCATTAGAACACAGTTAGTTTCAGATCGTCCTTAATATTCCGAAGAGGACTTCGTGACTCTCGGTGTCTTCAATCTGTTGCCCATAAAGGTAAGTTTCGTTTCTATATATTCATAAAAACTATCAAAGTAATCTATTTCTCAAAAGACTTTACCGAAATAGTGAGGCCTTTAACATTCTTTCTAATACAGATGATCGTTTGCGTCATATTTATAGACGCACTCAACTCTAGAAACTCATTGCCGAGTCCAAAAAAACATCGGACAGCAATATGCCTGAGATCAATTATATGACGCTCTATAACAAGTAATCTCTCTAAAAAGCACTTTAATTAGATGTTCGGCAGGAGAATGTCTGTGAAAGTTATATTTTTCCAAGGTAAAGTCAAAGTAAAGGTGGAAAAATTTGACCGGCTTCTGGATTTTCCTGTCTCAGACTGTTCTATTACCTATGATTAAGAATTCCCGAGGGAATCCGAAACGTCAGGACAATAAAACTCTTGTTCCAGTGATCGCTTCTTCTTCTTCTTCTTCTTCTTCTTCTTCTTCTTCTTCTTCTTCTTCTTCTTCTTCTACTCCTTCTTCTTCTTCTTCTTCTTCTTCTTCTTCATCCGAACTGCTTCCTGGAACACGGATATTCTCCTCTACTGGCAATAAAATTCCTTCCGAAACTCAAGAACTTACTTATCTGTTTATCGGTCATTCATCGTCAGGCCAGTAAATGACATGAGAATAAAATTCGTCAATTAATAACAGCGTTTTTATATTCGTCAGGTTAGGGAAGGGGGAGGGGGAGGAAAAGGGTAAGGGTAATAAAGCAGCTGAGTTTTCCCTCGTCTCCTGAACGCGGACGCCTGTGCGAGAAGGACGCCGGTTGCCATGCCAAGATGAGACAGGGGGATGTTCCCGCGGTCAGCGGGTTGAGTTCTGTATGTCAGCCGCACAGCCGTAGCTTCGTCTTCTGTGGCTTCAATAGGTGTAAGATTTCCACGTGCAGTCGGCCAAGGGAGGCCGATGGCTTGAACCAGCATCTTTTGACAGCATAGAGCGGGTTTCGCTAGTCGGATTGCCACTGCTTCTGCTGTGGCTAACACCCGTTTGCGCAGGCCTTTAAAAACGCTGAAATTAATTGACCAATTTTATTACCCAAGTCATGTACTGGC
>JAYGXS010000007.1:15313296-15325199 GCA_036362985.1 Ligula intestinalis
CGTTTCATGCTGAATAAAGCGTATTAAATTAAGTGTATAAAATGAATACTTGCGATTTAATTGACTTGCTTAGGAAGGAGTCAACGGAAAATACTGTTCAAATTTTTTTCGACATACGTAACCGAATAAAATTTCCTGATTTGCTGGCTGATGCCTAATTTCAACGTCGAGTTTCTGAGTCACTGTCTTCCAACTCCCTCGGAAGAAACGGCCGTCCAATTGAATAAATTAAATCACATGGTATAGGTTAAATGCTGTACTTACGAGTCTACCACCCGTTTGGTAAAAAAATCAGAACAGGATCAATTTTCACTTGCATGTTATCACCTACTTACACCCTTTCTTAGATCTGCATCATCGGCCGATCAGTTCTCAGTTCCCTGCAAGTGTATTGATTGCAGTGTAATCAAGGTTGGGAGAAGAATTAGGCTAACTGAGCAGAATGTCATATAAGTATTCTGCTTACTTTGTAAAATTCAGTAGTACGTGTTGCTAAACCTGACACGCTGCACAGAGGGTAAACTTGAGTCAAAACCATCACACTTGCTTTCATTACTAATAGCATGGGCAGTAAGACTGGCAATAGTAGCGAATATTCGAGTCCCAGGATGCAGTTCAGAAGACGAAGATGCGATCACTGGAACAACTCTTGTTCCAGTGATCGCAGTAAGACTGAGTTTGAACGAATCGAAATGCAACAAAGAGCAGCGGCTGATCGAGATTTTCTTCCCGATGGTACAGCATAATGCGTTAGCTTTACTATGTAGAGCGACTGTATCCTATAAATATTGCAAGTCCCTGTGCATGGAGTTCCCGTTTCTGTGATTGTTTATGCTAATGTCGCTGAGGAAGAATCCACGACGCAATTCAAAAAGTCAGGCGAATAAAAGTATTGTCTCAGTGATAGCATCTTCTTCTCAGTTGCTTCCTGGGGCTCGCATATTCTCTTGTATGGACTTTTGAACAGTCCCAGCATTGGGTGATAGGACAAGGAAAGCGAATTACCCAGGAAAGGAGGGTTACCGTTAGCCTAGCTTCTGGCTACCTGGCGCATCCACAGATGGCGGATAGAGTCACGGCCTTCGGTGAAGGTTAGCTGCGAAATAAGCATGCTCTTGCGTCTGGCGAATAAGCAGTCGCAGATACAGCAGCGAGCGTGTTACCAGGGCACGGTGGGCTGAGGTCTGGCCTACCGACTGCCTTATAAAATGCCGCAAGTCCCAATGACGGTACTGTGACATGGCGAGCGTGAACCACCATTAGATAGGGCTGCTTGCAACCAACACCACCACCACTGCCTTGTGGTTAGGTTCTTGAGCCAAAGTGCTAGGGGAGACTACATCGAACAAAGAATTTGAGCGGCTATTGTGGACTTGCCTGTATTTAACATTCCCGAGGAACCTCGTGGTATGTCTACTTACTCTACTACGACCAATGCTACGGCCTCCACGGGACCCGACGCGCTCTGCAACCCTTATCCGGTGGAGCAGGTGAATAACATGCAAGCTGGACTATTCAACCGAAAACGGCCATTTAGTATTGGATGCTGGAATGTGCGAATTCTTCTGGGACCTGGTACTCAAAGTGGATGTTTGCTGCCCGTCCGATGACCGACTTCCCGATAAAGGCGCCCGAGAAATCAAAATCCCGGGAGTCAATTCCTATCTTACCCTGCATCACAGTAATCCGCGTGACTCATCTGGTAGACACGGTGTGGATTTAATTACCAACTCATGCTCAAGTCACTGCACCAGCCTGCTTAGGGCATAAGTTAGACCAAATCAAAACTGATGGCCGAACTGTCGCGTGCAAAACCGGAAGATATTAGTAGCTGACAAACCAATCTGGGCGATCGACCGACACAAAGCTTTGTCAAGTGACTTTCAATGAATACACCACCCGCAAGTGCATATTCCCATCATTTATGCATGGTAGATATTGGGCTGCTTACTAGTAAATACACCTTCCTTTAACTCTTCAGCCTACTAAACTCCCCATATAGGTAACGACTGTGTACAAGGTTAAAAGTTCAACACGCATGTACGGGCCACACTGCATCTTGCCGCTCATTATCTTTAGCATGCATGATTACCATAACTAGCACTTTAAGCATACGCACAGCGCTTCAAACAGAAGTATCCTGAGAAATGACACATGCCACTTTGTTACGACCTAAATGCATGATAGATCCTCAGCCGCCATTACATATACCTCTCTTTAACATTGAGCCTACTAATATCCCCTAATAGGTTAAGACTGCATACTAGGTATAATTTCCTACATGTGTGCTCCATATATTGTATGAGAATATAGAAGCTAGAGACACCTATGGAGAGGTTTGAAGAACTTCTCCAATTTATCGTATTTAACGCTTAAGTGCAATTCGATAGTCGTGACTGCCAGCTCTTGTGGATTGGAAGTAAAAACGATTATCCGACGTTTTACAGGTGGTATAGACAAACACATCTGACAAACACATCTGACAAACACATTCTTTTGCCTCCGGCATCATAAGAGGGTGTCTTGGATGCACCCTAGGTCCCAGGAATGGCATCTCCTTGACTATGTCCTTGTACGGCGGCGTGACCAAGCGGACGTGTTGGTAACCAAGACGGTCTCAACTGCTGACGATGTGTCAGACCATCGCCTCATCATCTGCAAGATGAGGATCTTTCCAAAATTTTGCGGGAGGCCTCAAGGCAAGGCAAGCTTCCACGACGTAAGCTTAATACCAACTCACTAAATTTGCCTGCAAACCATCTACACTTTAGCGACGAACTAACTCTCCGATTAGCCGACATAGTTGACGCTGAAGAAAACCCCTCCGTGGAAAGAAGTTGGGGGAAACTACGGGGCACTATACAGCAGACAGCTACACGTGTCCTCGGCCACGTATATCGCAAACATCAGGACTGGTTTGACGAAAATGACGCGGATATCAGAATCCTTCTCGCTGATTAAAACCAGCTACACAAAGAGTACGTTGATCACCCATCCGACACCACGAAAATAAAGTTTCATCGAATGCGTGGCATTGTACAACAGTGATTGCGGAGAATGTGAGATGCGTGGATGCCGCAAAAGGCCGAGGAAATCAAACGATGTGCGGACCGAAACGATTGGAAAAATTTCTTCGCTGCGATAAGGGCTTTCTACGGTCCTACAGTGAAAGGTACAGCTCCCCTATTAAGCGCTGACGGAACTATGCTTATCGTAGAGAAAACCCAAATCCGCAACTGATGGGCCGAATATTTCGAAAGCGTACTAAATCATGCCTCCAACATATCTGATGCCGCCATCGATCGCATACCTCAAGAGGAAACAAACCACGATCTGAATCTCCCGCCCACGTTTGAGGAGACCACCAGAGCAATGGAACAACTGTCAAACGGGCAAGCACCCGGACCGGACGGAATTCCCGCTGAAATATACAAATATGGTGGACAAAAAATTATGCACCACTTGACCACACTCTTCCAGGAGATGTGGCATCAAGGGCAAGTGTCCCAGGATTTCAAGGACGCCACAATCATCCACATATACAAATATAAAGGCAAGAGGGGAGTCTGTGACAATCACAGAGGGACCTCACTGCTCAACCTTGCAGGAAAGATCTTCGCCCGCATCATTCTATATCGCCTGAACAACCATCTAGATCAAGGGCTCCTGCTGGAAATCCAGTGTGGTTTTCGTCGCTGACGGAGGCATATCGAAATGAGAGCCCTGGGATCGAAATCGTCTACAGAACTGACGGCCACCTATTTAACACCCGACGAATGACAGCTGCCTCACGTATCTACACAACCATAGCCCACGACCTACTCTTCGCGGATGACTGCGCGCTAAATACCATGACGGAGGAAGACATGCAAAGAAGTATGGACCTCCTTTCCGACAGCTGCGCAGAATTTGGTCTAACCATCAGCAAGGAAAAAACGGTGGTAATGCATCAAGCGCTACCCGGTGAGGTTTGCCACGCACCACGAATCAACGTTAACAACTCGGTGCTTACAACTGTGCAACGCTTCGCCTACCTAAGCAGCAAGCTCTTCCGCGACTGCAGACTGGACGACGAGATTGCGCACCGGATGTGCAAAGCAAGTCAGACCTACGGGAGGCTCAAAACGTCCGTCTGACGAATGGGGCGGCAGTACTACTACACTTCTTGCCGAGAGTGAGCCCATATGAGCCCAGTGCGGACTTCAATCAGCGTTTTTTCTGACTTATTAGACAGTCAGTAACAATATCAGCAAATACTATCACTCAGTTACATCCTAGCAAGTACCTTAAGAAGAAGCAGTATTTGCGGTAGCAGTACCGGTCCTGGCTTACTAAAGTCTGGCTAGACACCTACTCTAGGTGAGTGAGGGTTGACAGTGCAGTAGTGCCCGCGCAAAGTCTTCTGTCTCTAAAGGCTAACTTAGGCGGTGTTTCTGGCTGCATCTGGAGAAAGCAGCTTACGCCTGATCCCCTGCACAGTCATTTCCACTTTGTCTTGTCACCATTCTCACACGGGTTAGAGGTTTAGAGTGAGGTAGAGATGGCGGCCACTCTACTTTCACTATACCTGGCCGTTGTCACCGTCCCTGCTCTAGGGCAAATGGTGAATATCGCCGATTACGGTGCTCGAACTTACGCATCATAAATTATCTTTTATACCCGACATCCCACTTCTTCTCTTCCCACACAGAACCGGGCCTGAAGATCGCTGCAGCAAGGGTTTTACTTATTAACTTATGCCACTGCGATATTACTACAACAGGTCTGTTAGAGCAACTGACCCCATAGTATCTCACTCTCTTAGACGCGAATTAGCCCTATCAACGCACACCCTGCCGTCTTCAGCGGTCACTGCTGTCAGAGACGGCAAATGGGGGTGTTCTACATAACAAATCCCTCCATCTGGTGTTCGCTGGTTTCTCCAGCTAATCAGAGGCTTTGCCTGAGGAGTACAGCACCCCAGACTACAACCACTTCCTGGTGAAGGGTTCCTAATAAATATCACCGTAGTTTAAACTAAACTACAGCAGTCGCCACAGTTTACGCAACATGTCGACAAATGCGAAAGACTGATACTCTTTCGTTAGTCAGCATTTTCTCAAGTTGTGACTGATTATCGTGCAGTCTATTATGAAGTCATTTCGGTAATGATAGGATGCGGGCTGTTTAAAGAGCTTCGTTCTGACCACTAGCAAAACGTATCTATTGTAAAACTGGCTCCTTATGTAGCATGCCTTTTTATCATTTATTTTGACTGCTTTTATAAATTCAAATATATTTTATGGAGAACATGCATGAAAAAATCTTTCTTGTAATTATTAGATAGCAAATTACACCTTCTTTAAATTTTATACTCAAAGAAAGGGAAGCTTTCTGTTTTAAAAATGGCTAATTATGAGCTTTTTACAATTGTGAGGTGTTTATTCATAATACATCTATGCGCCAATTTATTTATGCTACCTATGCTGTATAAAATCTGTTCCCTATCTATTTAAATATTTTATGACAACTATGTGACTTCGTCCTCAAAATGTGGACGAAAGCGTACTTTGCATTAAACATGATGTACACAGGGTGCAGTTTGTAAACCTTGAATTCGAACGTAACAGTTACTGGGTTAGAAAATTACTCGGCAATTGAGCAAGTTTCTTTGATTATGAACTTTATAGAAGGCGTAATTTGCTATCAAAAATGTACAAGAAATAAGTTTTCGTGCATGTTTTCCATAAAGTATACTTGAATTTATAAAGGCAGTCAAAATAAATGACAAAAAGGCATACTATATAAGCAGCCAGTTTTTACAATAAATACGTTTTGCTAGGGGTCAGAACGAGGCTCGTTAAAAAACCCGCATCCTATCAGAACTGTAATTATTTCAGTATAGACTACACGATAAGCAGTGTCACAACTTGAGTCAATGCTGATTAGCGAAAGAGTATCAATCTTTCGCATAGGTCGGCAAGTTGCGCAATCTTCGGCGACTACTATAACTAACAAGCTAAAATTGAGCTAAACTAATTAATCTAACCTAAACCAATAAAAGTAAATAATAAAAGAATAACCAAACTAAAAGACTTATAAAATGCAACGAAATAATAAGTATTTCTGTAAAGTAAACTACAGTGATGTTTACAAGCAACCCTCACCGATGTCCTGAGGTCGCTGCAGAAACATAGTGGTCGTCATGTTAGAGACGGCGCATAGGGTCGGTTTGATCATTGGCATCAAGGCTGTCCGCCACAGAGACGCTGACTCACACACGAATAGGTTTAAAGCTATATGAAACTTGTGCTGCACCCAGCTCACGCGGAGCGGAGGCGAGATTAAGTGCAGAATAGAAGTAAAACTAACGTGCCTAGGAAAGTATATGAAGATTCGTCGTGATATAATACTTCCAGTTCATGTTATTGCAGTCTATAGGCTCCCAGCCGATCGGTAATTCGTAAACTTAACGTTCTAGACCATCAGTGGATGTGTTGTGACCCTAAAGCGCCTGTCACCCCCGGTGGCACGCAACGCATGTGGTCACGGGATTGCAGTTCTCGACCCGCCTCTGGGACAGCTACCCACAGGTGGCGCAAACCGCGCCTACACTTGACCCTTTGCAGCTGGTAGAAAGTGCGCATGGAACAGCCTGCCTATCCAATCTGGTCAATTACGATTATGTGGCTGATTCACACAGAAAATCACTGTGACGAATGCCACGCTCACACACTTCGAATGCTGTCTTCCTCGGTTGCAGATGCACGCTCATCCGCTAGTCAACTTCCTCCAATCTATTCTCCACTACTTGTGTACAAAATACACTATTTCTTCCACCTGGTGTACTACTTCTTCCCCTACGGAACCGGGCTCAAAAATCGCGGTGATAGATAGTTGTGAATCCTATATGAACATTGTGTTGAATGAGCAAATTTCGGATGATTGTATCAGGCTAGTTTTAGGGGTAGTTGCAAATCGATCTGAGTATGTTCTTGGGGACTTTCTGATGCAGGATAGCGTATGGAAGCGCTTAAACCTTCAAACTTTAAAATCTTTAATGATCTGACTGGAAAGATCTACACGCAAAAACGAACAGATGGAATGCCATTTACCGGCACTGCCTGCAAGCAGATTGTAGTGGTTCTACAGCCTACCTCCCTCAAATTCGAGACACCACTGACGTGTGTTCCCAGAGTAAATCTTGGTCGCCCCGTCACGCCTTTCCCAGCGCTATGGCGCATGTACGCACCGACGTGCGACCTTTGTCCTAACACGACCGGGCGCACAGAGGTGCCCCAAAGTGGTTGACCTATCAGCATCCCGAAGCGCTCGTGGCAAATCATATCTGGCCAGGCACTCTCCAGTCCTCTAGTCAATTCATGCACCGACGGACACTTGGGATTCCGTCTCCGCGCGGCGCGGTCGGCGACGCCACCCTCTCACACTGGCCTCAAAGTCGGACGCCCTGCAAGACCCATTGGCAAATTTCTCCTTAAATCTTCTGTAAACAATATACTATTCGTTCGACTTTGGCTTCGCACCGTCTCCTCTCATCTCCTTAGGAACTGGGCCTGGAAGATGGTAACTGTTAGGTTTAACCGTTTTAGCCTTAACTCCTATAAGCTCAAAGACTTTAGTGTCCTCATTATAGTACAGATCTTTAAGTCAGTGAATTTGAATTAAATCCACTCAGCGCGCAAGGTTCACCGCTCGCGGGTGCAAGCAAATGCGCACGTACCAGTGTCTGCCTATCTCTATCCGTTCTGGCCAATCATCGCTCTGAAGCTGACTCACACAGCACCTGACTGAGACGACTGTCACGCTCTCCCATATCGGACGCCACCCCCTTGCGGCTGGTCACGTACTCGCCCGACTGTCAACCTCCTCAAACCTATTATCCACTACCACTGTAAGGAGTACACTATTCCTTCCACTTGTCGTCTTACTTCTTCCCTTACCCTACGGAACTGGGCCTAACATTCGCGGCGGCAAGGGGTTTACCTATAAACTTAACCTACTGCGATAAAGTCATTATACCTTCCAAACGACGGCACCAGCATCAAGGGCACAAGGATTGATTGAAAGCTATATGAATTTCAGGCGCAAAATGTCTACTTATTTAATAAATTAACTTCCTCAACACTGCAGCCAATACTTTCTCAGTCGATATCATAAGGCCCTGGATCTCTCAGACGCACACATATAAATGCTCTGCGTCCTACAACAGACTGTTGGTCCTAGTCTGCACCACCTTGACGGCATTTTGACAGGTGGCCTTTTTGTACTCGCGTGCAAGCAAGCAAGAACTAACGCAATTGTAGGAATAAGTTTGTTTCCGTTGACAATTAATTGCAAAAATATCCTTCTATAGGGCTGGCTAAATAAGAGGCTGCGCGAAGGCTGAAGACTTTCTTAGGCTGACTTGATATTTTGTCGAGAGGCTTACTGTCACAGAAAATATCCATTCATCATATTTATTAAATGATGAAAATAAAGACAGGGATTGACCCAGAAAAAAATGAGATTCATGGCCATCACCAGGTGGGTTGAAACGGACCAACTCAGTGTATGCCAGCTTCTTTTTGCAACTGAAATGAAAAAAAGGATCGGATTTGCGACATTGAGTTGGAAGCAACCCAAAGAAACCTAGTCATGTATCAAAGCAAGATTAGGTCTTTAGTCTCTCCTAGAGTTCACGAGAATAAACACAGCTATATGCTTCTAGTTAATCAATCAGAATTTAGCAAGGCTGTGCTAGTCAAGCCTAAAGAAGAAGTCGTCTAGGTTTCCTGTATGAAATTCGGGGTTTCAAGAATTCGCTGAAAAAATGCAAATGTATTCTCGATTCCGGACAGATCGCTCTAAAGTCCAGCCCTCAAATATACACTGCGAAACTTATAGGTTGACTGATCAATGTACAAAGTTAGCATAGTAAGAAGTGAGTCAGAAGACAAGACTGCCGAAATTCGTTATCTTTGACGGGTGTTTAGACGCAAATGGCTACCTACGCAACTTTGTCAATCGGTGCATGCATAAACGAGTCGAGCGGCAAAATTGCAACAATCCCCAATTTCGATGAGCGATCCCGTACGTCAAAAATGTCTTAGAGGCAGTCGGCTGCCTTCTCGCAACGCTTGAAGTTGGAATTGCAAACAGGCCGGAGGTAGCCATAAGCCGGTAGCTATTAAAACCAAACGACCCACTATCACGGCTAGAAACATCTGGAATCGGCTGTGTGATCCGGAGGAATTTCGGATGAAGCAACAACGTCGAAGAAACTGAAAGACTTCTCAGGACGCGAGCAGTGGAATACGCGGCAGCAGTGTGGATAAAGGACAGCAATTCTACATTCGTTGCTCATGCGATGGGACCCAGTGACATTTTAAAGTTTGATGAGGCAGCAAGCGGCGACAATCGTGTGAGCCGCGAGTTACTTTAACCATGGTCTACTGGTCCCCAATGACCTGCCCAATCCACTATCGGTGCTGAGGCTTAGCTTGGCTAAAACAATTCGCCACCCGAAGAGTGTTAAGGCGAGCGCGTCGTCTTATGCTAGCGACAGGGAGCCAGATGGTCGAGCAATCATCACGTCCAAGTGCCGCACGGGAACTGAAAGTTCAGCAGGTCAGGACCTGTACGCTGGCCCTGGCCATCAGGCATTTAGCGCACAAGCAGGTAATTATCCTCGAGAGGCGGGAACCATTAATAGCCATAGGTATGCAGTTGCATAGCAACTGTATCCTATAAATAATGCAATGTTCTGTGTATGAATTACCTATTTCTGCTATTATCGTTGATTATGGATCAGCAACGAAGTTCGAAAGGTCAGGCAAATAAAATCCCTGTCCCAGCGACCACACCTGCTGCTCCTCAGTAGTAAGAGATTGTACAACCCCGAAAGTGCAATCCTTTCCGCTAGTTTTCGTCAAGTCAGGCTAGCCAATTTGCTGTACAGTAGTCGCCAGTTATTAAGTCCACTGTTAATAGGCCCAGCCGCTTATCAAGCCCAATTTGGTCGGGGCCCGAGGTGGGCTTAATAACCGGCGGCTACAGTACATAGAACCCACAACCTCTATCCCTCCACTATATACAGGAGTGAGAGAAACCCTATAGCAAAATCTCAAGTGCTGAGGCAACTTGATCTTGATGTGGACTGAGAAAGACTTTTCAAACTGGCTTTGAAGATGAATCTCCGCGACACGATTGCCAACGTAAAAAGAGACTGTACCACACAAATCAGTACTCCTCCTTTTCTTCCAGCGAACAATTCGTCAGCGGAATTCTTCACTGGCATCTATTATTGTCTGGGTGGGTGTGCCATGAAGGCCATATTAAGAATGAGCCATTGCAACCTGACTCTCAGTCTGCCAGCCAAACACAACATACAACACACGCTGGGACGACCGCACGGTCTGAATAATCCCATTAGTTTGAAATCTTCCAAGCCACGGCTTTTAGCCTACGATGATAGCCTCAAGCGCGTCAGATTATTTATGGGGACGAAAAATGCGTCCAAGCTTCTTCTACCTCACTCTTCCTTACCGCCAGTATCAGGCCACCGTCTGGGCCGGTTAGTTGTCTGAGCCAGTGGCTGAAAAGGCCGGTGAACCCATTGGCGTGCGCCATAGCAGGATCTAGGCCCCTGCAGGATTTATACAACAAGGGGGTAGAAAGAAGCCATCGCCGTCTGACTCTAAGTCCACCCATCAGCCACCTAATGGACAACGCACACTGAACTGGGGGCGTTGTCTGGTGTAAAGCGTCAGTTGGTAGTTTTCAAGTCACTTTTAACTACAATAGTCCCAGGCTCAGATCGCACATATAGCGGAGGAGCCACACGTCACAGGAGCTAAGGAGCAGACTTAGCTTGCTGAGCATACATATTAAAATTAGGTAGCGAGGCAGAGGGGTCGCCTGGTAGTGTGTATTGATTATCACCGCTTACTTACAACGTTTCAGTAGAGCGAATTTCCGTAAATGCGCCAGTTTTCTCGTGCGACATTTACTTACATACCTACAGGCATACTTAATGTTCAAATAAAATAAAATGTTTGTGACATGTGTCGTTCCATGCACTTTCAGCGCTGTCTTAAAGTCAGCGCTAAAACTTATGCCTAATTTTCTGGGCACGGCTATTCTTGCCAAAGCGTTCCATATCGACCGCCTCTTACTTATCTCTCAGGGAAGCGCTTGTTTTGCGACGACAATGTGACGGCGTCGATTACCGATTTGCCTGAGCAGGCAACCACGCCATTTAGCGTGCGCAGCTATCAGTTTCAGTCATGTCACTGGGATACTTCTTGGCTGTCGCATCCCAGTTCACTGATTAGCCACTAAGCACACAACACACTGGACTGACCGCGTGGTATGGTATAAGCGTCAGTTTTCAGTAACAGTCAAAGTATCAGTCTCGGACTATACAGAAAGCACAGGGACCACATCCACATGTGGCGTCCAGATACTCATAAGAAAAACTTAACTTTACTAAAAGTACAAGGGGCTTATACATAATAAATGGGTCGTTCGTTAAGAAAAGTGATCCACTGCCCAGCGTTAGCCATCATTATCGCTGATTATCCCCTATCTATAAAAAGATATCGAATTTATATCTCCTTTACTGTTCAAAATATATACGGACTAGTTTGAGTTGACCCAAGTGTGAAAAACTCTAGGCGTTTGGCGGGATTTGAACCCGCGCATCAGAGAAAGCCTTTGCCGGAGGCTAATGCTCTACCGCTAAGCTACAAACGCCCGCTTCACGCCATGAGTTCAATCACACTTGGATCGATATTACCCGCTCAACTTTTCGCTCATATGGAATCCACCAATACGGGAGCAAGTTGACTGCCCAAGCAGGATTTCCTAAGCAATCACCTAGAATCCACCAGAATGAGTACTAGGCTGACCTAATTATTAAGTTG
>JAYGXS010000007.1:15335269-15360215 GCA_036362985.1 Ligula intestinalis
CAACTTAATAATTAGGTCAGCCTAGTACTCATTCTGGTGGATTCTAGATGATTGCTTAGGAAATCGTGCTTGGGCAGTCAACTTGCTCCCGTATTGGTGGATTCCATATGAGCGAAAATTTGAGCGGGTAATATAGATCCAAGTGTGATTAAACTCATGGCATGAAGTGGGCGTTTGTAGCTTAGCGGTAGAGCATTAACCTCCGGCAAAGGCTTTCTCTGATGCGCGGGTTCAAATCCCGCCAAACACCTAGAGTTTTTTACACTTGGGTCAACTCAAATTAAGCAAATCTGCCAAACCAACTTAATACGGACTAGATATCGGCATCCGTATGTATATATATTTCCTAAATTTTAAATATACGTAACCCGCTACCAGGGTAAAATGCAAACGGACCCCTACAAGCCACATCTCATGACTCATTAATACTCTAAATGAATCAATAAATCGATTTGTTGAAATGGAAATTGCCACGCTGATTAACATGCCATAATACAATATCAGCGAATGGGCTGTTCGCTGTTATTACATACATTCTACATCTTTTTAACATTTATGTTTCTACAGCAGTCACAGACGCATTTCATACATCAAAGTACATAGTGTGATATTTGCGGCTCAACTGCTTCTTCTACAGACCGGAATCCTTTAAATGGAGCTTTCAAAGGCTTCTCTCATAATCTATAAACAAATCGGCTAGCTGATTGGTTGATGAAAGGAAGCCGGCTAGGTGCACATAAAGAAGAGCAAACGAGTAGACAATTAATGCTGCTTCTTACGGCTTCTGCAGTACGTTTGTCATTTTTGGCTTCATTGGCACTAATGGCAGCGTTGTAGAGCTCGCGTTGTTTCTGCAGGTACTGAATACCCGCTTTGGAGCGGTTGACCACAGTGTCCACGTGGTTTCCAGGGTGATGGCAAGGTGTATCCCAGTTACCCACAAAATTACCGAACGGATTTCTTCCCGGATGCCTATCCTGTCGTTCGTTTAGATGTCCACGATCATTGGCGATGAACCTGGAGGGTGCGGTTCGATGCTTTGCATGCTGGTAGAGCAAGAATACCAGGCGAGGTCATACGTCAATCCCAAAGGTACACCAGTATACACAAGGGAGGGAAACTATGACTACTATTTGTTGTTCAGTTGATAGTTCCGTTTGGTTTTAGTGAGGGAAAGATAGGCAAACGCCTTTGAGCTGCCTATTGGTGAAAAAGCGACTGAAAAAGTATGGGTACAGTATAAAAATTCAAACAGTGACCATTCACAGGATTGCTGGCAAAAAGTTCGTAACTGTCTGTTAGTGGAAAATTGTGAACATACGTTATCACTCACTCAATTACATATTTAAATTATCTCGGCTCATAGGCGATGCCAAATAAACGAGCTTTTAGATGGAAGAAAATAAACAAGAGCAGACGGGGACTAAGTTTATCCCTGGCTCTAACCCAAACATCTGAGTTCTTAGGCAAACAGACGACAGTTAAGTGGTGTACCCGCTAATCCATCGACTGCGATCAAAAAATACCAAAGGAGCATTCGGCAACCTGTAGGGTGTGCAGGTTACTGCGCAAACTAAACCTGGGGTCAGAGGGTGGTTGACTGAGGACAGTTAGTGGACCAAAAATGTAAGCTTTAATCTTAATTAACTTTATCGCTATTTATTCTGCCCCCATGCTCACGACGGCCTCTTGCATGGTACAGTGATGACTTGCTTTTGAAGTTGTTTTTAATGAGGCAGACTTTGGTACACTCTCAAGAGAGCAGTAGATGTATTTTTAAAAAAGATGCTACTCACAGTTTGCAAATATTATTTTTTTAAGTGAAAATCTTCAAGTCTATGAGTACAAATGATTATGACACACAAGTATGTAAACAAGAGGATATTATTAGTATGGCCTATTACCCTCACTAAATAAACTTAAAAGTAGATTATCACGGCGTTACCTGGGCAAAATTACGTCAAAATAACCGAAAATGAGCTATGTCAGCCACAAAAGATCTGGGTTCAAAATGTCACGTATGGGACGCTTAATTCCAAGCAATTCTATATGGGCCTACGCCAACGGGTACTGAAGGCAAAAAATCCGCTGAGGACTAAGAAACCTAACGGTGGATACGCACACGCAAACCAACGCTTTACGAGAGAGCTCGTCGCTACTTATTGTTGAGTTTCTCAACCGTCCTTTAGCAGCAGCAAAGCTTGTCCAACGTAAGCTATCTTCTCTGAATCGTGAATTTGGCTTTTTGTCTTGTGACCATTACGACCATGGCTATACAGGAATGATGGTTGTGCACTGTGATTTCTGGTACTGGTTTCCTTGTCTTGGTTTGATAATTCTACAGGTGGCCAACAAGGCCAATGTGTGGGGCAAATGGACGGTGGCAGTTAAGACAGTCATGGCTCTTGATGAACGTTCACCTACCTCTTACAAGTCACTTGTCCCGCTCTGTCTTCAGCCTCATTTCTCGGGCCCTGACAGCAGCCTTAACGGTTAGTAGTTTTAGGCAGAAAGACATGTCAGCAAAGAAAAGGGGGAGTAGAATGGTCATTTCTGGCTTATTAGCCGTCGTCAACCAGTCATACCCAGCCATAAGTGGTGCACCACTCGAAGCTTTAACTCTAACTCCTTAACCATTGAGCCAGGAGCTCGTGTTTTGCCGGCAGTATTATCTTCCAAGTATTTCTAGACACCGTGCGGCTGCTGTAAAGGCCCGAGAAATGAGGCCCAAGGCAGAACAATATAAGTTAGTTCCATTAGCGGTTGGTGAACGTTCATCTACGAGTGTGTCAATAACTCTCGACCTAAACTGTTAAGACAACGAGCTCAGTCTCACAGTTGGGATGGCTTAAGCTCGAGTCGGCCCTACTGGTGGTTGAGAGAAAGCCATAAGTGTGGTCACCAGAGGTGAAACTGTTGGTGATAGTATTGGTCGTCATCAGCATCTCGGTGGGGAGTGGTGTGTTTTTGGAATCAGTTTCAAAGAGCGACTGAACTGCCTAGTAGATATCGCATTATATCCAGAGCGTCTCAGGAATCGACTCGTGCGCAGAATGTTTGTCTGCAATGCGGACAAAATGGAAGGGCCTAAGCGCTACAGCCTTTTCTCTATTCTAACAGTTTTCTTCAAAAAGTGCTGCTTCAGACTTTATTGCGGGTTTCCAGACCTACCGATATTATGCGAGTTTCCCCCCCCCCCCAGGTTACCGAGTTGATTTTTAGATGATTAAGCCAAGTCTTCGGTAGTTGGAAAATCCAAGCACTGACAGTGACCTAAAGCAGACGCTCCAGTAAACGGTTAACATCCAATCCCATGACGTGACCGTTACACTGTGATTAAATTCTTTGGGATGCTAAGGCTTCAGGCTTGTTGTGGGAGCGCAGTAACTGAATCCTGTCTCAGCACCTCAGCTTCAGTATTTTCCAGGAGCAGTTACGACGAAAGTTGCTGTGTTCCCTGGCTTGGTTGATACAGAAGGTTAAGGTCCTTACCGCACATGCATGGCAACATACCTGTAGGCAAGGAGTTTTTTGGTAAAGTGAAAGCTGCGGCGACACCTTGGTAAATTTTATGGTTGGCTGAAGTTTTGGCCAACTTTTAAAAACCTGTTTTTTTATTTTCAAGCCAATTTTGCAAACGCATCACAGACTGCCCCACTGCGCTTGTGGAGGTAATCGATGATTGCATCCATGTCCACGTTTATCCCCTAAACTGAAACAATCAAAAAGGTCTCCCCATCACCCGACTGTCCCTGAGATGGCGTTAGTTCCATAGATCTCCCAATTAAGGACTTTTACACCGCCGTGATTGTTTTGAGAAGACGGAAGCTCCTGGTTGGAGGACAGGCGTCAGTGATGTGGTCCGGTATAGTAGAAAGCCAGTTGAGGACGCTTTTTAAGTGTTTGGCCTGCGCTGCAGAATATGTAATATCACCCGCAGTAACATTGTTCTTTTTAAATTGAGCAGAACTGAAGTTCATGCTGGGAGATATGGATGATATGATGAGACTAACCTTACGCAGTTAGGATAGGTAACAGTATCAACTGGGCGGAACACATGTTTAACCTGTGTTTGGAGTACGTATGGTAGAGTGTTACACACAGCCTGCATAAAATGTATGGAATGATTGAACGTATTCTTTGGCGTTCCTCATTGATGGTATATGTAAACTTACTTGTTTTACACAACAAATGATAGTATCGTAACATTTTTAGAGTGCATGTCCAACCAACGTAAATCACTTTGTATAAACTTGGGACTTTTATAAATTCGTAATCTTAAACTTTACTACCAATTAGCATACGTCTAGCGCCAGAAACGAAGATAAAACAAAAAATTGATGGCATGATTTACAGAGAAACGAGCATGAATAACTGCAATCAGCGGAACATGCAACACGCATGCAACATGCACCCATAAACAAAATAGTCACGCTTAAATATGTATATAAATGTTATAAACATAGACTATTCGTCCGGGAGCCTAAGCTTATGCTTTTTATTTTTTATTTTCTATCTTGATATAAAAGGGACTTTGTATAAGCCCTGGAGCATGGAAAAATCTGTGAAACGTTAGGTGGGCCTCAATTATGATCAAATGGGTCACTTTTTCTAAAGAAGCAAACATTTCCAAAATATGTTACCATAACGGATAACCTCCTGGTTATCGACTTGTGGACATTAAAACTTCGCTGTAGGATATAGACTGTAGAATCAATGGCTAGCCAGCGGAGTTGGGATGATAAATGACCCCTAAGTTATTATAAGTTGATATATTAGGATGTACAATAAAATCCTACCAAAGTCACTAAGTTTATCAGCTTAGTAAAATGACAAAATATATGTATTTTTATATTGTATCGAATAAATTATATTAAAATATTCACAAGAAAATTGATAAAGACACACGTCTGGTAAATCCTTCGTTGGTCCAAAAAACTGCAGTGTTCGGGCACGAAAGGCATCTTCATACTAAAACCATTTGAAGTTGAAAACGATCAAACCTGTTCGGTACAATAATTTTTCGACATCGAAAAAGAGTATCAGCTGACAATTCAAAGTTTCACCTTGAATGATTAGGCCGCCAACCCCTTAGTTACCAAGGTATAAAGTAAATTTTAGTCATTTAAATGAATAACTGATGGAGTCGACTAGGTGATTGGGCTTTGATATCCAATACTACACAGTAGCACCTGCGAAGCCTTCTGGAAATTCTTAGGCCTGTCCTGCCGCAGTGGCTTGCATGTCCTCCGATGCTTCCGGAGGTATCGTATAAACCACACGTTGGCTCAATTAATGGTGGGGAGAATGTAAACATTGGCCTGCAAAAGCAACTGAGCGCACGGAAGTGTGAGGATGGACTGAATTCTGAGAACGGTGTCATAGAGATAAATTTAACAAATGATGGCTTATAGCTCTTTCTTAAGTCAAAGGGGGAGCCTTGGCCATTTTTATGTCACGTAGTCTAATCGTCGTGTGTAGTCTTCCGCGTACATGTAAACTGTGGGAAGAGAAAACCTCACGCAGGCATTTAAGTGGAATTCTTATCTAGCCTGGGGTGCCGCAGCACTGACGACTTCGTCAGACGTGTTTTTCGTGTACCTTTTGGCTTCGTCATACAAGACTACATTAATTTCCGTGGCAAAAAAGAACACACGATGACTTCTGTGGCCCTAAGCTGTATGAGCACATAACCAGTAAAATTTTTTATTTTATAGCAGAAACTCACTGAATATATGCATAGGCCCACTTCGCGAAAACCCCAAAACCGCAATGACGAGGCCCTCTTTGCCTAAAATATAAAATACGTTTATTTATTTATGTATGAATTTGATGCTGCCGTAAATAGGCGTCTAAAAACGGGCGTTTTTTAACTTCAGAAAATGTCGCAACCGGGAAAATTGGCCCTACAGTCCGACTGTACGCTATATTTAGGTATCTTTTATGTACTGCATCACTGACGTCCACGAATGCTCCGAAGAATGACCAATGAAATCCTAAAGGGCTACGAATCCCGTTCCCAGTAGAGTTTATTGCCTTTCTCATGAAATGTCGTGGATTACCTCATAAATATCCGATTGTGCGATGTCAGCATCTGAACTGGTCTCCTTTCTAGGAAACAGCATTTTGCGACAGAATTCAACTCAATGAACAAAGTACACAACCCCAACTCTGTGTTAAAGCCCCCACTAAAATTTTGCTCTTTACATTGCAACGGACAGGCAATCTACTTCTTATAGGCAACAACCTGTGCGAAGTTTTTGCCCTACTGCAATTTTTATTAAAATAAAACATAAACAATATTTTATATAACAACACACTGGCCTTCAAATTAATGTTACTGGAAGGGATAACTGCTATGCGGGTTGAGGGGCGCATGTAGAGCACGACCATTATCTGAATGCGCAATATGGCTTTCGTAGGGGTATGTCATGTGCAACAAACTTTTTTTACACGATGCAAAGCTGGGGAAGGGCAGCTGATGCAAAAGAAACCATACATGCGGCCTACATTGATTTTCAGAAGGCCTTTGACAGTGTTCCACACCAACGTCTCCTGTACAAGTTGAGACTGATGGGTATCGGAGGCAGACTTCTTACGTGAATTGAGAAGTTCCTCGCTGGTTGTTCCCAAATTGTGTATATAGGTCGACAAAAATCAAAGCAGTCATCGAAATTGGAATCCCTCAAGCTTCAGTACTCGGACCAAACCTCTTCCTCTTGTTCGTTAATAATGGTGTACAGGAATTTGACTGCGAGTTTGCCATGTTTGCAGATGATGCGAGAATATGGAAGGTCATCAAGTGCGCTGCCGATGAAGATTACTTCCAGGAAAATCTTTTTCGATTAAACGATTGGTCACGCAGATGGCTGCTGTCCTTCAATTCGAATAAATGCACTCTGCTGCGTCTGGGAAATCACAATCTGATCCCTGCTGCGTGACCTAATATCTGAACAGGATCCCACACCAAGAAGAACAAATCGAGAAATATCTCGGTATCTGGATGAAAGACAACATCAAAACTTATACACAATGTTGTAAGGTGGCTAAAACGGCAACTTCATTGTTGTATGCCATCAAGCGGCCATTCACAGTTTTTGATGAAGACTGTTTCTCGAAAATCTTCGGTACCTTCATAAGGCCATATCATGAATACGCCATTCAAGCCTGGATACCATGAATGCGGCAGGATTATAACGTACTTGAAAGGGTGCAGCGGTGGGCCACAAAATTAGTAAGAGGCCAAGGTTCACTACCATATGAGATCCGCCTATTTAGCCTTGATCTTTATCCTTTGAGTTATAGGCAGTTTCGTGGAGCTTTGATACAAACCTTCCGTTTCGTGCGTGGCTTGTACTGCGCTCTCATATGTGACCCTTTTTCCAACTCGCCACTTCAACTTATCTCCGGGGACATCCCTTCAAACTCTATGCGCCCCAAGGAAGACGGGATGTGAGAGAGTAGTTTTTCGCTAATTGCGCCGTGGACCCGTACAAGAACATACCCGAAGCGATTGTTATTTCCCAATGTGTGGAAACCATTAAACACCGACTGGATCTACACATGCTAAAGCAAAACGTAAACTATGTGATAAATTAACCTTGAAACACCACTGCACCATGTGACGGTCTATATTTATCTGACTGAAAACATGTTAATAATTCTTGAGATTTTGATGTGACAAATAGGGAGTTCAAAGACACAAGCCTATTTTTTCCTTAAATATACTTACTAACTGACTGAGTGAACGTAGGCATCCCATTCACCTACTGACGGTTCAAGTGGCCCTTTTGAAGTATGTAAGATCATGTAGAAATGCAGGAGGGGCTTTAGGTAGGCAAGGGAGTATGTACGTTTTACACTCGGTTTCGATGAGGTCCACTAAGTGCACAAACAGGTTGTTACGGAAGATGATGGTCTCAGGCATTAGTTTAAAAGCGATAGAGGACGTAGTTAGCGCTTCCACACTCTTTATTTTCTCCCAGAGTCTCGAAGACTAAAATGGGTCCGGCGTGGGCTGCTGTATCAAATGCAAGCCAATACACCGCCTAACTAAGTCTTAAGTGACAGTAGACTACTACTGTGCTATCTATACTCACTCACATATAGTAGGTGTCTAGGTTCTCGAGTGACACGAGGCAGAGAGAATAGTTTCAAGCGGATCTCCTAAATTCCCGATGGTCCTTTCTCGGAGTCATGGAGAAAGCTGCTCGGAAAAGATGAGGAGAATAGAAGGTTAATAGAATTAGTGTTAAGATAAATGTGCAGTCTCTGTTTGAAAGCAGACAGTCTAGTTAACGACCTAATTTCGATTGGCAAGTTATTCCAAAGAAAGCTTTATCTGGAAGCAAAAAACAAAAATGCGTTTACATGAGGAAGATGCAGGAGGGGGTATAACAAGTGCCGAGTTTCATAGGTTGTAGGGACGGCTGACGGGGGTAATGACAGGCGTCCTGGGTAAACTTGTGCAATTATTAAGCCGAAAAAAGAGACAAAAGCCTGCTTCCAATCTCCTGACCCAAAGGAACCTTAGTTTTGTTAATTGACACCTATTTGAGTAGCAAGTATTAGAAGATGTCGGATACAGCAGTTTTCGTGTGAAATTTTTTTGAATTTGTTCAATTTTTGAAGGGCTACCTTCATTCATGAGACCGAAAAAGGGGCAACAGTATTCTAAGATGGGGAGCACGAACATACGATAAAGTCTTAATTTCATTTCAGGAAGATAGAAATTATAAGAGATAAAGCCGAAAATCTGTGCGGCTTCGGCTGTAATACTATCGGCGTGAGGAGAAAGGTCTAATTTATGGGTGTAGCTTAATCCTAGGTCCTTGATACTGGAACATTCAGTCATTGGGTAACCTTGAAAAATAACAGGTTGTGGCAGCCTTTCAGGCCCGAAGCACATGTATCGGCACTTAGAAGGTGAGAACTCCATCTGCCATGTTGAGCTCCACGCCAAAAGAGCGTGTAGATCAGAATGAATTTGTTCTAGTCATCTCGCGGCCGTAGAGTTAGAGAAGGAAAAAACACAGTTGCGATTATCTGCATAAATATAACATTGGGAGTGTTTAACACGCAATGAGATATCATTTATGCAAGGCAAGAAGAGTAGAGGACCTAGCACGGTACCTTGAAGGACACCACTCGAAATTGCGGTAGGAGTAAAGTATGAGGATCCCACTAAGACCTTTTGTTGTCGATTTGAAAGGTAAGATCTGATGAAGTCAGTAAGAGGACTACGAAATCCTATAGCCTCTAGTTTGGCTAGGAGCCTCCTGTGAGGAACTTTATCAAATGCTTTACTAAGGTCAAAATAGATAACTATCACAGATAGATTATCATTACAAAGAGAAGTAAGTAGATTTAGAAAAGACATGTGGAATGTTTCACAAGATCGTTCCGGTGAAAAGCCATGCTGTGAGGAGCTGAGAACGTTATTGTTGATGCAGAAATCTGTAATTGTTTGGCAATAAGTTTTCGAAAGAGTTTAGTCAGAGAGGGCGTTTTATGAACACCGCGATAATTGTGAATATCTGGTCGGGAACCAGGTTTAAATACGGGAATTATGATAGAAGTTTTCCAGTAGTCCGGGAAAAAGCCATTCTCAAGAAAAATTGAAAGTAACCTACTCAGTAAGGGTGGGAAATATCTTAATTGTTTGATGCGTGAGTTTGGAATGTTATCAGTTCCAACTGAATGTGAATTTTTAAGACGACTTATTTCTTTTTGAATACAAGCGGGTGAGAAATTAAGGGTAATGAGATTTGAATCACACAGCAGGGGAATTACAGGAGTGGGGCTAGTTTCGTTGGTAAAGAACTTGGCGAAAAATTAATTTAGCAATGCTGCTTTCTCCAAATCCTCTGTAACAAAATGATTGTTGCTATTGAGTAACGGTGGAATGACTTTCTGAAGCTTAGCCGACGAGCGAAGACGGACGACTTGAGCAACTGATCTGGAAGAATTCGCATCCCTTAATGCTGTGGCCTCTCTACGCCTATCTCGTGCAAGCCTTATTTTAAGCGCTAATTCAAATATTTGTGCTATTCTAGAGTGAACTGATAAAGAGCTATTAGACGTATCCTTAAGTTGTTTTTGTAATTTCTTAAGTCTATTTTGGAGAAAATGTGGTACAGTAGAAGAAGCTGAATTTGATCTGAAAATCTTAAGTTGGATAAGAGCCTGAATGTTTTCTGTAAGGCTTTGCAATAGCTTCTAGAAGAAGTAGGGATCGTTAGTTAAAAATATGCTATGCCAATCTAGGGTAATTACGAAATCATTTATTAATTCATGGTTTACGATACCAAAGTCGAGGTTATTGCATTTTACCTCGGGCTTTTTAGAAAGAGAGACTGGAAAACATCAGTGAATTAAGGCATGGTCACTATTGAAAATATCACGATGAAAATTCATAAAAAGAGGGTGGACATCAATTGTAAAATTAAATCTCATATGTTGTCATTTCTTGTCACTGAACTGACCAGTTGTGACATGTTTGAAAAGTTAATGGTGTCAACCAATTTCTGAAATCTTGGTGGACAGGTATTTGCATGCCAGTCAATGTCTGGCTGATTAAAATCACCTACAATTATTCTGACATCGAATTGAGTCCCTGCAACTTTTCCAAACATTTCACACAGCTGCATTACATTACTTGAGTTACAGGGGGGGGATTATAGACACCCAATTATCGCTTTTTTATTGTGTGGCAGGATGACTGAAATAAGACAAATATTTCCAGAAAATAACGAAATGCTCAGGTGATACGGGAAATGTACAAATGATGATATAATATAAAGAAGGCAACCACCGCCACGCTTTGCAATGTGGTCTTGTCTGTACACACTATAATTATCTATGGCGAGTGTCGAGTCAGAAATAAGAGAGTGGGTCCAAGATTCAGTGACACAGAGCACATCTGGATCAAGCTCAAATGCTACTGTTTTAAGTTCTGTCATCTTATTAACAGCTGATCTCGCATTGAGTGAGAATATACTGAGCGTATCCTACAGATGCAGGTTGCGCTCGTCAGTATTTTTGAAAAAGGAAAACTTGGTGGCGGAAATGGAAACGGCATGGGAGGAACAAAAGGCGGAAAGCAAACTGGCCCTGGTCTACAGTTTGCCAAGTAATCATTATCAAATGACCGGTGCATATTGTAGAAAGGCATATTAGAGAGGGATCCATAGAAAGGAGGGCTGAAGTGGACAGGGGAAAACCAGGAGGGGGCATTAAAATAGGATTTTGAGGCATTATATCATAATTTGACGGAAAATTTGCCTTCAAAATTTGCATGACTGGTTTTGAAAAACGGTTAATTTTATTAGCTGGCTGAATTATTTGGGGATGTTGATGAGGTTTGGGGAAAGGAAAAGCGCTAGCTTGAGCGGTTGGGTCTTTGTTAGATACTGAGTTGTTATCGGTAATCATATTGCCGAATTTGAAAACTGACGTAGATTTACTAGGTGCGTTCGTAGATTTATCGGAATTTAAAGCTGTCACAGACGTGGTTGGCTTAGAAGGAGAACGACTTGAAGAGGCTGCAATCTCACTCGAATCACGAGTAAGGTGAATGGAAGAAGTATCGGGGGAAACTGGCATCGATCCAGAGAGATGTGGGCTTACCTGAGCGGGAGGGCCGGTCTCAGAGACAACTTTTGGTTTTGTTGAAGCAGAGCCAGTGTTCTCATTTGCTACTTTGGATAAAACCCGATGCTCCATTGGCGTTTTATTCCTGCATACGTTAAGTTTATTTTCCTTTAAATAGTTGGCTGACCGCTCACGCTGAGAGAATATAAGGTCTTCTTCTATTTCTAAAAACGTTTTACGAGAATCGGCGGGTTTTACTTGGGATGAGAGTATTTTAGTTACTGCAACTGTAAAATTAAAGCCACAAGAGTAAACTGAGCAGCAACATCTATAGGTTTTTTATCTTTTGAAGCATTTTTCAAAAGAAAATTAAAATTCCTTTATTGCCGATCACGGGTATCAGTAGACACCGTATTGACGAAAGGCTCTAGTTTCTCACATTGCTGAGAAGTGAGCGTAGATACGTTTCCCTCAAAGATGGCACCAAGGACCGTAAACAAACAAGCATATTGGATATAAAACTTACTGAATTGGCTAAAGCATCAAGACCAAGTTTCGTCATGCTTAAGATGGGTTTATCGTTAGGAGGATTGGTATTACGGGTTAATTTACGAGTCAGTTGTGGCTTAGGTATCATAGTGAATAGGAAATGAGTAATAGGATATGTTCTGAGCAAAGTTATGCACAAAATTTTGACAGAAAATTTGAATTACCGAAGAGGCTACGCAGGATGAAAATTATCTCAAATAGTATATCGAGTAATGCAAACTATTTATTGCTGGAATTTGATATTTTACCAAATTTTCAAATATTATTCAGTACTTACGCAATAGATTACTTACTTTTTAAGTGAACCTACCGGAACTAGGATGAGGCTATGTCGGTGAAGCAGTATAAAAATGTATATTTTGACTTATCGGTAAAAAAAGACAACTAACGGTATGTGCAGTTGCTAAAGGGTTAGATATACAAGTAAATAACAACAATTAAGCTAGTAACTTCAACAAGTAACGATGAAATCTGATAAAAATATCTACTTCACTTAGCTTTGAAAGATAAGTTGCGTGCCTTGACCTTGACCTTGCTAGGCCAGTACTTAGTATACTATTAGTACTGCCTGTGTATGCTTTTAAAGGAGTCGCACCCAGTATGCACTTCCAATCTGTGTAATGAAATAATAATATAGATAATAATATAGAGTTTGTAGAGTAGTGATTAAAGTCAACTCTGGGCTCATATCTCCACAATGTGAGCAATAAGTGTAGTAGAACTTGTGCTAGCTCTGACGCTACCATTTGTCAGAGGTCAGACCATCATCTTTCTAAATAGGTGGGCCGCAAGTACCCGTAATAGAGGAAAACAGTGTTGCTGAGACTGGAATAGGCTACAAAGCTTGGACTAAGCTTTGCGGACTCGAATGCACTATGAAAGCCAAGCAAGTCTAAACTAAGAGACGCAACTGCATGAATTAAGGGGTACATTAGTGTAAAAACTAGGTAATGAAATAACAGTTAATCAGAGTTTAAGGTAAGGTAGATTGGAATTATGTGTGGCTAATAAAGCAATTTTAATGCTGCTGTTAGGAGAACTAGGCTATAATCAAAGAGTTAAAAATAAATGAGCTAACACGCGTCCCAAACTTTCATCCGGGCTGATTTGTAAGACATCTGGTGAGAATTCATGTCCGCGAGGCAGATACGACTGTCAACATGTGACGGTCTATATTTTCCTGACTGAAAGCTTTTTAATATTGTTTATAATTCTTGACGTTTTGATGTGACAAATATGTAGATCAAAGGTGCAAGCCTTTTTTTCCTCAAATATACTGACTGACTGACTGACTGAGCGTAGGCGTCTCCTTCCCCTACTGACGTTTAGGCAGCCATTGTGAAGTTTGTATGATCATGTAGAAATGCAGGTGGTTTTCGGTAGGCAAGGGAGTAAAGGTGAGCTCTATCACAATTCATGTATTCGCGTTTCTGGATTGTAGTAATTTTCGCGGCCCAGAACTTAATTAGTATCCGGTTTAAACTACTATTCCTATCGTATTTTGAATTTATATTTGTTTGTAAGCTCCAGGAAGGCGCTATCAACAAACCAATATCGCAGTAAATTTGTGACAATGTGCGCAGATAAAATATACAAATTTGGAATAATGTAAGCAGAAGATGGAGGCAGCGTGCAAAGGGCCATCATTCTAAAAAAATATACGATAAGAAAGAACTGCTTGGGGAAATAAGATGGGTGGGCAATGTAGACTACTACTACAACAGTAGTTCAGAGTGAGATAATGAAACGCATATATGCTTTGCTTGTAATAGCTTGAGAGCATGAAGTGAAATCTCACGAACAAGTGTCTGTTGACGTGGGGCCTCGACAACTCAGGAGCCAATGGAATGGGAGCAGGTTAGACTGGGTACGTTCGTATGACCTCCATCATTTGAATGAGGGGTGGTATGAGACATCATGGTTCTTGTGCGGCAGAGAATAGTTTCAAGAAAGTCTCCGAAATTCCCGATGATCCTTTCTCGTAGCCACGGATAAAACAGCTCGGGAAAGATGAGGAAAATAAGAGGTTAATAGAATAAATGCTAAGATAAATGTGCACTCTTCACTTGAGTTCAGATATACAAGTAAACGACCTCAATTCAATTGGCAAGTTATTCCAAAGTAAGCTACACCTGGAAGAAAAGAACAAAGAGCGTTAAATGTGGAGGATGCAGGGGAAGGTCGAATATGTGCGGAATTGCCCAGGTTGTAAGGACGACTATGGGGGGTAAGGACAGAAATCTTGGGGAGATTTTAACTATTATTAAGACGAAAAATGAGACAAAAGCCTGCTTCTAGTCTCCGGACCCAAATAATTTTAGTTTCGTTAGCTATCATCTATTTGAATAGGAAGTATTTGAAAGTGTCGGATGTAGGAGTTTTCTTGTTAAATATTTTGTAAGTAGTATTTTTATAATGACAAATTTTCAGCTTGCGTGTATAGATGTATACAGTGCCCCGATATGTTAACAATAGGGCTTTCAAAGCTATTGTCTATTACCCTCAGCAAACAAGCCAGAATAAACTGAAACTGAAAAATGTGCGCACTTTGCGAACTCCATGAAAAACTCCATTAGTGCATTTACGCATTTTATAAGTTTTCATGATGTAAATGAAAAATCGCCGAGGAAGTTTTGGTTAATGAATGTTAGATTTTTGGTAGGTCAATCACCTTCAAAATTATATGATAAATTATTTCGGCTGTGCTTGATTTTCTGCGGAAACGAATGCTCTTGAATTCATTTACACTCCATGTAATTCGAAGCCCTCTTAGAAGACACTGGTCCAGACCTCAAGGGAAGTCAGCGACTTTGAAAGACACTTGCAGGAAAGGCAAGTCAAATGTTTAGGCCTAAAGCTTTTCGCTGCACTCTTGCTAAATCCCTTATATAAAGGAACGATTTTGGCCGCCTTCTTCTGCGAAGGCAATTCACTGTTCTCATATACAGCCTGAACAGACATGAATCGATAGCTCGGTCGATAGTGCTTTGAGTGTCAACCCAGGGCTCCCAGTAGCATACAGGAGACTTTACTGGCTTTAGTTGGCAGAGGACATGTCTCACTTCTGCGACAGAAAAGATTAAAGCTTCGATGATGGCTCTATCTTCGCCCATTAAAATTTCCAGATTGTCATCAGGGGACTCCACTGCAAACGCCGATCTTAAAACTCGGACAGCTGTACTTTCGGTGTTTCTTCCGTCAATACGTCCCAGTGCTTCCTTTAACTGCGGATGCACCCATAAAACTCCTTGGGGCATAAGTTAGTTTTTGCTGTCAGTGGAAGCACAAAGGCAGTTATAACAATCCGTACTTACTTAACAGCTTCCTTTCGTAGCGCTTTATATTCACCAAGTTACGTTGCATTTTGAAGATACACAAACTTTTAATCGCTGCCTTTGCTTCGTCTACGTAAGACTTTCTATCGTCCGATTTTGATCGAATTTTATTCTATTTTAGCATATTAAAACATGGCATAGCATATAGCATATTTAGCATAGTAAACAACTTGATCCGGTGCTCGACCTTCCTTCTTCCTCAAGCACACAATCTTATTTCATTCGATATTTTTATTTATTTCCACCGGAATTACATATTAATTTACGTTCTCTAGCCAAGAATTAATTTTTTGACCAAAAATACGTTCATCAATTGGGTGGAGGGATAGATATCTAGAAGGGCTTTAAAAATCCATTTTTTCCATACGAACACGTGAATTCAATCTCCCCGATATATTGGCATGATATTAATATATGAATTTGAAAAGTGGCATCTCAAACGTACGATTCAAACGAAATATTTTAAGAAATGATAAAAAAAATTTGTGTAAGTTTTCGACGCCAGATGCCAAGGTCATCGTCAAAAGTGTCCAAAACAATTAAAATGAAAAACTTCACTGAACCAATGGATGCTGTATAGTAATTCCTGCCAATAGTTGTCTCGTGTGTTGAGATCAGGTTGAGATTGGTTGCCTTTTTCTGCATTTTTGTTTGAGATTGCTGTACACAGTACACAAATTCTATATGTGGAATAATAAGTAAATCATCGAAGTGAATGGACCCCAAAATGCAAGGTCTTTCTTAGATAGATATGACGCAAAATCCAAGTTTTGTTCCATTCAAATTTGTGCTCAGGTTCAAATGCATGCATAGCCAATTAAGAAAACTGGTCGCGCACCTTTATTGGTCGAATGTTGTTCGCGTAATTATGCAGATGCCGATTTCCCGCTTGATCAAAATAGACTGAAGTGCAAATATCCGAAGGAATCGTTAAAATGGCTTTTTATCCCAAATAGCTAACCCTATCATTAGGGTTTACAAGCCGTTTATTCATTTTAATTATTTTAGCCGAAATGCAAGCTATGGCCTCGTTGGTACGCACTCTCATGACTGCCCTTCTTATAAAAGATGGTTAACATACACGTGCTATATTTCAAATAAAGTGAACATGTTTGTCCGCGGAATTAATTGAAAAGAAAATGTGACCGCTGGGACGAGTCTTTTATTCACTTGAAGTTTCGACATCCGTCGCAGATTCTTCATCAGAGACATTAGCAGAAAACAGCAGCAGAAACGCGTAATACATGCACAGGAATTTGCAGTATTCATAGGCTACAGTCATTACTGCACACTTGTGACAATGACAATTCAAGAAAATTGCCCTCTTATGCTTTACTTGCTTGATGACCGGCATGTTTGCCATGTCCTGCTGAATCAGCATTACGCGTGCTGGAACTGGACGTGATGGCTGCTCAACCATCTGGTTCATCGGTGTTGGCGTAAGACGACTCGGTGGCCAGTGCATTTCCAAGTGACGACATGCTTTGGCCAAATTGATCCTCAGCGCCGAATATGGATGGTGTAGGTCATTGTCGCGATTGTCGCCTATTGTGAGAATTTCGGTCTCATCGAATTTGAATGTGTGGCCAGGTCCCTTCGAATAACCTGCAACTTGAGAATTAACAGAATTTCACCGCATTGTTGTCGCGTATTCGGTAATTCGCTTTTCGATAAGTCTTTCTGTTCTTCCGATGTAGTTCCTCTGTTCGCAACTGCACCAGATCCCATATATGGCTCAAGATGCTTCTTGCCGTGTCAGTGGGTCCTTCGGTTTCATTATCTGACGCCTTATAATTGCCTCCGGCCTGTGCACGACTCCTACTCCAAGGGGTGCGAGAGGGCGGCCGACGGTCTCCTAGAGGCTTTTGACGTACGGGATCGCTCGCCAAAATTTAGGATCGGTGTGATATTGTTGCCCAGTTTGCTTGGGCATGAACCTGTTGACGAAGTAGTGTGGGTAGCCATTTTCGCTAAACACCCTTCAAAGATACTGCATTTCGGCAACTTTATCTTCTGGTTCACTGCAGTGCATCTCCACATGCCGATAAAGAGTCCCTAAGCAACGGCATTTGCGGTTGACTGGGTGGTTGCTGTTCAAATTCAAGACATGCATCGTGTTTGTCGCCTTCCTAAACACTATGGTCTTTAGGTCACCATAATATTTGCCGTAGACGAGGATGTCAAGGAAGGCCTGCCAGTTGTTTACTTCCTTCTGTTTTATTGTCCAAGTGGCCACTTGGTGAACGCACAGGCAACCGCATCATCTCACACCAACACCAGTGAACCAGGTGGCCGAACAATCATCACGTCCAATTCTAGCATGCGTGATGCCAACTCAGCAGGTTCCTGCCCGCCTGCCGGTCATCAAGCACGTAACGCACAATAAGGCAATAATCGTTAATTTTCGTTGTCATAAGTGTGCAGTAATGCCTGTATCCTACGAAAACTGCAAATTTTTGTGCATGTATTACCCGTTTCTGCTGCTTCGTTGCTTTCTGCTAATGTCTCTGATGACGAATCTGCGACGGCTTTCGAAATGTCAGGTGAATAAAAGACTCGTCTCATCGGTCGCATCTTCTTCTTCACAGATCGTTATGTTTCATATCTTATTTTCTCGTCCTTAGCGCGCACGCTTTCTTCACAACTTTCTTTATTCTCTGCGCGCCTTTGCATAGTATAAAATTGGTTTACTACCTTCCGACGCTCTGTTCTCTTGCCTACCTAGGTATCGGCACTACCTGATGCCACATAATGAAGTATGGATTAGCTCTGTTTAAGTAATTAGTGTCCCAACTCCGAGTGAAGTGTTCAACCACTCGCCTTTCGTGACTGCTTGCAGGTGCGCACAAGTGTCTGCCGATCAGATCCTCACCACCCACTAATCTTCAAGGCTGACTCACACAGGATCTTACTTGATGTGCAGTGATGCTCCTATCGCGGGGGGGGGGATTAAGTGAGTTAAACCCTAGCAACTGCGATCTTCAGACCATGGTTACTTAGAAAGAGTGAAGCCTTGGGAAGGCCAGAGTAGTAGGAACAGTATATTGTGTACACAGAGGAAAGAAGAAAAGACAGAAAGAGATTTAACTTGGAGAGCATACAACCGGCAAGGAGAGCCAGTCGATTCCAAGTGCTGGTTTGACTGCAATTAGGCCAGTAGACAGAGAGAGAGCTTTCATTGGCTGGGTCGGCCTTGAAGGTTAGTTGGACAGCGTGTGGGTGGAAATCCAAGTGGGCGGTCTGCGTCTCGCGTGCCAATAAGTCTGGCCGGCCGCATCGACCTTGAGGTCTAGACGGATTGAGGTTACGACACGAAGGTTGAACGTCGGACAGGCAGCGACCACTACACTCCCGTACACGCGGAGGCCGCCCTCGTGACCACGGACCTGCACTCTTCCGACTGCCAATTTCTTTCAACTACACTTCTTTTCTGCAGAATATGCTATTCCTCCTCCGAATAAAACTCCAGCTTCAAATCTTCCCATGCGGGACATGGCCTGGAGATCGCAGCGGTTTGGTTCTCCCCGATTAACTTAAGCCATTGCGAGAATTACTCCAATGAGTGCTTTGAATCTGAATCACTGCAAGTACATCAGGGGGTTGTCTCCAACCAGGAAATCTAATAGAATAAATGACCCACTATAATGAAGTTTAGGTTGAACTATTTAAAGCTTGGCGAATGCAGGTAGGTCCTGATTTAACTACAACAGCGGACCATGCTACCGATTGTGTAATAATAGGCACGACAACTGCACTTCAAAAATGATAGTCTCCAATGTTTTGGCGTCTGTTTTCTTCAAATCCTTCAGAATCTAGTCAAGTCAAGTTTAGTAAAGGAAATATAAGCAAACGCCTTTGAACTCCCTCTTGGTACATAGGATTTAAGAAATACATTGGCACAGCCAAACATTTCAAAGAAGTCGTTGACACAATTGTCGACGACTTCTCGCTTGTTTCAAGTAATATACTCACACTCAGTTCACACGAGCCAGCAGTTTAACTGAGCAAAAAGAGCCAACAGTGAAAGAAACTCCTAAGGCTGCCTCATAATTCAAAACGGAATGTCATTTTTAGTTTTTAGGAGAAAAACTGTCGCTCGTGGGGAAAGTATGTGAATGATAGGAGCATGATGCTTCTGTGAATGTTGGCGGCAGCCATGGCGTCCATAGCGATTCATATCTACATCCGAAGGACCATACGAGGAGGAGACCTCGGAGTCACGAGAACGTCCCGAAGAACCGGAGATGCGACCATGATACGCCTTTGCTGTGTCAAGAGCAGAGGACCATAGGTGCGGTAGATGCGAACTCAGACGCAATCAGCGCAGTTCGAATAGTGAGCGGAGACGTCATAGCTAGATAATGGCTTAAACTCATTTGGTTAAATACTAATAATAATACTACTTAACAATTACTATATGCATATTTTTATCGCATTTCAGTCTTTGGATTCAGAAACTCAATTTCTGCAGTTCTCGTTAAAGCGTTCTACGCGGTTAAAATCGTCAAGTTTTGTCTTAAATACGTCTACGGATGGGGACATAACAATGTCCGCAGCAAGGGGATTCCACGCCTGGATTAACCCCTTAGAGAAAAATAATTTTCCTAGGTCAAGTCTTGCCCCAGTCATACGTAATTTGAGGGGATGTCCTCGCAGCCTAGTGGTGGTGGCCTGCTCAAAGAAGTCATTTGTTTGGAGGCGGTAATCCATACCACGCAGCATGCGAAATGCCTGGATTAGGTCCCCGCGTAGCTGTCTGTAATCCAGAGGAAACAAGTCAAGATTTACCAAGCGGGTCTCATAAGGGAGGTTCCGTTGGCCTCGTACTAATTTTGTTGCGCGTCTTTGTACCTCTTCGAGAGTTTTTCGGTCTTTGGCTGTCCAAGGCCTCTAGGCTTGGATGGCAAATTCCAGTTGGGCCAAAGTCCTTGCCAAATACAATTTTATCAAACTTAGAAAAGGCGCGCTTGATTAGATACAAGTTCGACATTTCGGATTTAGCCACTTTCAGGCAGTGGAGTGATGGTTTCAGTGAAGGCGTGAACCACACCCCCAGGTCTTTCTGGGCCTCTACCTCTGGCAGCGGCGTGTGATTCAGGTAATACACCCTCTGAGGCGCAGTGCTGGTTCTACCGAATCGCATTAAGTTGCATTTGGCCACATTGAATGGCATGAGCCAAAGGGTCGACCATTGGTCCAGTCAATGCGAATTTGCCTAGAGGTTTAGTTCATCGTATTGGTTGCATATGACCTTCCAAAGTTTTAGGTCATCAGCAAACATTGCGAGTTCGCAGTCTAGTCCGCTTATGCAGTCATCAATCTATATGAGGAAGAGGATAGGGCCAAGAACAGAACCCTGTGGAACCCTGCTCTCAACTGCTACCTCCTCCGACCGCTGTTCGCCAATACATATGGTCTGCGTACGATCAGTCAAGAAGTTTGCGATCCACTGTAGAAGGTTGCCCCTTACCCCTATACGGCTGAGCTTGAACAAGAGACGTTGATGAGGCACCATGTCAAACGCCTTTTTGAAGTCTACGAAGGCTGTATGTACTGTATTCCCTTCAACGATCGCTTGGGTCCACTGTTCTAGACAATAGAGCAGATTGGTCAAGCAGGACCTTCCCCTGCGGAATCAGTGCTGCTTTTCAGAAAGAAGTTGATTTTGCTCCAAAAAGTTCATCAGCTCGTGTTTGCCTATGCGTTCAATGAGCTTGCAGGATACTGAGGTGAGGCTGACCGGTCTGTAGTTATTTGCGGTCACCCGACTCCCACTTTTGTGGATGGGTGAGATCCACGCTGCCTTCCAATCGGGTGGCACTTGTCCAGTATTAAGAGAAGCTCGGAGGAGTAGGTACAGGGGTACCGCCAACTCTATGGCTAGCTCTTTTAAAATTTTTGCAGGTATCTCATCCGGACCTGACGACTTCGCTTCTTTGAGCTGCAGATTTTCTCGCAGACTGGTAGCTTCCGTGAGTGCAAACGATTCTATGGTCTGCCTCTCACCCACACTGCAGTTTACAGCGGTGAACTCAGCCTCCCTCGTAAAGACAGACTGAAAGAAGCAGGATAGATGTTCCGCCTTTTCGTGATTCTCGCAAATTTCTACACCATCGTCTGTTTGTAACAGAGGAATAGGGTCTCTATTTCGAGTGCATTGTCTAACATAGCACGGTTCATTAGATTACTCTCGAAGTTTTGGCGGCTAATTCGTATCAGGCTCTTACACCGTCGTCTGTTTGTAACAGAGGATTAGGGTCTCTATTTCGAGTGCATTGTTTAACATAGCACGGTTTATTAGATTACTCTCGAAGTTTAGGCGGATAATTCGTATCAGGCTCTAAACCTTGTTTCTCTGCGCCTTATACCTATGGTACGATTCGGGGGTCCTCTCTCTGCGATAGGTTTTCCACATCCTTCCTTTGGGGTTTACTTCTCTCTTTAACGCCGGCGTTAGCCATCGTGGCCTATTTGTTCCTTTCTTCACCGTGATAGGACAGAAATCGGTAATTAGTCCGTTTAATATGGCTTTGAATGCCGACCAATCATCGAGAACGAACTCGGTGAATATTTCGTTCCTATCTATCCCGCTCACTATGGTTTTCATTGGTGTATAGTCCCCTCTCCAAATGTTGCGTCTGGTTAGCGCAATACGATCAGGCACAGAGAAGAGTGAATATTCCCAATGTAGCACTACGTGATCACTTTTTCCGAGAGGTGGTAAACAATTTACGACATCCACGCTATCAGGCGCTTTGGTAAGTACTAGGTCTAAGCAATTGGCTTGTTGCCCTTCACGTAGTTTGGTCAGATATAAAACGTGTTGCGATAGGAAAGATGCCTGTACAGTGCGCAGGCGTCGTCCATCGAAATTTACTTCTGAGCCCGGCGCAGAACTCACATTCCAGTCGAAATGGAGAGCGGTCAAGTCTCCCATGATCATGACATCGGATCTCTTAGCAAATTCTTTGACTCCTTCTATCAGACTAGTGTCTGAATGTTAGTTGCTTGACGGTGAACGATAGACCGCCATTGTGTCAAGCGTCTGTGATACCGGTGTTCTAATGGTGAGGCATATTGCATCAATATTGCCCCAAAGGTTTTCGGATTTGTCGGACCCGAGCAGGCCGTGTCTGACATAGATTAGCACACCCCTACCTTGACGCCCGATTCTATCTTTTCGGAACACTTGAAACCCGGGGAGAGCAATTGCATGGTCGCCTACCTTCGTGGACAACCATGTTTCTGTTATGCAGGCTAAAATTCGCCAGATTTTTGGCAAGGAAAACGATAGTATTGATGTTGGGACATCAGTTAGAGGACTATGAAAACTACAATATATGCAGCATGCGCTTATCTGATGTGAAATGCCGAAGTTTTCGGAAGGTTGATTATCACTTGTAAATGGGCACAAACGCCTGAATCGATGCCTCAGAATCATAATGAACAGCCAAAGGTCAATGATATTCTTCAATAAAATATGAAAACTATAACTATTTTAGGTAGGATTGTTTCGTGGGGTCATCTGGGGAAAGTGTGAAGCGCGCCCCACAGGCATGCAAACGAGTGATTTTAAGGAAGAGGACGTGCGGGGCATGCCACGGAAGAAATTAGAACCCAATTTGAATGCCCAATCAAAAAGTTACGAGGGCAAGTTGGGTCGCGTACTCAAACCTTGGGAGAAGACACTGAAGGTAGCTTTAATATCATCGCTAATCCGCCGCTCGACCAACGGCGAATGCGTGCATGTAGGGGGGTGTACCCAAACCCCGGGCGAGGTCACTGAGAGACCTTTTCCAGTGGCATCACCACAACCAATTAGAAAGAAGCTTAACAAAATACAAAAGGCAGGGAGATTAGGCAAATCACCCTAATGAAAATTTGTAAGTAAGCGGTAATTCCCATGGGTAGTGCAAAAGGCTAATTTTGCTTAGTTTTCCGATTTTAGCATTTATTGAATGTTTTTGCCTTCAGAGAACCGTTCTGCATTCCAATGCCATCAGAAAATACCTGCTAAATCGATGGATGGTGCGTAGAAAACTAGAAGTGTACCTCACCCTATTTTTTTAAAAATACCAACATCAGACCATTTTTCTTTTGTAAAAGGCCTTCTGAGCCTATAATCCACATAACAAATCAAACTAGCGAGACAAAATGCATGCTAAAATGACCAATTTGACTTTTTATCATGAATTGTCATGATTTAAGTCACCTACTGGATCTGTGGGGTGGAGTGGGTGGTGTATTCAGTTAGGGATCCAGCGTGAGGCTCGCAGCAGGTCGCACCATTTTCCTCGTGCAGACGGTGGCCACGTCTAGCGTCCTTAGCTGGCACCCAGCTCTCACTTGTGGCTACCCGGAGTTAGGCTCTGCCTAGCGGCAACCCCCGGTAACCTTCCCGATCGGCGGGAGAAACCAAGTGAGGGTCTCTGGTGTGCGTCCTTTCCCACGCCCAGTATGCTACCAGGTAGAAATATAGGTAGTAGGTGGATGGTATATGGCTAGTTACTTCAATCCATAAACACTATGGAACATTGGAAACAATTTTCTTATTCCATTAGCACTATTATCACCATTATTATTAATAGCATTACTATTACTCCTAACTTTTCTTGGTACTGGAGCCTTTTATCGACAATATTATTACTATCACTAGTATTGCTATCATTACACGATTCTTGTAGCATTGCATTATTCATTAGTATGATTAGTATTCATGACATCAACGTTAGTATTAACAATATTCACGACCTTTGTATTGACATCGAGTTCAGGTATGGGAGTGGTCAGAGAATGGGGTGAATCCAGCGAGTTTAGCTTTACTGTAATCTATCCGCAGGCACCGCGTTGCGTCAGCTTGCTGAAGCTCGTGGTGAACATCGACGAGAGCTGTAACCCACTTGTTATTCATTCATGCCGCAGCTGACGAGCCGTCACGAAATTTATTTGATCGAATGAATTCTGCCATTTTTGCTTGCTTCAAATTTCTTCCTGGGAAAAGATGTTTCACAACTGTTACTCTATCTGTGAGTATGGCTATCGGAATGCTTCAGAAAAGTTCAGTTCTGTTCAGCGTTTACGTAGGAGATAAGATGACTGACGGAGACATGAACACTGTGGCCGTATACAAGGGACAAAAATCCCCAACCTAATAGATCGAGTATGCTCGATTTTGTTTTGAGTGTGCCAAGCCTTCCCCTTTGGTGTACAGTACGGCCAGTATTTCATGCGAAATTCCGGAAGTTGCGAATGATGGACAATCGGTCGGAAACCGGTACTAAATACGGTTGTAATACTGCTCATCATGCAGCCTTACCTCAAGTCACTTCAGTCATGTCAGAATGCCGGCTTTTTAAGAGCTTCTTTCACACAATTTAAAATAATTGTATTTTGTAAAAAATGTCTACTTAAGTATTTAAAGCAACGTTTCCCAGGTGCAAATTTAAAGATAGCAAAAACAGCAAGATTTA
>JAYGXS010000007.1:15370215-15401532 GCA_036362985.1 Ligula intestinalis
TCTACAAAAACGACAAGATCAACACATGGCCGTAAAAAAGGAAACAGGTTGGGCGTCAGCGTCACTCACCTGGAACATGACCTCGAGCATGTAGTCGATTCGTTTGTCACACTGGCCCTCGTTGAGGATCCTTCGCAGGTGCTCAAAGATGCCCAGTACACCCTTAGGTACAACGCGAGTGAGAAAGGCACCGCATTCTTTGAGCACGGCCACTGCTACTTCGACACTGTCGTCAGTGGTCTGCTCCAACAGGAGAGTCAACAGCTCAAGCACAATCAGCTCGTGGGCTACCTTTTGGTTGACTAAGTGTGCGAGGAAACGGGCCGTGGAGAGACAACGATCCTTTTGATTGCGCCGAAAGGCCTTCCGGAACTCGTTGATCAGACGCTTTAACAGCAGTTCACCCACCTGCTCGTGAGACAATAAAAATAGTCTGAGTTCTAAATCCATTAGGATTTAAGTGTGTAATAAACACTATGTGGTAGTATTAACATTATTAGTTGTCATCGTAATAGTAGTATTAGTGTTAATAATACTAATAATATTAATAATAGCAGTAGTAATGGTAATGATAGTAGCAGTGGTAGTCCAACTGATAGTACTACTAAGATAAGAAATAGTAGTAGTAAGAGCAATAACATTATTAGTAGTGGCACTAGTGTTAGTTGTAATAGTAGTAGCAGCAGTAATAATAATAGTAGCAGTGGGAATGGTTGTAACAATAATAGTAATAGGAGTAACAGTAATGGTAGTAGTAGCCGTATCAGTCATATTAATAGTAGTATCATTAGTAGTAATAGTTTTGCTTGTAATATTAATACCCGTAGTAATGCTAATATTAGCAGTAATAGTGCTAGTAATAATAGTATCAACAGTAATAGTATTAGTAGTAGATTTGTTCACAGTCCTAGACACGATGGTGTTTATTGTATAGGTATGTGCCTAGGACGGATTAGCAGACGTTTTCTATGTTGTAACAACAGTACCAACGATCTACATACTAAGCTAAATAAACATGCATCCAAAGGCTCTAGCACAGACAAATATCAGGAAACTACGGTAACATCGAAAAACACACACAGTAGACAATTCTTGTTGAAAAAAACAAGCCTAATGAGGCTGATTTGTCAGTCGGTCTGTACTTATTAGCCCATCTCCAATAACAGCACCTTTCTAAACGACAGTAAATCACTATATTTTGTGGTCCCATTGGTCTTCAGCAAAATTTTCGATGAAATATGCTTAGTCATTCTGGACCTTTTGTGAAACAAAAGTGTGAATTACCGCGTTAAGGTGTCATCTCGCAAGTTAAAAATGGAAGTACAGAGTAACAAGTTAAGCTTCACATATCTAACAAAAAAGCCACACTACGATTAACTTTACAAACCACACTCCATATTCCCGACGCATGTACTAACCTGGGCACTTGTTTGAATAAATACTTACGAATGATCACAGTATGTTTCGTAGAACTCCTCAATAGGAGGGCATTGACGCAGGTATCAGGTTAAAATCCGTAAAATATTACGTGGAGGGCCAAAACAAAATGTTTGGCGAGAAATGTCGAGCGAAACATTACCGATAGCGGTCAGTAAGCAGAAAAAATTTACGGCTCGCTCCGCCATGCTGGGTAGAGTGCGCTGACAGGTAATTTGTGCTAGAAAACGGTAAAATGATTCTCTTCACACGAGTGACGCGTCCTTGTGAACCAATTGCAAGAACTCTAATAGATGCTGGATCCCTTCACGACGGTCACACAAACACCCTTATTAAGTGCTGCCTCTGTAGGCGCCTAAAGGGGGAGGAAATAGGAGAGAGTCAGCAAGGCTTTGGCGATCGAACGCAGAGCTCAGCGGTATCATCTACAGCTTGGAGGCTACTGGGTGTAAAAGAGCCATGTGGAAAAAGGACCAAGTGGAGGCATGCAAAACCTCTGGTGTATTGATTGAATTCCATGCAGTAGCCGAAGTTGTCACTATATAGGTCAAACCGCAAGAAAAACACGCTTACGAATAAAACTTGTAGGAGTAACCAATTGTCCCAAGTCCCTAGCCAAACCCTGGATAAAAACCATGAATAACACTTTGCAGGCTAGTGGGAAGACGGTCAAGAGCTGCTGGATGGTACATAATCCAAAGTCGAACTAATCCCGACTCCATAGCAAGCGCTGCACACTTCCTACTAGACGGTGCATGTATGCATGTATGTAGTGAGGAACATTAAGACTGCCAGGTTGTTGCTGGCACCTCATCACTTCTGATGATGGGCTACTGCAGGGGACCGACTCTGCTTCTTTTTTACATGGAAAACTAATGAATCGCAGAGTACTATGGTAAACCACCAAAAAACAATTAAGAGCTGTGGTCATGCGAATTAACAACTAGCGATTCGGAATATTGCCTTACTGCTAAGTTCACACCACACTGCTCAAAGCCAGAGCAAGAATCCGTACCCTTTTCATTCACACGACCGCTGTTGCAGCCAATGGGGGAAAAATGGTTCAAAGTGAAAGGTTCCGAGAAGCCCCTGCGAACTCATAGCCCAGCAGTCTGGGGTAATGTCGACTGGTTTAGTTACACAAGCAACTGTTTGCGGAATACAGTGAAATGAGTTTCTACGTTGAGCATTGTGTTCCCCAGATTTCTAAAATCAAAAGAATCTAACTTATGAACCCTCTCGATTCAGCTGTTGAAGCAGTAAAAACAGCTTTGGCACAACACCCCGTCTTACTTCTTAGGCTCCAATCATGTAGGCACTAAAATGACACAAGTTGGGAGGATTAACTAGGTGTGCATACACAGAGCGAAATAATATTGACAAAGTCTGGCGGTGGGAGGGGTAGTGCGAAGTTGCGCTTGATTTAAAGTATACCAAGACAGCCTTGTACAGAATGTCTGCAATTAAAACAGGTCAGTAAATGAAGCTCATGGATAGTAAAAAAGCCAGCCATTGCGTTCACACGCATGTTTGTTCGCCTTTGCATTTTTCTGCTATTGGGACATGAGCGATGTGCGACTAGGACCTTAACAGGCAAATTTCTACAAGTTAAGTTAATAGACGGTTTTGTTTATGAGGACGGCCTTCTAGGACTACAAAGTATGCCGTAGGTACCGGTTTCTGACCAGTTTGAGACACTAGATGGTCATACTGAGTGTCCGGACGAGATAAATTAAAGCTCTCACGTTAAGATTCAATACCAATATTTTTCTGACTGAAGGCTATCTGACTGACAGTGGACCTCCATAGTTTAACATCTATTCACCAGCTGTCATTTCAACGTCGCTCGGAGGAACCTGCTGTCCAATAAGTCCGGATTTGCTTGCCCTTGGGCCATATGTCTGGGCCCGTACTGTGTTAGTATGTGATCGGTCTTTATAAAATTCGAGAACTATGAGGACACAGCATCGCCTTCCAACATTTCCAGTTGACCCCTCTGTTTATTACGTTAAAGGTCACGCCGAAGCTCCAGGAGCAGTTATTCATCTGGTGAAAATAATGTCGTTACACACGTTTTAGTTGACGCAGTCACCACAAGTGCAATTTCTTACTACACTGAAGTCTGAGGCTCATAGAAGGTAGATGTTCTTGGTGGACAAAGAATGGCAATGGCCCGGCTCTGTTAAGCGGATTCAGCCTGTGATATTTAACCGAAAGCCTATAGATACTCAAAAATACCACCAAAACTGATCTTATGGACCCATACACATTTTGATAGTCTGACTATTGAAACGTTCGTGGGCAGACGCCGGAGACTAATGCTTTAGTGCCATCGGTGGTGGAGATTCGTGCACAATGCAGTTAAATGCTGCATGCGAGGGCACGGCGTTAAAGTTGAAGGACATTGACGTGTTTGTCTCATTTTAGACCAGCCATGACCGCCTACTGCAGATTCAGAGAAACTGTCGGGTTCTGCCATCGAGCAGAAAGCAAGGCATAAAACTATGGCGTGTGAGTGGGACGAAGTTGTGTTCCGCCATCGTATAAGCTTTACAAGTGGTGGCCAACTACTGCACCAAACACGGGATTGTCTTTTTTGCCTGGTTCCAACTAAAGCCATGGTTAAGCGCGGTAGACGTTCCTTAAACACAGGGTAATATAAGGTAGCCAGTGCAAAGGCTAAAGACCATTAAGAGTTTGGTTGCCACGTAGTAGAGCTGCCGCTGTCAGAAATAGTCATGTGTGAGAAAATACAATTCGCCAGATTATCAGGGCTGGCTAGATTAGATACGATTACGGTAAGATCAAGCATGCGCAATACTTCTGAAAGCGTGATGTAGTCACTAGATATTTAAGTGCTACTTCTGGAAAGCACTAAGTCTGCTCTTGGGCATAACAGCACGTGCTACTTTAGTCAGGTACCATGGAAAAGCAAGCCACATCTCTGTTTGGCTGTCAGCGTACAGAATAAAAACTCCATCAACGGGCGCTGTCGCCTAATATTATGCTGATTCACTGCTGCTGTGCTCTGGGAATTACACGGTTTCTTAGATTCAACGAGTAAACAAAACGCTTTTAAGAGTAGAAATGACAGGTCTGTTCAAAAAACATTATTTTTGAAGCTCCGTATCCACACTCGAGCACATAAACAGAGATAACAACAAATAAGGGTAATAAACACACAAAGTGGGTAGAATTTATAGGACGCGGTTGTTGTGCAATCACGTATGTATCGTAGCTAGCGGTTTCCCCGCTAATTGCCGATCTTCCCATTTAAATCGGAAGCCAACAATTATAAAAGATAAACAGCAATACGCTAATAATATGCTTGCTTTAATTGCTGTGCCCTATATTCGAAAGTGTCTCCTAAAGCCCCACGTCTTTACTGAATGGCGTCCGTTTCTAAGAGTGATACGTTCACGTAGGATTATTGAACGGAGTAATTAATTTATTATCGAAGTGCAAACGTGTGTTACTGGCCAATGGGCAGTGGTATACGTAGATATTCAGGATTCGACCATTTATTGTAAGGCGAAGATTTAAATATGTTAAATTTAGATAAATATTAGTTGACTGTGTATACGGTGAAAGCCCTGCACAAAAATTGACCCAATAAATATGATTGTCTGATAATCAGCATCAAATAGAATAGAGATCTGACCTGAGGAAACTTCGAGTTGACAACCGCCATCAGCGCCGCAAAAACGTGAGTGAAGGTTGGGGAAGCGGACTGAGACGTAATCAAAGAGCGAACCAGTAATCCACGACCACGAACGATATTTTCCGATAACAACTGGCGAACGACTGACGCGATATTGGAGACATTCACCTTGTTAATAAGACCATGAATTGATTTCTTCAGAGCCTCCCATGCGATACGTTGATAGGCTTCAGAAGATTTGTCCGTAATCCTTGCCTGCATCTGCCGCAAACGGGCCGGTGGAATGTATGCCCCTCCTGTGCGGCCATAAATGTTAAGGTCGGCATCTTGCTGCGTTGGTTTCTCAACCTCCATCGCCGACCAGGAAAAAAATGTTTCCGCACACCCAATAGGCGAAATGTGCCATATATTTAAGTCAAATATTTAGTTTAAACAATCTACGCTCAAGATTCTGATTATCGATTATAGTTTTTCGAACTAGTTTGGATTTCATTTCCTATCACGATATACATAAATTGTGATGGCAGAGTGTATTTTGGTAGACAGCAATGGAAGAGGGCATTAGGAAAATCGGTAACCAATCCTTGCAGCTAATTGCAGCTGAAGGACAACGTATGTTATCGGACGGGGAGAAAGCGCAAGCCTTGGCAGCAAAATACCGGAGTGTTACGCAAACCAGCTGCAAACGATAAAACCAGTGTTTCCGTCATCTCAAAGTCCAGTGATTTTAACGAATATTGAGCTGTCGGTAGACCATGTTATCCGTGTTTTAACTGCCTTCAAGTCCTTGACCTCGCCTGGACCTGACAATTTGCACCCACTTATATTGAAGCATTTGGCAGATATTATGGCTACACTTGTTTCGATATTTTTCAAACGTCCATCAGTACGAGCACTCTTCCTCAGAATTGGAAGATTGGAGTCGTGAAGCCGTTTTATAAATCCGGTGATAAATCACTTCCCGCGAATTCCAGGCCAGTAACTCCTACCTCGGTTTTTGTAAAGGTTCTCGAAACTTTCATGAAACAAGCGATTGAAGATTTCCTGAATCAAACCAACGACTGGATTCAAGAGCAACATGGTTTAACCCGTGGAAAATCTTGTGCGACAACCCTGTTATTTGCCCGTGAGTCTTGGTTCGATTCGAAAGACAGAGGTTGTCCAACGCACGTGGTATTTATTTAATTCAGCAAAGCCTTCGACCGTGTTTCCCACCAATGGATAGAGCACAAGCTAGCAACTCTCTGTATTAGTAGCAACATTCTGAACTGGATTTGGTCATATTTGAGTGATGGTACGTGGAGTGTCAGTGTCGGAGGTGTATTATCTCCTGCCGAGGTCGCATCATCTGGGGTTCCACAAGAATCCATTCTTGGCCTCATTTTTATCTCCATCTATGTTCAGGATCTTAAAAAATGCCTATCCTCACCGTTCATCTTGTACGCCGACGATCTGAAAATATGGCGCTAGTTCACAAGTGCTAACGACATAGCCGCCCTGCAACAGGACCTTATTCAATAAGCCTCTCAGGCCTCAAGTAACCAATTGCTGGTTAATGCTGCGAAATCGGCGTTTTTGACAATCAGATCTCTTGATGTCGTTCCCCCCATATTCGCTCGATGGTGTCCCACTCCGACAAGTCAAGGAAATCCGCGACCTCGGAGTCATGATCCAAGACAATTTCAATACAACCTGTCACACAGTCAAAAGTCGAGCGGTTGGGCTTCGGTCTTTATGGATGTTGAGATGGACATTTTCTTTGTGGTCTCCCGCCATACTTTAAAAGTTATTTTCCATCTATGTCCGACCTATCATCGAGTTCGCAGGCCCGGCCTACATTCCTTGCTATGCAGGAGAAGTGCACGCACTTGAGTCGGTGCAATGGTTAGGTTCTAGGATGGTTCCACAACTCCGTGGCCTTTCATATGAAGCACATCTCCGAAATTTACAATTTTTTTCTCTGGAGTCTCGTCATCGTCGGGGGGACCTTGTTTTTCTGTTCCGCATGGTAATGCTCAAACACTTCACGGAGTTGGCTTGGAGTATAACCCGAACTTACGACGCTCGCACCCGAGGCCACTCCTTTCGCCTAGTCCAGCAACGCCCAGACCATCTGCCGCAGAAATACCGGTTTTCCCGTCGGGTCATCAAAGACTGGAACTCGGTGAGTGAGGATATTGTCCAAGCACAGTCGGTGCCCAGTTTCAAAATCGTCTTGATACCTTTTTGTTATGGCTGCGGATGTCAACATCTACTCAACCGGTCAGTGGTTCCCACTTCGTTTCGAGGATCGTCGTCCTGTTTGAGTTTATTTGTTGTCTTGAACTATGGTTTGAAAAGACTCCTCCGGGCCTCGGGCCTTTTTTCTTTAATATATTGAAATTGAAAATGACGTAATGGGGATGAAATCACGATAGAAGTAAAATAAAAAAGAACAAGGAACTTAGAAGAACAGCCAGCAAAATTAATTGGAAATTCTGAAAGGAATCGTCTACAACGTGCAAGGAGGTATGCCAAATTGCGAGAAATTGTCTCAAGAAAGCACGGATAGATGCAAAAAATCATAGAACATTTTGCAGATTTTTCGGTTTGATTCAACAATTTCAGATAACATGCGACTGCAAATAGCGCTTTCTTTTCACAAAATCTTATCCTAAAGGAATGTGAGACATAGAAGAACTGGCAACGCAAGTTCCACTGTATTATCCATCCAAGTCTTTCAAAGAAATTGCCAATCCACAAACTAAACCCCTATCGATGCTCTGTTCATATTTCTTTGGCATGGGCATTCTTCTTTCCAACCGGAGAGTTTCAAATAGTACACCCACCGACAATAGCAGTACCCGGGCGTCTACATCAACGTACAGATAAGGTAGTATGAAGAGACTCGAACTGCATCGTAGGAGCCAATTAATAAAATTCATACAGTTTCTTTGCAAGATAGGATTTAACATGAAGTCCATATCTTCTATGGAGGTAGGTCTAATCTCAGCTTCTGAGTTACTGTTTCTTTCCACGGGAGGAAGTGTGCTACGAATGGGAATAGAGTGTACTGATGTGCTGCTGTACGACATGACGTGTGTCGAAACGTTGGCACCTGGCACGGAAAACTTAACAGCCATTAATTAAGAGTAGAGTGGATAGGCAACCTCAAGAATGCGACTGAAAATTGCTTGACTGTTGTAATGTTTCGCTGCATTATAATATCAGTTAAAAAACATAAGAAACACTAGTGGCTGAAGAGGACATTCGAAGCACACATTAAAATATCAACAAGTGTTTTCTTAAGGAAGGTGGGAAAATTATAGGAGTGCAGCAGAAAATGAGGTCGAGAATGCAAGCATATATAAATCGCTGGATTAGAGTTTGAGGTATGTGCTATGAACGTAACCGACGTATATCATATTGAATTTTACATACGAAGAGTCAATGAAAAATTCGATCTCAGCGTTACACCGAGGTACCGGAAAGAAGATAAATCACTGGGCAGGATATCAATGGATGCTGGACAACTGTAAGGCCGCCAAATCATATGATGGAATAGTAGATCTCACACCTCCAGGTTACCCAAATAACTTCAGCTACAACTTTGCGCTTGAGCAAACGCATGCAGATTATAACGAATTTATAAACTTTCAAAATGATCTCATTGAGCTGCCACATCGGTGATTGTCAGACAAATAGAAAAATGCAAACCTCTGAGAATTTGCCCACATTGATTGATGTTTTTCCTCTATTTTATCATCCAGGATTTGAGAACATAGATGCAAGGACACATGCTTAACAGTTCAGCATGCACGTAGCATTCGGTCGCGCTTCTTGCTTGTGCACATGGTGAGTGCTACTGGCAGCCTTTACTTGGCAACCATTTCTCATGTTTAACTCCTTTTAGCTGGGCCCTGCTTAGCGGTCAATATCCGGTAACCACCTCAACCCGTGAAGATCGCCGGTGCAATATCTTCATACTCATTAGTCCTGTTTCTCTTCCCCTTTCCTACCTCCACATTTCAAAAGTCATACGGAGAGGACGACATGCAATCCCGTAGGCGACCCAGACTAACTCCAGTCGCCTCTCAACTAAACCAAACCGTGACCCAAATTGGAGTTTGGCAGCCATCGCTGATGCCTTAGCTGCTTTATTTGGGGGCAGCACTTTTTAATTCGTCGCAGAGCAAGAGGATAAAATGGGAGCCCTAAACAAAACTGACATAAAAGCTTTCGCTGGCCGACTGTGGCTCGCAGACGAACCACACACGATCGATAAAAATTTGACAAACAACAACAACAACAAACCTGCCTCCGCCCTCCTGTCGTTATATGCGAGCAGCTATTTCAGTCCACTTTATTACACAGGCGGAAATTTTCATTCGCTTTTAGAGAGTTTGAGGGCCAATCAGCCGAAATGGAAAACGTGCCCTATTGCTTGAGAACTGGAATCTCTGTTGTCGAAAGAGAACACACTCTAGCCCTGGAGTGTGAATCCTTCAGGCTAAAGATAAAGAAAGCCAATTCACAGAACCTGAAATTCCTGGCCGTATACCGGCCACCAAAAATTCCGAGTGCAGCAGACGACTCGGTCTTTGGTCTGATGAAGGAAGCTGCTAGCCACCAGGAAGTTCTTATTGTTGGTGACTTCAGTGCACCTGCAATAGACTGGGACAACCTGACAGTGGAGGTGGCGTCAACTTCCTTTAGTTCCACATTAATGGATCTCATGATTGACCTCTCTTTGGCACAGAATGTTGAACGACTTACCGAATTTCGAGAAAACCAGCGAGCTAATTGTTTGGATCTCATGTTTTACGAAGGATTTATCCTACATAGGTGAAGTGCATTCAAGTGCTTCGTCGGTAAGAGTGATCACACGACACTAATGTGGTATTACTCACTCCATTCTCAACGTCTGAGTAAAACGGAGGACCAGCCGAATATATGGAAGGCAGATCTTTATTGAATGAAGAATGACTGTCGTCCATAAATTGGGACTGCCTGCACAAAGGGGATCCGGAGGAAGATTGGAGATCATTCAAGAGTACTGCATTCGATCTGATTAATCGCTTTTGTCCGGTGAAGGTACACAAGACGACTAGTCGCCCTTCCTGGTTGACGAGAGATCTTAACAGGCAATTCAAGAAAGAAATAGGAAATGGAACTTATTCAGGGCAACTGTCACCAGGACACCTCAAGGAATTCCGACGCCAACGAACTGTGGTAAAAAATAGATTCGCCAGGCCAGGAAAAACTATGAATCAAGAATACTACAACAGGCCAAGGAAAAGCCCAATATTCTATTCCGCTATATTAACAGTATATTAAAAAGCAAGGATCCAGTCGAAGTAATCAAGGATGATAATGGCGGGGAATGCGTTGAGAATGACGATAAAGCCGAGTACTGTAGCCGGTTCTTTGCTTCAATATTCACTAATGAAACCGAGCTTTATTTTGATAATGCTAACTGTGTTGTTTTAAACGACAGTCCGGCACTTCAACCTCTATTCTTCCTGACATCTGAAGTTAAAAGGGAGCTGCAAGGCCTCAAAGAAGCAAATTCATCCGATCTAGACAATATACTAGCCAAGTTCTTGAAAGAATTGGCAAGCGAGCTCTCAGAGCCCATAGCACACAGCTTTCATTCTCCGTTTGTATTAGGAAAACTGGCATCCGAATGGAAAACGGCAAATATTTACCCGATATATAATTTCGGAGCCCGAACGAAGGTCAACAATTACCGGTCCGTCAGCCTAACTTGCATTTGCTGTAAGGCTATGGAAACGATAATAAAGAAGACGACAATGAAGTTCTAGGTGGAGAACAACTTACTGTCAGGGCTCCAACACGGTTTCAAAAAGAACCATTCTTGCCTTTCCAGCCTTCTTCTCTCATTTTAGCAGTGGACTCGCGCACTGGATGAAGATGATAATGTTGACGTCATCTATACGGACTTTAAGAAGGTATTTGACAGCGTCCCACATAAACGTCTAATATATAGCTTATCGGAAATTGGCGTAAGAGGAAACCTGTTGGCATGGATCACAGATTTTCTCACAGGGCGATCGCAAACTGCGTGCATCGGTAACTCGTAAACAAACCCTACATCTGTTCTGAGTGGCGTCCCCCAAGGATTGTCTTAGGGCCACTGCTCTTCCTTATCTATATCAACGACTGTGTCAACGACCTGGGTTGCAGCGCCATCATGCTCGCCAACGGTGTCAAACTCTGGAGAGCCATCAGGTCTGACGCCGATAGGAAAGCGCTTCAAGAGAGTCTCAATCGACTTAGCTGCTGGTCTGCTTGTTGGCTCTTAAACTTCAACGTTAGCACTTGTGTGGTCTTAAGACTCCTTACTAGAAGGACAAGTGAGGAGGAGGATTCCTTACAATAGCTCCTCGATGGTCACCCGCTTTCAAAATTAATAATAATAATAATATGTTTTTTATGCCAGTTTACAGGCAATTGTAAAGGTTTGGTAATGCACCTCTTGGGCGCCTTCCAAAACCATGAAGACCGGAAAAAACTTAAACAAACTCCCTATGTTGCAGCCAGTTTTGGTTTTGTTTCAGGTTTTTTTGTCAATACTGGGCGACATAGGGAGTTTGTTTCAAGTGAAAAAAAAACCTGCTTTCGAAGGTATGATACAAACGGAATGTATGTACAGTTTTTAAGCTGAGTTGACACATCAGCAGGAGAAATGTTGCATATCGTTTGAGGACATAAGTTCGAGACGGAGAGGGTTGGCACAAGAACACAGTGTTCTCAGTCTTCCTTCAATTGTTGTCGGCAAAAGTTGCACGCTATCGGCTGAAGTGTTAGCAGACTGTGGGCTGCTGCTTCAGCTGCATTATCTTCAGCATGAAGCCTGGCGGGGTTCAAAGTCCACGAACGCCATCAGAGTGAAAGAGAGATTCCACCGAGTCAGCACCCAGAATTCGTGAAAGTTGTCCTGAATGTAGAAAACTAGTTATAGCTCTCTTAAACATAGGGTAGTTTTGCTGGGTTTTAATACTTTTGGGCAGCTTATTCCAGATTGATATGGCATTTACTGAAAAAAATTGCCGGTACTTAACTGCCCGTGCCATTGGAAGAAATAAAAATACGTCTCGATGACTAATGCGTCGAGAGTGCTCAAGCTGCCTTATTGTACTAAGAGGATTAAAGGTTTGACCATTCAAAAGTTTAAACAGTAAAAATAGACCCTTCTGCAATCGACGAAGCCATAGGGGATCCAGCTTTATAAGTTCGCACCTTTGTTGGTAGGTTAAGTTACGGTGTTCTGTAGTGAAAACTCTTCTAGTGAAGAAGTGCTGCACCGATTCTATTTTCTTCCGTTCAGTAGTGCGCAGAAGACTGAATAAGGGTGAGCAGTATTCAAGACTAGGTCTCACGTACATATTTTAAAGGCTAGTTCTAACCTTGATAGTCTTAAAATTTCTAAGGATAAATCCGGTGGTTCGGCGTGCTTTCGAGACTATCAGGGCACAGTGCTCTGACAAATTGAGACTATTAGAGTAGGATATGCCCAAATCCTTGATAACTCCTGGGACATTTAGTTCGTCAATGCTTAATTCCGGTTGATGATCGTCGCCAACAACCATAACGGAACATTTGTGCCATGAAAGTTTGAGGCGCCATGTGCAACACCACTGGGCGAGGGCCTGAAGATCCTTTTTTATCAGCTCGAGCACGATGTTGCGATCTGCCGGTTTATATCGATAAGCGACTTTTAAATCATCAGCGTACATGAAGGGTCTGCCATACTGAAAACAATCTGAAACGTCGTTGACAAACAGGCAAAATAGGACGAACTAAAGGGCCTCGGTGTTCTAGTCAATTCCTCGCTTAAACCATCTTCACAGTGTGTAAAGGCAGCTGAACGTGCGACAAAGGTGCTGTTTGCGATACGGCGTAGACTAGTCAAAATCGACAAAGAGCTCTTCAGAACAACCTACGGAGAGTTTGTTCGGTCCCACTTGGAGTATGCCGTCCAGGCCTGACATCCGTGGTTCAAGAAGGATTACCTGTACCTAAAACGATTGCAGGTGGGGGCTACCAAAAGTGCCAAGAATATTGGCTATCTGCCTTATGAAGACAGACTGACTGAACTTGATCTTTTTCCTCTCAATTATAGGGAACTCCTCGGTGACCTCATACAAACCTACCATATTGTTAGAGACCGTAAGTGCGCCCAAAAATTTGATGCTTTCTTCAAATTGGCTTGGACTGATCATCTGCGGTGTCATCCCTTTAAACTACAGAGGAAACCAGCCCATATCGACGTTCGACGGAACGCCTTCTCTAAGAGGGCTATTGGAGCGTGGAACGGACTCCTTGAAAAGGTGGTCCTCTCAGATACTGTTGACATTTTTAAGCACAAAGTTTATTTTTATTTGCTAAGAAACTGTGACAGATATAATGAACAATGCGTCAGTAGCAGCACTTTGCAGCTGGCTCACACTTATCGCTGATGTTAAGCCTTCAGTTGCATTATGTACTATTGCTACGGTGGATATATTTTGCGATTTTTGGTTATGAATAGGGAGCTCAAGGGCGAAAGCCTTCTTCCCTTAATAAAGTGACTTAAAGTGACTGAACTGGTGCGCTGGTCAGTCACCTGCGAATCTGTCGCATAGAGAGCGGCAAATCTGTTAAAGACCCAGGAGTAATAGGTAGAAGGAGGCAAACGTGATTCTGATCGCAGAAGTCTTTATTCACTAAAAAGCAAAGACAGCAGAAAAATGAATGAGCCTAGTGTAAGGAGCTGGTCCTTCTTGACTATTCATAGCCTATTGCACGAGAGGGGGAGTTCTGGTGTGGTTTTCCACGTTGTGGGACGTTTAAGAACATTGCAGTGCACGTTTGAGCGGGTGTCACCTTTGCTCAGGGCGCGCGCAACCGACCTGCGGCCATGACTTAAACGGCGTGCACCAATCGCAGGGGGTTAAGAAAGTCTAACCGTGCAACTGCCATCTTCAGACCATGGTTACTTAGTGCAGAAGAGAAGTCGGTGAAGGCAAGAGTAGATGGAAGAGTTTATTGTGTACACAACGGAAGAGGAGAATAGATTGACTTGGGAGAGATACGTCCGATCAGTAGGTTGACCGGGCCCAAGTGAAGTCTTAGAGTAGTCGGGGCAGAAGACAGATTGAGGGAGATCTTTCATTGGGTAGGTCGGCCTGGAGATTTTGGACAGAGAGGCAACTTGCGTCGGGCACGCGTGCAAGCTCCTCATTCGTCGCCTCACAGATGTGAGAACTATGATTGGCTGATCAAGACGTCAAGAAAGCCCATCGGTGAGCGTATGGGAAAGTGCACTTCGACGCGAGCAAGTCAGGCAGGCACGACCCGCTACACACCTCTCGTCCCCATAACAAAAGCGATTCCAGGAGCACCGAAATACACAGGCCACACCCGTCCCAACTCTCCGCACTATCCGCGCACCTTCATGCAGCGCAGGGGTGTTAGGATGACCCAACACGTCATCCAGACAGGCAGACATCCCGGGATCACGCCGGAACAAGGCGCGCGAACAGGCCAGTCCGGTGAATGCAGAACAGACCAAGTCCCGTGACCTTCAAAGGGTGGACATTAGGCCAGGGCAAAGGAGGCACGCGCGAGCGAGACCACCCCGGGGCCGTGTTGCTGCTATCAGTGAGGTTACGCTGGGGGCAGATGCACAGGTGCGCGTTAGTGAGTGTGCGCAAGGCCACTTACGGAGAGCCAATGGGGACCAATGACGACTGCCCCTTAAATAGCGAGGTTGCGATCAGAACGGGACACTGTTGTTGGAGACGCTGCCCTAGACGACATACTACTGCCCACACGAGACCGACCACAGAAGACAAGCCGCTGAACACACAGGAAACAGAGTTGATGTACTAATACAACCAACAGTTAAGTACTGTCTATTATCCTATTCTACTTTCTCTTCCTAAAACGTAACCAGGGGGGACACAACCGGCGTTAACACAGGAACACACTCGGTTATAACAATGGGCCTGTAACATGCACATGGACTTACACGAAAACTGGCAGTTAACTGTCGCTGGCTGTACCACGTCACCGCTGTTGTCTGCACCAGCACTTTATCACACACGACTACGTGAAACATTCCACAGCAATGTTTGCAAACGGCACTTCTAACGTAAGAGGGAAGTACGATTCCTTGCTTCTTTGGTGCATGTGTGATCCAAGCTTGAGAAAACCTCGTTGCACTAATCACCGAGGGCTGAATGGATGCCAGTTGACGATTTTACACAGACCTCGCAGTCAGATTGAGGGGAAGACAGCAACAGCTCCTTAGTAAATTGACCTCTGGCCCTTTTACACATGTTAAATTTTACCCGTTCCAAGAGTGCCTGCCTTCCAGTTCATACGAAACCATTACGATCGCAATTTTATCCGTCTATCCAGTTTTGTGTAGAACCGCAGGTGGTGTATTTGGCGCATGCTGGCGAGGTCCTTAAGTATTTTAGTAACTTTGCCCATTTTCTGCCCCATTAAAATGACCGGCTCAGAGAGTTGTGGGTGTCTGGCAATGAGAATAGACAGTGAGGCCCTCAGGCCGCGCAGTTAGCCCAATGTGTGCTTATTTGGAATGGGCGACGGTCAGACTGACATTAAAAACTGAAGTTGCTCCCCTTTGATATAAACTTTGTGGCACTCCCACTACGTGGGATCCCAGCTACCTGTGGTGGTACGTCTAGGATTGACCTCGGGTGCGCCAGCCACCTTAACCCTCTCGTGCTATCAGTCTTACTAACGTGGTCAGTAACTGTCAGTACCTTATTCATGAGCTAGTGATTCCTGACCTCTGATTACTTTGGTGTGCACAACTATGGAAATTTCCATGATAGTGAAGCCCTACTTGGGTCGGCGTCTCAAAGCTCGATATATGGAGCTTATAAATATAGAGCGCTTTTATCTCGGATACAATCGAAGCACCATTTAGAAGCGTATCCAGCGTAGAAAACGGGCATATCGAGACGCTTTTCCAGATGAGGTGACAACGGTGCCTTCAACGTCTGCTGTTGTTGCCGATGAATCTCGGGAATCCTCGGATCCGGAACCAGAGATCCCTGTTCTCACCGCAGCTATACCTTCTGGTGGGTAATTTGGTGTATAAGTTATGTTTAATTAAGATTCAGGAGACCTTGATGAGCCCACATCTGCGGCTGAGGGCTCATTTCTACATGCAATTAGAGCGTTTTTCGTGCGTCGGAAATTACTCGTCGCATCTTCGAGGGACCTGGTTGATACGCTACGGGGAGTGATATCACTCCCCGAAATTTCTCCACATTTCGCTCGGACAGAAGATCCTTAACCAGCAGCAGAGTTGGTGAAGTGGCTTTATTGGTAAACCAGCAATGGTGCAAAAATTTTAAGTCCTTATTCTCTTATTCGGATGGCTTAATAGACGCCATTGCTGAAGTATACAAGCCTAGATTTTTAAGTAAGTCTAAAGGCGTCATTTATGTCAGCATTTACATTCCACCCTCTACATTTCAATCTGATTTAGGCACGTTTTTTTATTTTCTTTCCCAAAAACGTGCTGTACTTTCTTGCGAGCATGTTAATATTTTAAGCGATGACTTCAACCATGTAAATCTTCGCCCCCTTACACTCTTAGGTTTTGAAAACTTAGTTTTCTTCAACACTCGTGATGACGCCCCTCTGGATCACATATTGAATAACCATTTTAAACTGTTTGCGGTCAAAAATTAAGCTCCGTTGGCAAGCTCAGATCATTCTGTGCTATTGGGCTAGCCAACCATCTATTGTACCTTTAATAAAGGGCTGTTAGCAATACCCGAGAGAAAACTAAGGGTTCGAGACACGTCCCCACATAATATTTCTTTGCTCCAGAACAGTATATCTGACAAACTTTCTACTCTTTCAGAGTACTCGAATGTCGACTCATGCTGTAGTCATCTCATGACTTTTTAAACGACAATTTTTCTGTCTGCTGTCCTTTTGACACTATCATGATAAGACCTGACAGAATCTCTTCCCCCAATCTAAAAACTTTGGACGCCAAAAAATATTGTTCATCAAACTAGGTCTGCGAGATAGACTAAAGGATGTGAACTTCCTAATAAAGCATGAGATTTCAAGGCTGAATGACCTTTTTGTTATTCAGCTTTTTACTTCTTCTACATCTTCCGCTCCCCTCTCCTCGGATGAAATTTGGAAGAGTCCTAAGCGTCTCACTGGTCAACGCAATACACTAGCACATGTAGATGCTGACTTATATTTAGATAATTTAAGTGCAAACTTCATCAACGCTCCCACTGCCTCCCATCTTCCGACAGACGCAATTTCCTTATTACCAAGTGTCTTTGTTCCTGTGTCTGTGGAAACAGTGATGAAACATCTTAAAAAGGTTCGAGGTTCAACAGCTGCAGGACCGGATGGGATCTCACAATTTCTCTTGAAATCCTGCTCTTTTCAGTTAGCACCTGCATTGACACATCTCATAAAGTTGTCCTTCATAGAGTCTAAGATTCCCGATGAGTGAAAATCAGTGAGAATTACTCCAATTCCGAAAAAACCTTCCTCGTCTGGTCCAAAATCTTTCGTCCAATTGCCTGCTCTTCCACACTATTGAAACTTGCAGAAAGAGTTGCTTTAGATATCATCACGCCATTTTCCTCTAATTTTTCCGATCCCCTGCAAATTGCGCATAAGGCTAGGCGTATTACACTAGACGCTGTTGCTCTGGTAGTCCATTCTGCTCTTAGAGATTTAGATAAGGGTTGCCGTGCAGATGAATGTGCTTTTCTCGACTACTCCTCAGCTTTTAATACGATCCCGCGCCATCGACTTCTTAACAAAACTTCTGCGTGCGGCTCTCCCGGCTGGGCTGTCTCTTGGCTTGAGGACTATTTCCTTTCCCGCACTCAATTCGTTCAGTGCGGAAAGCGAAACTCCATGGTCCTTCCCACCTACTGTGGAGTTCTTCAAGGGGCTACATTATCCCCTCATCTCATCTCTCTCCAAACTGACGACCTACGATCGACAAACGAATGCTTGTTTGTTTAATATGCTGATGATATGGTTGTTGGCCATCCGCTCCAAAGTCATTCTCATCTCCAAATATTAAAGGATGGCCTAGACCATGTCTCAACATGGTCGTCAAAAAATGGCCTTCAACGTAACGAGCGAAAGTAAGTCCAGTGTATTTTTGACTTCGAAACTCTCCCATTCCCGAGCCTTTTGACATTCTGCCCACCGAAGTATCCTCTTTCCGATACCTTGGCGTTATAATAGCATCCAACCTTACATTTACTCTTCATATAGAAGATCTTTTTATCAAAATCCGTAAACTATCATTTAATATCCGTCGCTTGCGTTCATATCGCACACCTCAAGCCCTTAGGTGGCGTTTTGTAGCTGCCTGTATTCTCCCCCTCATTCTTTACTGCTCTCCTGTTATTTTTCTAGCCTAACTTAAAAAGACCTAGTCATTTTGAAACGTAGACTCCGAATTCTCTCTTCAGCTGCCGGTGTTTTCTATATTTTTTGCTGATCTTATAGTAGAACGCCACTTTAAAACGGTCAAGCAATTTGCCGATCGTATTCTTAATGATGTCAACCACCCTCTCCACTCTGAACTAATGAATACGAAGATTTCCCGTCCCATGCGTCGAGGCTTCCATCATATTTCTTGCCACACATCAGCACTCGGTACTCCCATTCCTAGCACACTACCTCACGTGTGAAGAAGCGGAAATTGAGTTGAAATCTGATCTGTCTCCATCGTAGACGTAGATATCGTGTAAAACTTGACTTGTGAGTATAACATGACCTGCTACATCTTAAAATGACGCATCACTTAACCTCCGTGAATGAAGCCATTTTTTTCGCTGAAAATTTACGATGTTCATTTGTAGATAAAGCAAGATTTTCTCCTTCTTCCGTCTACTCTGGCATTCCTAAGACTTCTCCCATCTCCCGAGGAACCGGGCCTGGAAGATTGGAGCTGTTAGGATAGACACCTTAGCCTTAACACTTAAAAAGTACCAAGCATTTGACAGCTCATAACACTACGCTACTTTACCCTATCGGACTTCTGCTTGCAAGATTTCTGGGTAAAAATTAGGCTACCCGGGGTTGTTAGACACCTGTACTTAAATAACTACTGCGCATTTTAGAAGGCTTAGTTATGATTATCATTGCATCACCCAACACACTGAGCTTAGGCTTTCTGTGGATACTGTTAGTCCTATTAATCAAATTAATTTTAAATTCAATTTCTTAAACTGAATGCGGTTGCTATTTTGGCTTGTCGTACTACACTATCTGTCCGAATGCATTTTAATCTTTTGAGTTTAAAAAAATGTAGTTAAAGCCTAGCTTCCGTGGTTTCATTTTAATCTCTTAATTTCGATACAGAGTCGATATTGCTGTGTAGCCTATTTGCAGGTAGTTTTGCGCAGTTTTTGGTTCTCATTGGTTGTATTTATCCTTATAATTATCGCGCGCATTTTCTGCGTTTACATGCACAGCCTTTTAATCCATATTCTTCTTTCTTGCGATAGGGTCCAATAATAAAAACCTCATATTAGTATCGGTACCGTAAGAGAGAATCCCAAGGCTAGAGATATTTAATGGGCACGGAAAACCCTATTTTTGCCGATTTCTAGTCAGAGGTGACCACTCCGAATTCATCGAGTCCGTTGGAAACCTATTAATACGACTTTTTATAGCACCCAAATTTCAGCAATATATCTAAGCAAAGCTGACCCGCGCCTGACTGGAAGCCTGCCTGATAGTCCTGTCGTGGGCTATCCGACGCGTTCACATAGAAGGAACAGGTACTTGGTTTGACGAAGGCAGATATCTAGCAAGTCAATTGCCGCAGACAACAGCCGAAGATGTGTGTGGTAGGTAGACGCTCAAAGATCGGTGACGGAACTCACTCCTCCCGTTGTACCTTCAGCTTGCTCACGAGGGCCGCTTGCAGCCGCAGAGCGACTACTGATATAGGCAGAATAGTATTACCGACAAAGACAACGGAGACTGGAATGGCCATTTCTGGCTTATTAGCCGTCACACCCAACCCCAGATGGTACCCCACCCGAGCTTCTGACCCGCAACCCTTGATAGTTAGAAATCCAAAGTCCAACCACCCCGCCAATTCGACCGATAGATTTGGAACAAAGTCTACCTTAACTACAGCCAGGTGCGGAGAAGAAAAAAACAACAGAAACTTCAGTGGATCATCATCTGCATTTGGAGAAGTCAGACCATCCAATCAGAAGACACCTTAAAGAGTACGTGTACTGAAGTAATGAAGTAAGAGGAGGCAAAACCGACTACGCAGAGGCTGGCTGAACAAGGAAAAAAAGTCCAAAAAAGAGAAAACGCTGAGAGGAGAGAGAGAGCATGCACAGAAGAAAAATGGCCAGTGGGGGAGAAGCGGTGGGAGCAGTTGAAGGGCTGCTAGGGTCGTCGGCAGCTGCCAAGCTCAGGTGGAGGAGGAGACAGCCAGCTTCTTCAGGTGGTCCATAAAGCCCTGCAGTGAGACGTCGTCTGTCAGTACCGCACTGCTCGCATCCTAAAGGGCGGGGAAAAGACACCAGTCAGGGTTGAAGATGACGCAGCTGTGCGCAAGTGGGCTAAGGCGGCGCGAAAATGTGCATATGCGTCTTACCTGACCGAAGCCGAACATGTTGTGTGTGGTGGAGGGGTTGACCTTGGAGAGGAGGAAGCGCGCCTGACTGCCGTCGTGTTCGGTATCAATGTAGCGTGAAAGGGGGAAACGAGTTCGCAGCAACTCCTGAGCCTCAGCGCGGGGTCGTTCGATGACGTCGCGCAGGTACGCATACTCCGGCATTTCCTGGCAGGTGGGGTACACACAGAGACATAAAGGGAACAGCTCAAGCAGTATCAATCAGTACATTTGGAGTAAATAACAAGACGGCTTTAGAAAACTCCATTTAAACGATATAGGAAGACGTAAAAATAAGTTAAGATACAACAATGGTTGAAAGTCGCCTTAGTGTGCAAAATGCACAAAAAATAATAACGAAACATGGATGAGTAAAAACGTGAGGTGTTAGCGAAAGAGGAGCGCACAACAAGTTCACTGCATTTGCACATGAAAGCTTCGCCTGAGCCAAGTTGAACGGTCGGGTCTTTCGTGGTTTGAGTGAAATCTCTAAATTTTGATATTGATGTGCAGCCTAGTTGTAGGTACTTTGTGCAGTTCTTGTTTCCTATTGGTTATAATTGTCATTTTAATTATGCGTGCTAATTATTCTTTATTGATATAATTATTTTCTATTTTTACACAATCAAATTTTTAATTTATTTTACTTTCCTGCGATATGACCAAACCATAAAGTCCCGATTAACACCGCTCCCGTGAGATCAAATTCTGGGGCTAGGGATGTATAGGGACCTCGGCTAACTTTATTTCTGACAAACAGCGTATTGAAATCAAGGGAGAAGTAGAGTTGTGGTAATATCAGGTATCTGTTAGATACGGTTGTTATGAGCAATTAAATATTGGGAAAAGCTCTAGCTTGTAACGACAGCTACAATCGTTGGCTAAGGGCAAAGCCTCCAAATCAAGCAATCCAGGAATTGTGTGCACAAGCTGCATGTCTTTCAGTGAACATGTATTCATCAGATCAAGGGCTAGAACTAGTAGGCTCCCGCGCTGGACTATGCGTACACCGTTAGCTCGACTACAGGAGACCCCTTGAGGCAGAACTCATCAGGGTATCAAAGCAAAATTCGCCTAAAGGGTGCACTGTTAATAGTAGAATGTTTGACGAGGCGGGCTGAGAAACTTGCAGTCCAAAAGAAATACTCAAGCGGGAAGGAAGACGGCGCTTATAAAACGGGACGCTGTGCATCACGAACGCGAGCAATTGAAGTATTAAAGTAATACTACTCTCAAATGGTCAGTAGTACTAACGACACTCATTCATATTACCACACGGATATAGTAAGACCGATGGTCATTGGTTGAAAACATGCGTTCACCAAAGACGGGCGCTTGCTAATTTGGGTAGAAGGCTGAGCCGGTCTGCAGACTGTAAAGGTATGAAACTGCACAGACGCACCAGGTAGCCGGCTTTTCGCCACTTGACAATGTTTTCTCCCTGGAAGATAAGAACGTGGAAGAAACTGTCCATGAGGAGAACACAGTCGGGCTGGATGCTGGAGCTGTCCAGAAGCACGGCCTCGTCAGTCCCATCTAGGCGAAAGGCGATCAGGGAAGGCTGAATCATCAGAAGTGAATTGGAACAGTCCTCGGTATTCAGCACGTGTCTGCAAAAGACGTGCACGTAGATCAGACGATGGACAGACTGAATGGGTAGACCTTAAGTGCTAACCATAAACTACAAATGTCTGTGGCGGACAGCCAAAAGTTCCCATAAATAGAAACAATTCACAGATGACGAAAACCGTAACTTATCCTTTTTGCTATTACCTTATTTTCGTAAGAAGAACAGAAAAAATTCTTATTTTACCCTACCATCTTTCACGAAATTACTTCTCACGCAGATCGAGGTTTAAATTTTGACAACGTTTGTTAAAAAAACACTGCAATTAGTGTCGGGAACCATACGAAAATAATTGAAAATGTGCAATTGTTTACGGACCAGCACATTTAAAATGACAAAAGAGATGAATTAAGCTTGAGGTTATCAAGAGCAGAAAACAAAGAGAAACTAAGAATTAAATAACGTGGGTCTACCTTGAAAGAACCAAGGGTTGTGCACAATAGCACTTGACACTTATGTGTAGATAGTGGAATAGAGAACTAACCTGTAATATGCCGTCTCATCTGGACTATTGTTGAAGACTTGGATGAAAGGAGAACGTCGCAGATGGAACATAAACTGAGGGTAAAAGGCAAATTCGTCTGGCAGACGGAACGAGGCAGCATCATCCTTTTGGTATTCGCCAAATTTATGACAGAGTTTGATTAACTGACGGTCCAGCCATCTAGAAGAAGTCAAAATGTCAGCATAAATTTCAGCTATCAAACGGCAATGCGCCATATGCGCAAACTGTTCGCGATCACAAGGAGAGGACATTTTCTATATTAATTATTCAGTTCGAGTAGTCTTTATTATTATCGTTAGTTGTTTCGTTGCTGAAGAATGTTAGCACGAGTCAGCTTCCCGAGACAAATATCACACAACTAAGGCAAAGGAATCAGGAGCATTCCGATTACCCTGAACCATACTGTGTAATCCCTGAGTACCAACAGTGGAGCCTAGGGTGACGAGCAGCCCCACTTACAAGCATTTCAGGTGACGGGAGAGCCACTCGCATAAAAGTTGTTCCGTGTGCGTTGTAAGTGCGTGTGTGCTAGTGTCCGCCAAGCACACAGCTGGGGGCTGAACGTGAAGGTCGTGGCAGATCGCATCATCTTCCTCGCGTAGGTGGTGCCTATGCCTAGCGTCCTTGGCTGGCATCCAGCTCTCACTTGTGGCTGCCCGTAGCTAGGCTCTGCCTGGCGGCCACCCCCGGCTCCCCGCCTCGGTCAGCGGGCCAAACAAAGTGAGGGTCTCCGGTGTTTGTGTCCCCACGCCCGGTATGTCCCCGGGTTGCAGTGGTAAGCATCCTAGTAGACGTAGTTGATGAAAGGACGCTACTTACTGCATACGGTACCATTGTCTATTTGTACTTTACTGTTCACTTTCCCTTACTCTTTAGTACCCTCTTGCTACACTTGCTATCTCCAGTTGCTTTTACAATTATTACCACTACTGCGATCATTGCTTACCCCACTAGCTTCAACATTTCAGTACTCCCATAACGTTGCCTTATCTGCGTAATCTACTCGATATCTGCTAGTCTTAACATTGCATCCGTCATTTTTTATGCGTATGTATGCCTGATTCCATATTGGCTTTATCTTACTATTTTCTTCTGGTTGATATTTGTTATCTGCCACTTTGCCCGATTTTCTGCAATGTTGTCTCTACTACCATACCTATACCATTCCATTACCTTACTGTTATAGTGACCTCATTCCATCGTAGCGATGCCTACCCAAACAGCCGTCCCACCGCCATGACTAGCACTGTTAGTCTTAGTAGAGTTTGCCTCCTTAGTAGCATTAGTAGCAGCAATTCTATCCAAAGTCAGATGCCACAGCACTAGAATACGTATCAACTTTACGTGAGACACAGTCCCCTTCATCGCTACTGCTACTAGGATAACTACTGCTGCTTCCACCCCTACTTCCCATATACTCCCCCCCTAAAAAGTCCTCTTGTAGGCGGCTCACAGCCAAGTGGTCGTTTGGCACCAAATCAATCGTGACCCAGGGTGTTTGTTCGGCAGCAGTTGTGAGTGACCGGCAGTCCTTCTTAGGAACAGCCCTGCTGCCCCTCGCGAGGGAGTTGATGGGCCTTGAAAAGATAACTACCAAACACGCTGGGTCGCGACATCTGCCAGTTGACCGTGGCTGACAGATTGCATACACGCGGCCGAAACACTAAAAACGCAAATCAAAACCTCTCTTTTCCCCACCCTTCCACTAACCCGTTTCCTTACCGCAGGACAGCTCCCAGAGCTCACACGACAGATCAGGGAGCTCAGGTAAGTCCTATCATCTTCGGCGCTTGGAATGTTCGTTCCCTTTTAGATAACCCGAGGAGCATCCGACCGGAACGGAGAACAGCGCTAATCGCCCGGGAACTGCGCGTTTCAAGGTGGACATCGCCGCACTCACTGAAACCCGCTTCTCCGGTGAAGGTTCCATAGAAGAGGTGGGTGCCGGCTACACCTTCTTCTATGTGGGCCGTCCAGCAGCAGAGCGACGCGAGGCCGGCATCGCCTTTGCCATTCGGAAGGACATCGTGGGACGACTACCCTGTACGCCGCAAGGTATCAACGAACGCCTGATGAGCCTCCGCCTGCCGCTCTGGGGTGGTAAATTCGCCACCATCGCTAGTGTCTACGCTCCTCCACAAGCGTAAAGGGAACCCTCAAGTCTGTGACCACCACCGCGGAATCTCACTGCTGAATATTGCCGGTAAAATCTTTGCTCCCATTCTCCTCAATCGTCTGATTAACCACCTGGAACAAGGGCTTCTGCCTGAAAGTCAATGTGGTTTTTGACGTCACCGCAGCACCATTGACATGAAATTTGCCGCACGTTAGCTGCAGGAGAAATGTCAAGAGATGCGGACCCACCTCTACACTACGTTCGTAGATCTGACAAAAGCCTTCGACACGGTGAACCGGCCCGGACTTTGGAAAATTATGCAGAAGTTTGGCTGTCCGCAACACTTCACCCACATGGTTCGACAACTCCATGATGGGATGATGGCGCGCGTTACGGACTACGGAACGCTGTCTGAGGCGTTCGCAGCGACCAATAGAGTGAAGCAGGGCTATGTCCACGCGCCCACCCTCTTCAGTCTCATGCTGGTGGACGCCTACCGTGACGAGCGTCCCGGAATCCCCATAAACTACAGAACGGACGGAAACCTTCTCAACATTCGTCGGATGCAGGCCCCTCCGCGCGTCTCCACAACCACAGCCCATGATCTGCTGTTTGCGGACGACTGCGCTCTCAACACCACGACCGAAGCGGACATGCAAAGGAGCATGGACATCTTCACAGCAGGTTGCGCCAACTTTGGCCTCACCATCAACACGGACAAGACGGTGGTTATGCATCAACCGCCACCAGGTGCTGACCTCAACCCTGCACGCATCAACGTCAACGGAGCCGTACTGCAGAACGTGGACAACTTAACTTACCTCGGCAGGACGCTTTCCCGCAACACTAAAATAGACGACGAGGTTGCCCGCAGAATATCCAAAGCTAGCCAAGCCTTCGGTCAGCTCCAAGCCTCCGTATGGAATCATCATGGTTTTAAAATGTCAGCGAAATTGAAGATGTACAAGGCTGTTGCGCTGTCAACACTCTTGTACGTAGCGGAGACTTGGACTGAACTACTTTCATATCAGCTGCCTTCGTCGCATATTGAAGGTGATGTGGCAGGAGAGGATTTCAGACACAGAAATCCTGGAGAAAACGGGAGTTCTCAGCATCCAAGCCATGCTCAGGCAGATACAACTGCGCTGGAGCGGACACATGATACGTATGAACGATGAAAGGTTACCCAAGCGACTGTTCTATGGTGATGTCACCGTAGGCACTCGTCGCAAAGGAGGACAGAAGAGACGCTACAAGGACACTCTGAAAAACTCATTGAAGCGTCTCCAAATCAACACGTTGAACTGGGAGGAGCTTGCTATGGACCGAACCGCGTGGCGCAGAGCGGTCAAAACGGGCGCCACAATCTACGAAGCCGGTCAGATCGCCGCCACCAGGACAAAACGGACGGCACGCAAGTCTTACAATCCACGGACGCACAATGCTAACACCCAACCCCTCCCAACGCGTCCGCGCTGTCAACGCACCTTCCGTGCACGCATGGGCATGGGCCATACAACCCTCCTCCGACTGCACCCGCGTCCACTGCACCAAACTCTCCACCAGACTCTTCTCTGCCCTCCACCTCGACGGTAATAATCGACGCCACAGATGCCTCGTTGCCCTCATCCACCGGCTCCAACCCAGCCGCAACTTCCTTCACCCCTTCCGACACATCACCGCCCGCCACCACTCTCGTCACCACACCTGAACCCTCCACCAGCTCTGAGGGCCTGATATGCCTTCACTGTAATCGCACATTCACCTCACGCATCGGCCTAGTCGGTCACTCGCGAATCCATCGCACAAAGACTGGTGAACTAGTGCCTGGAGCACCACCACACAGACGAGACCGTCGCCTTCACTGCCCATACTGCCCGCGAACATTCGCGTGGTGCCCATCGTCAAAATTGACGGGGGAACTGTCGTGTCGCTTGTGTCCGCCGTGGAATCTTTCTGGCAGGATGTGGGTCCTCGGTCACCAACAGCCAATCAGTGAAGTGATGCAGTTTGATTGTCTACGTTTCGAAGCCGAACGTTTCAGATGACGAGATCGGGGCCGGAACGGACTAAACCTGTTAACTGGCGCTCTACTGTAAAAATCATACAAAGATGGTGAAATATGCAGAAAAAGCCAGCGGCAATTCAGATGTCGCAGCCAGCAGACGGTCCATGCAATGTTGAGGAAAGTGCTTAAAATGTGAAAAAGGCTACCAGGTGTATACGTTAGTCTGTTGCTGTTTGCCGTTTATGAGCTTTTCCATAGCATATCACCCTCAGCTGCCAATACATCTCTCGCCTTCTTCTAAGTATATTTTTGAGTGGGAATGCAATATAAGAAAGCTTTTTTCGCTCTGGAAGCTGGATTAAGAAGATTCTTACTTTAACTAGAGGGCGCCTGCGTTGGGTAAAGGCACATTTTCAATAAATGGCTATTACGCTCACGCCAGTGACGCACAGCAACCCATTGTATTAACGCCGTCTTCGTATTATCTTGAGGATTTCTTTTCGACTGATCACATATCACGTCGTCTCCTCAAACATACTGCTTAGTATGTACCCTTCAGACGAACTTTTATCACATACTTTGATCAGCTATTTCAAGGTGGCCCCTTCATTCGAAAATAATGCTTAAAATAAAAACAGCACGTATCAAAAAGGAGCGCTGAACCTGAGCACGTCGCGTCCATCCGCAGTCTCAGCCTTAAACATGGCCATACGAGCCATTATAACAGCAGCCGCCTCTTGATCAAAGCCGGCGACAAGGTGTGCTTGTTGGGAGGCAGCGTCGATCCAGTTGCGACAGGCCGTGGTGACGCGAACGCGGCGTTGTCCACTGGCATGCTGGTACTGGGTGACGATTTGAACGTAGCCACGACCACCCGGTGGCAGCGGAGCCTGATGCTGATTAGTGACGTCAAAGAAGATGCCAAACGTGGAAGCTTGCGTCAGACCGTTTAGACGCCAGACTGAAGTGTGGCCGATGCCCACCTCGTTGTCACTGGTGCAACCCGTTTTCACATTGGCTGAGAAACAGGAGCCGATACAGCCCGACACCTTCAGATCCCGCGAAGTCTACATTTTAAACATTACATGATTACTTATATGCAAAACAGTAGACTGTTTTTATACGATAATTAAACGAAATTGGAATGCAAGCGCAGAGCCTACCTTAACTTCCATCTGAGCGGCAAATCCCATCTTAAAGTTGCCCTGTGCGTCCTTCAAAAGAAAGCGCTGGAAGTTTTGCTGGAAGAGGGTAGATGCGAAGCTGTCGCACATAACAATGTGTCCACCAGTGTAGTTCGCCAGGTATCGCATTTCGTGCAGGCCGGTTTGGTCCAGGTGACAGCTGAAGAGGTCCACAACGTGCGAATTTTGCGCGGCGCGATTGGCCAGGCTTTCATAGTGCTGTGAGTAGACGAGGAGGTTATTTCGATTAAGTAAACATTGCAAGAATATTTTAAAGGGTATAGAAAGGAGGAAGAAGGCAAATGGGTCTAACGCCTGTGTCTTATGATGATGGGACTCTGAACCCGAACTTTACAGGGATTCAGAATAGCGCGCAAATGCATTAACGACGAGGAAGGTTTATGTAGGGTGAGGGGCACCTGCGAGTCTAGAGGGACTAACCGAAACATTTCTTGCTCGCACTCTCTCACCGCTAGTAGCTCAGAAAAATTTCTGGATAAGTGAGTCTCCATCTCAGCGTTCACCGTGTTTTCTGGTACAGTGCATTGCCTTCCTGATAAAGTTTGATGAGGAAGATAAATGCACATTGTAAGTTATTATTTTTATTTACTGAATTGATTTGAGACGAAAAAGGCTGCCTACTCAAGAAGAGTTCATCTCAGACAAGCTATTGAAGGAAGAACAGGCCAGAATTTGGTAAAAAACCAACATTTATCGATAGCTAAGAAAGCTCCCACACTAGTAAACTCCACGAATCAAAATCCCCTTTAATGTGCGTGTCGCATTATAAACGAAAATTTGCATAAGCCATAAAATTCTTCAATATATATCTTCAGAAACCAGAAAACTTTATGAAAATTAGATAAAATCAAGCATGAGAAATTACTTTATTTTCGGGAAAATGAGGGCGTATTCAATTTAAAAAATTCGGCATATAACGTCTTTTTAGGAACATTTGTTCACTTGCGACTGTACGGCTTTGGGGAACGCAGTGTTAGCTGATTTTGTGCAGCAAATGACTGCATATTAACTCCAGTTTCTACGCTTGTGTAAATTACGCGGTCATTCCACAGTAGCTGATGAATTTCGACCCACATATTCGTATCAACTTTCGGATCGACGCTGAATAGGCTTGCTTCGAAGGACTTTATCTAATTTCGATGTTCGAACTTTGGGTATCGCCACTGCTGTGGTTGGTTATGACTGCCTGATGACGACTAAAAGGCTAGAATAGCCATTCCAGTCTCTTTTTTCTACTTGGTAATGCATTTCTGCCCATTAACGTGCTAGCCGTTGAATGGCCGCTGGTAGGACTCGAGAGCGAGGCCCAAGAAGCAACGGGAGAAGCAAATTCTGTAATCGATTGGTGAGCGCCTATCTCCCATTGTGTATATTCCTAATCGAAACCGGCAAGGCAACGAGCCCGTGACGCAGTGGTTCTAAATATCTGAAGAATTCCCACTATCTTGACTGCAATAAGTATTGTGGCAATCGTGGAAGGATAGCCTCTCACTATCACCGTAACACTAGTTAGCCGGATAAACGCTTTATCGCAATCATAGGGGTTAAAAGCAGCAGCCAATTGAATTCCCTCATGAAGTACAGTGAAAGGGCGTGCCCAAAGATCGCATCTGCCTTTGAGGGAGGGGGCGGTAGAAAACCGCGCTTGGAGCAGCTGAAACGTTCTCTCTCACACACTCACCTTGATTGCCTTTCGCATGTAAGGGCAGTTGTCCTTTTCGATATCATGATGCGACCGGATGATATTCTTCAAGTCATCGTCAACCACCGCGCCAGGGCCCTGGCTGCCGGGGCCACCCAAGAAGGTAAGAATGCGTGCTCCCACGTTGGGGAAAGCCGACTCCAGGAGGCCAATGGCGATGCTGAGGGCTGCACCACATGAGCGCAGGGCTCGTTTTCCCTGCGGCACCGGCCAGGGGTCGGGGGCCAGTTCGGCTAGCAGAGCGTTCATAGAGGCTGAACAAAACTCCACTCGCTGAAGGAACCTAAAAAGCGGGAGCGGGAGAGGACAAAGTCAGAAGGCTGATGCCCCACCCAAAAGAAGATAGAGAGAGGGCGCGAGGCAAAAACCAGTCTCACTTATTCTGTGCTAGGTCTCCGTCAGCCGCCGGTCCGGGCACAGAAGAAACCGAGGAACGACCTGAAGCAGTAGCGCGGCCGATTCCCAGCATGCTCTGGTGGAGAGAGGGAAGAAAACTACATGGTTACAGTTATGTTCAGTTGAGTTTTATTAAGGGGAAAACAGGCGAACGCCCTTGAGCTCCCTATTGGTAACAAAGCGGCTAGGAAATGTATCGGTGCAGAAGAGAAATTCGAACAAAAACCGATCAATTACATGATTGCAGACTAGAAGCGAGCACCTGCTGGTTAGCAGACAGAGTAATCACGCATGACTACGTACAGCGTGCAGTCAACAATGCTGTCCTCCTCCCAATGCTAGCTGCGCCAACGTCTTCGCAGGCGGCTGTTTTCCACTCGACGACGTCAATACCCTTGACCGACTTCATCGCACGCATAGACGTGCGCACACACACGCGCGCTCAACTACACCTGATTCTTTATGGGCCACTTGAAAAGGACACCCTTCAACGGACGCATCAGGGGCCTCAAAACTCGACACCTTCGGGCAATGCAACATACCAATCACATACGACATGATCTCACTTCACAGTCATGCAAAAGCAGCTACCACCATAATAGTAAGGCCGCAAAAAATTGAGCTTGAATATTTGGGCACGACTAGACGCACTCAACATCAGCCCTGGCTTCGCCAGTGGCCACACCGCTGCCTGAGGCGGCAACTCGTGTTTTTGTGCACAGCAAATCCCTCACTCTGGTGACTTCTGCCTTTTACATACAAGTTGGGATTCGACCTGATGACTGTAATGCTATAAGCGCACACACACTCGGCTCTTGTCATTCATTTTAGTGAGCTCAGATTGGAAAAGGAGAGAGAGAGAGAGAGAGAGAGAGAGAGAGAGAGAGAGAGAGAGAGAGAGAGAGAGAGAGAGAGAGAGAGAGAGAAAGAGAGAGAGAGAGAGAGAGAGAGAGAGAGAGAGAGAGAGAGAGAGAGAGAGAGAGAGAGAGAGAA
>JAYGXS010000007.1:15401932-15418692 GCA_036362985.1 Ligula intestinalis
GGGGGTCATAATTAAACTAAAGAGATTAAAGGGCGCGACAGACATCCAAAAAGTTGATAACCTTTGTCAGAAAATAAAAGCAGAATCATAGCTGACACAGCCAGATTTTTTCCCTTCATTTTAATAGGTGAGGAAACACGTGCACCAATGCAGAGAAGAAATTCGACTTTGCTAGAAATACTGGCGGCGTATCAGATTTTGAAAAAAGGGAAGAACGGATGTACTCTGACTTTCGACAAAAGGTCTCAGTTGAATCAGCTTTTCCCACTCCCTGTGCAATATCATTCCGGCAGTAGTTTATGACAAGCAGGAAATGTAGACTGCAGCGCTTACAGTAAAACCCAGAAAAAGGGGGGAGGCAGGGTATTGGTAAACGCCCTTGCTAAAATATGCTTGGACACCGAGCTAAGACTCCCGTCATACTTAGATATAGACCACTCAACTGCGCTCTGGTCGACAAAGAAAGACTCAGCTGACCTCAATCGCAGCCAATTTGTTCACAACTGACTATTGAAAACTGCAGTCATAAGTGCCTGCTAGTTGACCCAGGCTCCCCTGTGGATACAAATAGGATGAATAACTAGGAGCCTCTTAACGCAGACCAAACTATTCGGATAAGTCTGCATGCCCACTCGGCAATGGCTGTTAACCCGAAAGGGTAGGATACGTTGCTTACGGTCTCAGTTACAATTAGATCCAAAGTAGTAGACATACCAAACGGTAAACTTGTCTGTTTGAAGTGCAACGGTATCTACAGCGGGCAAAATTAAGTTGAAATAAAAACGCGTCTGGGCTGGCACAAACAAGTGAAAATATGCAAAATTTCGCTTTCGCTACTTAGGAATCAAGCGTAGCTTTTGGAATTGTGACGTCACAAGAAGTGAAAATGCGATTTTAAACTAAATGCATGCTAAGTGGTGATAAGATTTTATGCTACGTTTACAGACAAGCGTACATGTTATTTCCCAGAGGGAAAAGTCTTTCCGTCATATGCGCAGCTGCACATGCTGCAATAGTTTAGTTAAGTGTGGGAGACGGGGAGGGAAAACACGAGGTCAGTCAGACAAACTTACCTGAATTTGGGCTCCCGAGTAGTCCTTGGTGCCTTTGAAAACCCAGGACTTAGCGATGGGGCCGCTGTTGAGTCTGTGAATGTGTACCATTCGTCCAAAAGTAATGAGACCGACTAGAGTTGAGGGTGGCAGCGTCGCAATCGACTGCTGAATTGCACTCTGTAAGGAGCAGATGACAACGGTTAGAGTACGAAAAATGACACCAACTGATGAGTAAAAACGCCAAAAGGTCTAATACATATGCTGAACAATCTGCTTTAGCAGAAGTGATGCGTGGAAAAGGGCTATTGACGCTAAGATTTCGTTTGGTATGCAGACCGCCAAAAGGGACGGCCGTCACCACAGATTTACTGAGGTGGACACACTCCACCGCAGGCGCAAGGACCCAATATTATAGGTACAACACAGAGGTATAGCATGAGATTGGAGCGATTCAGGCTTCGGAGCGGTCGTTTCTGTACCGTTTCCACTAATGCGATGATGTCCACGACGTCGGTATGAGAAATAAGTCTACACCAGAGCCGCCTTTTCTAGACTGTCCCCAAAATATGTTTGCGATGCCATTGCATCAAGCGAAACCTACCCGAAGACAACGAATTCTGCATACCCTAGGTTGCGGACCGTTCTCCCCGCTACCCCATCTAAATCGGCAAGACAACAAACTTGTGGCTCAAAGGTTAGACTGTTGGAATTCTGATTGAAAAAGGGTCACGGGTTCGAGCCTCGAGTGGGGCACAACTTGGAGTTGACTGGTATGACTGGCTGACAACGGCTAATGAACCAGAAATGGTCCACCGGTAATGTTATCTGATTACGAAGGAAAAATCTCGGCGTTTTTCTGCCACACAAAGGTTTGGCTGCTTTCTTTAATGACGTAGTACAGACCCTTTGTTTGGCCATAATATCTTCTCTAGACCACTCTGATCTCCCTCAGACATCAGCTTACGTACCAAGCTGTTGATATACGGAGCATCCACCAGACCGACGTTAGTATTTGCTTGCGAAACATGAGCAGTCAAAAAGGCAGACATGGTATCGTTCGAAGTCTTCGACCGTTGGTGTCTTCGAGCGTTGGCGTCTTCGACCCATCTTAAAAGTCCTAGCAGGATTGAATTTCCAATGTTGAGCTATATCACGGGCGTTTCCAATTATCAAGTTTAGCATCATACATCCAGCATCGCCGATTGCAATGGTTTGGCCATGTCCCGCGCAAACCACCGACGCTCAAAATTTGCGAGGAGCTCGTTTCCGATTACCAATAATAGGCCGCCGCTATCCGTGACATCCATGAAGCCGATTCATTCAACAACAGGCTGCAATGGCTCCTTTTTAATGTAATCTTTATGACCCTCAACTCTGGGGCAGTTCTGGTCGCAAGCAGCCACATGCCCCGTCTCCCACCTCAAGTCTTCTTGACTTGATCATGGCACCGGGCCCACGCAAGGGGTAAGTGCGGCAGATGCAGCGCAAGTCACCGTCCCCACGTCACGGGCTGGACCTGTTCCGATACGGCAGTCAGACTGTCAACATGGTCAACAGGAGTCAGCCACGTTAAGCATACGTCCACAAGAGTTTACTTTAGACAGAATAGAAACAGAACAGTAAGGAGAGAAGGGAAAAGCACAAACCTTCAGGTTGGAGAATTCAGCCTCCTCAAGGCAGGTGTCCATGACATAGAGAAAGATCATGGGCGTCACAGGTGCCTTCTGAAAGAATGCAGGAATGACAATATTAGTGTGGAGCTGACTAGAAAAAGACAAGACAGTGCAGTCATAAATTTCCAACGTAAGCTGAACATAAATACCACCCCTCCCCTTTTCTTGATTATTTTGATAGCAAAAGAGCGTTTCTAATGGGTTTAACAAAAACATTCGATTCTGGAAACAGACCTGGAGTTGCATTTGTGCTTGCGGTTTTCAAACTAAAAGTTGGCATTCTGGCAGGTCTGAAATATTTTGGGAATAGGTGGCAGCATATTCGACTTTACAAACCCCCTCCCCCACTTTAACACTTCCCAATCGCAAAGACACTTTGGCTAACATTTCAAGAGAAAGAGAGGCTACTCAACCTCACCTTCTCCTGCTTCACTCATATCTGGTGGCCTGTGTTTGAGGAGGGCAACCTCGTGCGAACCTAAATGCATTAACCTGTAGTGACCCCTCTCTGTATGAACGCTCAACCTCTAAAGGGCTGTTATTAAGTGCGCAAGCACCAGTGCCTGCCAACCCAGATCCAGTCTGGCCAATCACCTTCAAGGCTGGTTCACACATGACCTTACTGTGACAACTGCCATACCAACACACAATTCGGAAGCTGCGCCTCGCAGACGTAGAAGTACGTTCGCCTGACTGCCAAATTCCTCCAACCTATCTTCTACTAGCTGTGTACGGAATACACTATTTCTTCCGCCTAGAGTCCCACTTCTCCTCCCCTATGGAACCGGAACTGAAAATACCAGCGGCAGGGGTTTTACCTATTTACCATTGCCCATCATAAGCTACCCTTGCTTGGTGCCGACCACAAGGAAATACTGGCAATTTCCCCTGACATTGGCGCGGCGCCGCTAACTGTCGTGAAAGTCTAAATCCCTCCAACTTCCAGTTTTCCTCCCGGGTTCATCGCCTGAATCGCTACCTACTTACCTTTCGGAGACAGTTCGGTGCTAGGTGACTTCAATGCCTGCCACGACCTGTGGTGCTCTAACTTGGCGATCGATCCACGGGGAGAAGCCCTGACGGTTGAAGAAGAACACATTCCCTTCGCAGTCCTCAACAAGGACAGCCCAACGCGGCTCCGCCCAACAGTGCCCCCAGCTCGCCCGATGTTTCCGTCGCCAGTCAAAGCCTGGTAAACTCCACCATGTGGAGCACGGAAATCAGCCTAGGAAGCGATCACCGCCGCTGACCATATCAAGGCTCCAAACAGGCACTTCATCAACTTCAAGAGAGCTGACTAGGCAGTTGTTTACCGCCGAATGCGAATATGAGATCGGTGTCCTACCACCTTCTACCTGTGTCCACACGGCGGAACGAGCCCTTCGTCAACCGCTTCTGGCAGCAGCAAGTCCCCACATCCCGAAAGGCCGCATTCCTCTACTTCGTCCCAAATATCCACCTGCAGCCTCCTGCCTGGAACGCGAGAGAGAAAATATACAAGCACCTGATGCATCGGCGAGCTGAACGGCTTGATCACCAAGATCGTCAATGACGACAAAAGCCAACGCTGGTATGAACCAGTTACAGATAGCAATTTCAGCGGCAACTCAGCCGCCACTTGGAAACTTCTACGCAACCTGACCAAGCCCCGGGCTGATACATCTAACCAGTCTATTAGCTTCGGGGACGGCAACTTTATTTCGAACAATGGACAAAGATGAACAAACTGTTGTCGTCCCGCTCGTTGTCATGTCCCAAAAGCCAGTGTTCCCTTCTTCGCCTCCTCCATAAAACTCCGCCCCCGGATATTTCCTTCTCGGCTCATGCTATCCTCACCGCCGTCAAGAAAAAGAGAGCTTCGAAAGCCTTAGGGCCCTATGACCTGGCACATATACATTTGCGCCCCATCGACCCTAAGTTGGCTGTCTACCTTTCTACCATTTTACAACCTTTCGCTGGGTAACTATATTATCCCCAATTGATGGCGCCAGTCAATCAGTATTTCTTTGGACAAAGCTGGCAAGGACTCCAGTCTCGCGACCACTTATCGTCCAAATGCCCTCCTCAGTCCACTGGCGAAGCTCCTGGAAAGGCTCATTCACCAAATTTTGACGTCTGCGGCGGAACTGTCTTGCTATCAACATGGTTTTAGATCAAGTCGTGGTACTACAACGGCGCTCTTCGAGCTTAGCGACGCCAGCCTCGAGGGCTTCAATCAACGCAAGCTCGTTTCACGTACTGTGGCAGTCTCAATCGACCTGCCACGCGCTTTCGTATGCGTTCGCTATGATCAGCTCCTGCAGGACTTGGTCTCCCTGAACATCCCGACTGGCCTGGTCCGACTGCTTGTGGCGTGTATCCGTGGCCGCCACGATCGTGTTTTTTTTCGCGGCGTTCTCCCTAAGCCCCGTAAACAGATCTACAGCGTTCCTCGAGGCTGTGTTCAGTCCGACGGTTTTTAAAATCTAAATGCGAGAGCTCCCACTCCCTCGGGCACCTGCGAAGTGGTATCATACGCGGATTATGTTATCTTCTTTTGTCGGCATCATCACATTGATCATGCGGCGCAGCTCCTCTCGGAATTCATGCCTGATTTCGTAAACTTCCTCATCCAGCGTGGGATGACGATCTCGGCAGCCAAGTCGTCCGTCCCTGTTTTCAGGCTGAACCCGAAGGAGTTCAATCCTCACCGAACCATCATCGTCAACGCTTGCCTGTAAGTCCAAGCTCCTTGGCGTCCATTTCGATCCGCTTTTCACGTTCGCGAACCATGCCAGGGAGGTCGCAGACAAAATGAGCCGCTGCACCAAGGTCCGCAAGGCTCTAGCGGGCACATTCTAAGGCTGCGTGAAAGGGACTTTGGCGACCACATCAAAAGCACTGGCCAAGCCATACCTCATTTAGGTGGTACCAATCGGGTCTCCTACGATCACCTCTTCTAGCCTCCGCCGCCTTAAATCAGAACAGAACGCTGCCCTCAGACCAATCACGGGTTGCTATAAAATGTCGCCTGTCGATCATCTTCATGCGGAGGCCTCTTTCCTGCAGGTCGCTTCTCACAACGCACTCTTAGGCCAACACTCTTCGTGGACTTGTTCGCAACTCGGTCATCCTAATCACAACCCTTGCCACGATCCTGAACCCAGCCGCAGAGCCGGCCGTATATTAGAGCTCTCCACAAAGAAGCTGTTGACTCTTGTCTCCCGGATCTACTCGTTGATGGCTCTGCCCTCATGAAAGGCTTCCGCCGTCTTAATCAGAGAACCGTTGTCGAAGAATAACCAAGCTACCCTCCCACGGCTCACTAGGGCGGCTAGCCACCTCCGATTGCGGCCTCGGAACAACAACTCCCGAGAGTCAATCACTATACCTTGGCTCAATTACGCAGTGGTTACTCAATGTTCCTTCACCAGAACCAACACCAGCTCTACACGTCCACAACCCACAGCTGTCCTGAATGCAGCACCTTTCCTAATTACTGTGAGCATCTTTTCGCCTGCAGTTCCCCGGCCAGTCACCCAACTCACCTCCGCAGACCTTGGGCTCCAGCCGGTTGAGGTCTCGGGTTTTCTCCGTTTTCCAACTACAACCAGTTTGGACTCCGGCGGGGACTCTTGATCCAACAAAGGCTACGACGCACACACAATCGGGCTGTCGTAAACAGCCAACGTAGCTCTACCAACGCATAACAAAATGAGGGACTGTGGCGCTCCTGTTTTTCTCTAATACAAAGAAGTGCTATGAGTTACATCAGGAACTGTGAATACTTGACGTCGCTGATGCTTGGCGGGTGTTAGATTTTCATAAACTGACAGACAAGTAGGCGGTATACTATAGGGGGAGAGGGGGTGGTCACATGTGGGGGGCAAATATAAAGGATCACGCGCCGGGAGGGGAGGTGACTAACCGTTATAGTGTATTCCAGCGTGGTGAATTGTGGCATAAGCTCAGCTGGCAGATTCTGCTCCGTCATGCCAGCGTACTGAGGTGGAAAAGTGTTCCGGCAGGCGCACATACAGCATACCCAGGCCTTAGTTCGTAGATCAACCTAAAAAAACGGATGGAGAGAAATTAGCTGCTGTTGTGGTTAGTTAACACGAAGGACACATTGCCCTTGCACGTTAACTAGAAACTGTGCATAGGAATTCACGTGCACTTGCAGATGTAAGTGCAATGGGTGAAAGCAAAGGCAACTGGCAGCCAGAGCTGCTGAGAATTTGCCTAATTGGCTTTTCAAGTTCGTGGCTGGCCTTGTCTTCCGCACCCTCACCTCTATCCACCAGAGCTGTGCCAGATTTTACCAAGTTTCGGACTAGGAGTACTAGGAACTGCTGTTAGATGTAGTATGTGAATGCAGAGATAGCTAATATTAGTTGCCATACCCATTATAGCAGTTAATTATATTGTAATGCAAGTCCAATAGAGAGACTGTCCACTAAACGAGAGCCCCGTTATTACTCACCTTTCGGTTGAGCATGCTTTACGTGCGTGCATGTGGATATAGTACACAGTGGGCCTCCTTTACTAAGAAGTTAGGCCAGATAAACTTTTTGTCCTAAGGCTCACCGCTTGCCGCTTACCACTTGCGGACTTCTGCAACATTACCGTAGTATATTTTGCTGCAAGTTTTGCAATAGAATCAGCCTATTAGATGCTGTCGTGCTACTATACGATGCTACATCTACTACTGCTACTGATATCTACTTACAATTTTGCGGCGGCTGCATGTGCCGTAAGAAGCCAGATTAACTGCCAAGGCATGTAAGGTTTACGTTAATCACGGTAAGGAGAGGAATCGATGGTCCCTGCATTGAGCTTGCAATAGCCAGTCAAACATCTCAGCTATCATCCTTTAGCTGCATCTTGTTGAAAACACATGTGGACGCGAAATCGGATAGTTTGTCGGGCCGTATCTTGACTTTCTACAGTATCTAGATTTGTTCAGAATTTAGAAAGCATCATCTGTCTATTAGGAAGCGAACTTGTCGACAATCAACTAGTCATGAAAGCTAAGTAATTCGCTAGTCCTAAGCTACTACTACTAATATTATCGATGATGCGATGCTTTTGAGAATCGGCGCAATCTACCACCTTGATTCGGTGAGGCAAGTAAACAATGTGCAGGTTGACTAAGCAAAAATGAACAGATACTTTGGATTGCATGCTGAAACTTAACAAGATAGGCGATCGGCAGCCCAATTCACTTCAGCAAAACATTATCTCCTTAAGCCTTAATAGTAAAATAGTTGCTGAACAGACGATTTCTGCAAGAGTAATATCACAACTATAAGCCACTAAACATGGCAACCTATATGTAAATTATATTGCGTGGTCTCAAATTCTCACCTGGAAATTATTATATACAGGAAAAGAGTTTGGCCAACCAGAACTTTACCAAAGTATTTGCGTGCTACTTTCAGATTTAAAAAAGCCTGGTAACCATCAACACAACAATAAAGAGGAGCTATTGAAATCCGATTCTCGATTTTATGGCCGGAATTTTTTGATTGGACTTCAAGCTTCCGAGTCACGAACATTTCTTTTCCCGTAGTAGTTTTATTGTGCACCAGACTGGTTACGAATTAGGAAAGTTTGCAAAAGGCTACCGCTTCCTTGCATTCAGTTCCCATCATCTAGTTTTATCAGCGCTGACTCAACCGGCTGCAGTTGCCGGTACTTCGAGATTACTACACGAAGCGAGCCTTGCTCCGACACTTAAAAAAGGTCGCAGTTTAGGTCTGACAAAAGAGCAAATCATGTGTTAGGAAATACCTGGCAAAAGGGATTCAGAATAGCACGGCATCGGGAGCAGACCACGGGATCATACATGACAGGCGGAAAGTCGGCACGCTCCTTCATGGGTGTGTAGAGGCAGGAAACCGGGACAATGAGCTGAGCAGCGTCGAGACGGGATGCTGGCCAAACGTTCCATGAAAAACGAATGCCGTCGTTGGCCTCTGTTTGTTGTATATACTCGCTCATAGTCGCCATGGTGGCGCACCTAGATGGAAAAAAAACGATTCAGACCTATAACTTACTATGCGTGAGACTATATGCGGTGACAGAAGCTTGGGTGCATAGGTTCACTTGACACTTACACAGAAAGAGGCAGTCGGTTCTGCAACTAACTTCGGGATTATAAGATGACCAAGACCGATCATGAGGTTTTTTAAAGTAAAATCAAATATGGCGAGGAACGTTCAGTGAAAGTATGATTAAAATAATCTCCGAACGATGTACATGTTTGTAAATCTTGCAGTTACAGAACATCGTAGCTTCAAGAGTGCAATCTATCAACCTTTGTTCTTTTTTTAAAAGTGTCAGTAGGTCTTTTGATTATCTAGCGCAAAGAAACGTTTTAGACAGTTAGGAAAAGATCAGGATGGGGTAAAATTATCAACCTTAACGCATAAGGTCTTTAAGGGGGAGATTTGAAAAGAAGAACCTTGAAGTAGGCTAAAAGAACGACGCTCTCTTTCAGTCAGATATTCTCGACTGTTTTTGAAGGTAGCATCAGTTAAATGTCCTAGTCGTATAAATGGATGGCAACCGTCATCGTTCAGCTCCTATCGAAAAACTAGTAGTAGGACAGAGTCAGCAGCGGCCAATATCGGCTGGGAGTGAATCGGTGCCTGTTAGATGTGTGGCACTGGATCATTTGGTGACAATCGATTAGAAGTCCGCTCGTGAGTACAGTCAAGGATCCAAGTCCCGTTAAAATCAATTGACCAAGCAGACAATTATATGCTTGTAAGACATGAAAGAGAGGAAAAAACAAATATCTGCCTTTGTAGCCGTTTCTTTTTTTTTCGCATGCGGAAACCGCTTGTGCAACTTGCCTGAAGTTCCTCGTTAATGTTTGCATACAACGAATTGTTTCATCATTCCGTTCAAGCATCTTTGAGTTCCTAGGTATGAATAACGGGGGTCGGCCTGAACGTAGTTTATCCTTATAACTTTGACTAGTAAAGGCATTTTTACCTTTGTGCATTTCGTTATTTTGGCACAGTGTTAATTGCTACGCATGTGATAAGACAGCCTTTTTCAGCACTTAGATAAATAGTCCATTGTATATAACGGACAGTTAAAATGGAAGATACACACATTTAAAGAGCTACTTAAGGCCAAGACTTTATCTAACAGTTAAAGCATACAAAAAAAACACAAAAAGACGAGGTTTAACGACTCAAAGCATCAGATATTAACGAAAACCGCAGCAACTTTCTGAACGCCTAAAATTTTTGGATAGAACGAACGTGAAGCTAACATGCAAATGAAAAAAAAATAGCCGGAGTTCCATAAACCCAGTATTATTAATGAAGATATCATAAAACCTTCCAGGAAAAGTAAGTTTAGCAGTACAATGCCTTTTTGTTATAAATAGTAAAAGTGAAATGATCATAAAAGCGATAAAATAAAAAGCAACTTAAGCAGAGGTTATTAGCTAGGGGAAAAAGGAGAGGCAGACTTCAACATTGAAAATTTAGCTGCGTTGTAAAATATTAAGCAAGAACGCTGCTTTGTCGTGCAGATCTCGGAGCTAGATATCACAAGTCTTTATGATTCCTATCACCAGCAGTGAAGTAAGGATAGCAATTTAACCCATTCTACATGGCGTTTGTAGGACGTTTTCGCCGGTAGTATTTAGGCATCAGTGAGTCCGAGGAGCATTAGAGCCAATAACTGCGATCATTAAATTACTTGAGACTACGGGAAAACTGGCGGCAGCGGTAATACCCAGTATTAAGTGTCCATATTTATAGACGCATTATTATCAAGAGGAAGTTACTATGAACGGATACCTTACTAGATACTTCTTCATGGGAGGCAACACGACTACATCCATTGCTATCGCTTCATTAAAACATGATGTAGTTCTATAAATGTATATAAATTTTTTCAGCGGTGAAAAAGCACCGACAATTGCTAAAAATGCACAAAAGATGCCAGGAAATATACCTGAAGGGTGCGCCCCCTCTTAAAAGCGTTTCTTATTCTATAGCTGTAGATGCTTTTAGTTTAGCCGATCCCACAAGCGGATCGTAAGACTCAAAAGCAGACAAAACCCATTAAGGACCGAAGCAATCTCCCATAAGATCGACCGAAGGATCTTGTGGAAGGGGACCCTGTCTACTTTTTTCTTTAAAGTAGCATTCTTTAAAAAACCTGGCAGCGGAAGACATAAGTTGCAAAAATAAGTCCGGTCTCCGGCTTTTAGAAAATGCTGTTGAGAGGCAGAAAGTCGGAGAAGAAAAGTATGGCATTTAATCAGAAACAACTGAAGAATTTTGCTAGCCCTGGCACAGACCTATTTGAAAACACCAGATAAAATTAATAAATGCACCGGTGATGGTTACTTATAGCTCCGTTAATCGAGTTTAGTTACGCAAATGTCAAAAAATGAATGAGTCGAATTTATTATTGATTCTCTAGTATAATCTTTTCTACTGAACAGTGCAACACTCAGAAGAATCGAGTGGTAGGTAGTGGCGTGAAACTTATGGACAATCCTTAGCGGTTACCACAGGTAAAAAGGTACATACAATTAGACCATAGGAACGAGATGCGAATAGGAAAAACAAAAAACAAAGATCCAGAAAAAGCCAGGACCAAAAAACTTCAACGAAAAACGACGAATTACGGCGCGTATTAAAAACGACCAAAGCTGCTGGAGCACGGAAAAGTGGCAGCAAAAGGTATAAGGTATATAAAAGGTCACAAACCTCAAATCGGGAAGGGCAACAGAATAAGACTTGTGAGGCTACCAGTTATCAATTTTATTCTGGCCTGTACCATTGTGCGCAAACTCGATGCCCATACGTATTTTAACCGAGCATTGAATAGCCCGCATTCGGGGTACAATATGGCCTTTCTAGTTTGTCTGCTGCATTCTCTGATCAGAGAATGCAGATACGGAAAAGTCAAGACACATTATCCTTCAAGATTTTTTATCTTGTTAAAGGTTTTAAATATTTCACGGTGTTTTGCTTTACTGCTTGTGTATAGTTGTCTCTGTAGTCATTTTTGAGTTTGGATTCAGAAAGGAGCAAACTAATTTTGATACCAGATATATGTCCCCTCTTTAGCAGCATTCAAGGTGCGACTTAGGAAAGGTGGTATATATTATATTGCTAGGGATAAAAACACACAATAAAAGCAAATAGTGAACGAAGAAACTACGAAAAGGCAACTTGCTACGCACGACTTACGTGTACGTTGAAAAATTCCGTGAAAGGCGCTTTTATTTAAAGTTCAGTTAAACTACATGTAAAAGTCACAGGTAGCAATAATCTCAATCGAAAGATCCGAGTTTACAGATCTCACCATTTTTAATTATTTTTAAAAAATTGCCTTGGAAAATTGTTAAATTTTCCTTAGAAAACGAGATTTTAATCGAAGTTGACAAGACGGACGAAAATGAATGAAACAACGTGACTGAGTATAGCGTTCTAACGGTTGAAAGTAAATCAAACGAGCCGGACGCTAAACGAATTTTAAAAAAACAGCGGTTTACAATGACAAAATCCTTGTCACCACCAGGCAACCGAATAAAACACAATCGGTACTGCTGATACGGAAAAAACTTAAAACAAACTCACATTTTCCGCAACCTAGATTGGTTTTCGGTTTGTGGTAAGCTGACAGTGTGCAAAATTGGGAGTTTGTTTTAAGAAGCCGTAATAAAAAACATGTTTATTCTCACTTTTTGCTCATTTTTTTAAAGATAGCCTCTTGTACGAGGCCGATAGTTCAGACGAATAGATCTGCAGCTTCCTTCATTGTTCCACGATCTACTACGGGCCGTTGAAGTTGAGCATCTTATTGATCCAATACCAGCTGATGATCAACATACGCGGTTAATGGGCGCTGTAGCTCATTATGTGGCCAAATTGGCCAACCGATTGCGGCATGAACTGTTCAAAAATGTTGAGCTCGGCGACGCCTTCGCAACTTACTTTGGATTTGAAATATGCGGCCTATGCGTTATCTACCGGCTAAAAACCTTCTGAAATCTTGCTAGATAGATCGCTGCCATCCTGGATATGAGCACAACACTAAATAAACTGGACACCAATGGGGACCGTATCAATGAATGTTTCCCTACCGGTGCTGCTTGCTCAACCATCCAGCAGGTGAGGGTCACTTCTCCCTTAGAGGGCCCGTCAGTAACCTTGACAGTGGCCATACGTCCTTACTGGACGACCCGTATCCGACTTCGTGAACTCATTTCTGTGCATCTTACCGGTCTGCTCCATCTTCCAGTCTCTCACGGGTAATATGTACCTCACAAAGCAACAAGATACAAGACTTTAGCGATGCTGTTCTTCTGTTGTGCTGCGAGTGTTCATATGCAAATATATATGCCTGTTTATGGTTCTAGTTATCAGTGCGGTAAAACACATTATAGCCAAAGAAGTTTATCACTATTTTTATGCCACAAATCGTTTAATGTTTGCCAAACATAATTTTTTTAAATGAAGCTGTCGAATGAGTGATTGTCTACTAAACTGGTGCCCCCAGTCAGAAATCAGGTAAACCCAATTAGGTTGGACTGCGTACTGTAAAAGGGGGCTAACAAAGGGTTCTTCAGAAAAAAGCTGCTCACAGTTTATATGCCAGTTGTTGTGTGTTTCTGCGCAAAGGATTAGAGGCAAGTCAGTCCAGCTCTTTATTGGGTCAGTCAATCAGAAATAGGAGAACAGTAGCCTCAAGCTCGCTAGGCAAAAGAGCCAAAACGTGAAACGTCAACCCGACTGACAGGCAGAAAATGCGGAGGTTACCGATACGACGCGCAAGGTCCAAGTACCACGAGGCTTGCCAGCCGAAAAATATGGTGGGCCAGTGATAGTGGCCCAGGAGCACCACTAATCCGTCCTTATTTTCCAGAACACAATGCTATTTCTCATACATGTGTTCGCGCATTTTCAGGAACGCAAAACGACACTTTCCGTTCTCTAAACATGCGTAATTTAAACTTTTCTGCCTCATTAGAGTTAGTTTACAGAATAGCCAATATAATCAAGTGTTTTTGATTCAAATTGGTTAAGAACGGTTGAGTATTGGTCAGTTCAACGCACTTTATATATAATAATAATAATTTTTATATTTAAGGCCCAAGGGGCCCTGTCGTTACAAACTTAGTGCTATCGTGGAAATAAAAATAATGATGATAAACAGTGAAATCTTATAAAATAATTGCCATCGGCAGTAAAAAAACTCCTAAATCGGTGGATGAGGTCAGTGGGCCACCGAGTTCAAAAAAACTTCAGGAGAAAAACTGCCATAATAGTTTACACGTTTTGATGTGGTTGGTTTGGGACCTGATGTTAAGGGTTCGGGACGTTTATGGTCATGGGAAAATATAATCTATCTTTGAGTTAAGAAGGGTTCATCTGGGACAACAGGAGAAGGCAGTAGATGTCAAGGCAACACCATCGAGCTGCGACCCACCAGATTCAAGAGCCAATCTCGAAGACCACAGCAAAAGTTGCAAAAACAGAGAAGAATTCGTAGCCCCTGGAAGTGATGCTTGACTCTGAAGAGGGAAATGCTAACATATTTAGAAACCATTTTAGTATCCTGGGAAGAGCTTCAAATGCCAGCAGGACCCTTTTCAATATCTACAACTTCCGTGTTTGGAAAGGAAACAGTCAGTAACGACTTTATTTTTTCTAAATTTAAATGCTTATGTAATTTGCCTTCAAAAATCGATAGTGTAGAAGACAGTCCTATACTGAGAGAAGGGTTGTTCCAAATAAAAGCATATTTGGAGGTAAAAAGTGAACTGAAGTCAGCACTTCTTTGATCAACAGCTTTTTGCGCCTCAAATAAATTTAGCGGATTAAATTAACCACCTCATGTTTGTGTTTAACTACTCTCTCACATTGCGATCTCGACATTTCATAAGTTAGACAGTCTGTTGTATGATCGGATGAGTTAACTGGTTTAGTGGTACATTTAAGTAAAGAAAACGAAAGAGGACATAACCCGGTACCGTGGAAAGCACCACATATAATGAGGTTCATAGTTGAAAGTGAGGACTCTGCAAGGACCGTATATTTCCGATTAGATGGATAGCGCATCAAGAGGTCAAAAAAGATCTGAGAATTCCTGAAGCCTCCAAGTTACCGAAGACTCATCTAGGGAACATTTGTCAAATGATTTATTAAGACTGACCTAAAGACCGAAGACAAATGGATGATCATCACAAAAAACATGAGTAGATTTAGAAAACGTATATTGGCTTGAAGCAAAATTAATTCAAATTACCTATCCGCAAAGAACATTCACGGTTACTCGGCTGCAATTTTGGGTCTAGTCTGAGGACCGATGATTGGTGGTCGTTCTTTAATGCGTGTGATGCAACCTAAAGACATAGTGCCCCCTACCGAGACCTCCGCAGTTGTCTAGAAAATACCTTGCAACGATGGAGACTCCAATTACGTTGAAGAAACAGGATGCAAATTGCAGAACCGCTTACATGAACACAAAGAGCAGCGGTCCGGAGACTAACTCGAAACTCGCAGCTTGCAAAGACTGGCCCAAACTTAGATATTCAAGGAGCGACCACTGTAGGTCGGGGAACCTTGAAAGCGGAAAGACTGACCCTGGATGCATTGTACTCAGGCGCCCACGCTGTCAACAGGCAAATGGACCTTCCTGTGGCCTACAAAGTCCTAAGCCATTGAGTAAGTAAAGGATTAGATGAGGTCAAACCGAACTCGGGATTTGCAAACGACGACGGCCCTGTGAAGAAACCACCGGAACAGACAGCAGGATGACTGACATTCCTACCACGGAGACGAAACACGACACTTACTGCCATCAGGCCATGCCAAAATCCACACGGAGGGCTAGTAATAGAACGGAGAAAAATTAGCCACAATTTAAAATTGCTTATCGATAACGTCAGTTTACGCTGTGACAAAGGACAGCCGGCCCAGCTGAACAAAATATCAGCGAACCAACAAACTCATTCCGGTGAGCAAAGTACGATCTATGTTTTCGTAGGCGCCCATAAGAGTCCCCTCATGGTAATACAAAAAAATGCTACTTTAATTAAATTTAAGAAAGAGAAGGCGTATACTAGACAGTGTGCACTCTGTGTTTATAAAATAAGCCGTCGTAGATTAAAGAAGGCGTAATCGAATGGCGCAAAACAACATTCCTATTTGCTTGGAAAAGACAAAATAAACGCGCTTTAATTTGTTTTTTTGGGCGAAAATAAGTGTCACTAACCGAAAGAAAAATATGAGTGTGAGGCCGGACTGCCATGCAAGTGAGCGTTTATAGGGTTATGAAGCGTTGACCGTGAAGGTCAAATTCACAAATCAGATTAGATTATTCGTTTGAACATGGGGGCCCGTTGAACACTGTCTCCATTTTCACTGTAAGAGTTTTTTTAACTGCCATAAGTTTTCGTTTTTAGTTCAAAATTACCTGCAAAACATTGCTTAATGTTGCCCCAAAAGGACAATTTCTGCTGGTATTATTGCGACTTTCTACGTCTACTTGTACACATCGTCCAATTCTTTTTTGAATTTTTATTTTTTTAAATTAACTTTGTACAGATAGTGCCGTACCGGCGCTGAAAAATATAAATTCCAAATTCCAACCTGATGCCTTTTGATGGAATTCGACCGTATATTGGCGGAATTTAACGAAAATAAGTTGGATTTCTGAAAACGTAAGTTTATTATTGTAAGTCAAAGGCAAATAGGAATTTGGATTATCGTCCGTGAATGGGGACTGCCTGCTCAAGGGGAATCCGGAGGAGGATTGGAAATCACTCAAGAGGGTTACATTAGATCTTATAAAGCGCTTTTGTCAAGTGCAGGTACACAAGACGACTAGTCGTCCTGCCTGGTTGATGTGAGACCTTAACAGGCAACTGAAGAAGAAGAATAGGAAATGAAAGTTATTCAGGAAAACTGGGTCGCCAGTACACCTCGAGGAATTCCAATGCCAAAGAAATGCAGTAAAAATCAATTCGCCAGGCCAGGAAAAATTATGAATCAAGAATCCTCCAACA
>JAYGXS010000007.1:15421290-15431986 GCA_036362985.1 Ligula intestinalis
GCAGTTTTTTTCTCTTGCACACTTTTTGAACATGGAGGCCCGTTGAACACTGTCTCCATTTTCACTGTAAGAGTTTTTTTTAACTGCCATAATTTTTAGTTTTTAGTTCAAAATTACCTGCAAAACATTGCTAATGTTGCCCCAAAAGGACAATTTCTGCTGACATTATTACGACTTTCTACGTCTACTTGCACATATTGTCAAAAATTTTTTTTTGAATTTTTATTTTTTTCAAAATTAACTTTGTATGGATAGTGCCGTACTGGCGCTGAAAAATATAAATTCCAAATTCCAAACTCCGCGGGGCCCTCATACAAACCTACCGTATTGTTAGAGGCCGAGACTGCGCCCTAGAATTTGATGATTTCTTTGAATTGGCTCGGACTGACCATCTGCGGGGTCTTCCATTTAAACTACAGAGGAAAGTGGCCCGTATCGACGTTCGACATAACGCCTTCTCTCAGAGGGTCATTGGAGCGTGGAACGGACTCCCGGAAGATGTGGGCCTCTCAGATACTGTTGACATTTTTTAACACAAACTTGATTCTCATTGGCTGAGAAATTGTGGCAGATATAATGAACAGTGTCAGTAGCAGCACCTTGCAACTGGCTCACACTTATCGCTGATGTAAAGCCTTCATTTGTATCATGTACTATTGTTACGGTGGACATATTTTACGATTTTTGGTTATAAAAAAGGAGCTCAAGGGCGAAAGCTTTCTTCCCTTAATAAAGTGACTTATTTATTAGCGCCAGGAAGGCCAATATCCATGCAAAAATGGTTTCGTAAAAAAAAGGATTTGACAATACGCGCAGCAAAAAGTATAAATTTGTAATAATGCCAGCAGAAATTGTCCTTTTGGGGCAATATTTGGTGATGTTGTGCAATCACGGTGAACTGAAAAATAAATATACGCAGTTAAAAAAATCTCCTACAGTGAAAATTGAGGCACCGTTCAACGTGCCACCATTTTCTAAAAGCGTGTAGGAGAAAAAAAATGGTGAGGAAAATAGGACAGAGGAATGGAGTAGGAAGATAGAATGTATAAGTAATAAAACCGCATATCTGTGCAAATTTAGCCGAAATTCTATCGGCGTGAGGCGAAAGATCTAATTTATCGGTGTAACTTGAACCGCAGTCTTTGATTTTGGAGCATTCAGTTATTGGGTAGCCTCGAAAAATAACAGGTTGTGGCAGCCTTTCAAGCCCAAAGCACATGTTTCGGCACTTAGAAGGTGAGAACACCATCTGCCATGTTGAGCTCCACACCAAAAGAACGTGCAGATCAGGATGAATTTGTTCAGAGCATCTTGCGGCCGTGGAGTTAGAAAAGGAGTAAACAAACTTTAGCTAATCCGCATAAATATGATATTGAGAGTGTTTAACATTGAAGGAAATATCATTTATGTAAAGCAGTCCTACCGCAATCAATACGTGGACTGCGAAGTCCTAGAGCTTCCAGTTTAACTATGAGTCGCCTTTGAGGCATGCTATCAAAAGCTTCACTAAGATCAAGACAGATAACGACTACAGTTAGATTATAATAACCAAGAGAAATTAGCAGCTCGAAAGATGACGCATGGCATTTACAAACTAACTATGGCAAAGTGGACGAAGATTTTATCAACGTAGGTTAGCCAAAAGAGTTTACCTTTGCATCTATTTTTCCATCACTTATCATTACTGATCTTAGAACGATTTTGCGTTGTACACGGCGCTGCGTTACTCCGTGGTCAGGGTTGTCGTGGAGTGATATTTACTGTTCTTCATTATAATATCACAGTGTGGGCATAAACCGAAAGCTGTCTTTTGTCAACAGACACGCTTACGATGCGGACTTTCAACTCCAAGGCTATGGATATTTGGAGTATATTTATGAAGTGAAAGAGCCCCTTGGGCCTCTAACGTATCATATATTATAACTAGCAGTCATGCAGTAGAACATGGGAATCCAGCAGCTGCGCGAGAATTCCGCATAAATGAATCAACGGTACGGAAGTGGGGGAAGGAAGAAGATGACTTGTGCCAAGAAAAAATGACCAAACGGAGTTTCTGAGGAAAGAAAGTGAGAAAGCAACAGTTAGAGGACAAAATTGAACAGGAGGTTACTGAACAGGGAGCAGCAGGTAGAAGGGGCTCCAAACATCTATTCGAATGAAGGTAACAACTTTAGTGCTGGGGGCTGTCTTTTTGGTGCATTCTTTCTATGAAAAGACGTAATCTCTCCATCTACACACGAAGTACCGTCTCGCAGCGAATGCGAAGAGATTATGAAGAAAGGCTTACCCGTGTAAAACAGAAGGCGGATTCACATTCACCAAGACAGGGAGACAGCGCGGAGCGACTAACATTACTATCCACTTAAAGAAAGATTGTAATGGTTCTTTCTTAATATGGACTTCATAACACGCCCACTCAGCTGGGCTCCGAGTCAGTTGCAGTGGCACGCTCAGGGGTGGCTAAAGTCCTGCCAGCCACCTGCGCCCTCTCCCAGCTCTGGTCTTTTTTACACTGTCTTGACACTGGGCTCAGGTGGGAGGGTGTAAGATAGGGTATTGAGATGCGTAGCAAGTATACGCTCATTTGAATGCAGCATAAATCACTGTGCCTGAAATAACCTGCTGTGGAGCACATGGTGGACCTCATCGAAACCGACGATCTGACAGTTTACTCTCGGTTTAGTGACACATCATGTTGACTCTGATCAGGGTCTCCCTATATTTTGAAACTGCTGGAAAGATGGTAACTGGCCAAAAGTCAATAAGTGATGTGGAGTTGTTGGGTGAACCAAAAGTGAGATTCCTTCCATGCATTGGTAAAATGTCAGCTTCGCGAGTGTGATCAAATATCTCAAGCAACAAGGATGGAAGATTGTCCTTTCAATCGGCCTTAAAAGCATTAAGCGGGTCATTGCCTGGTTCATAAATATGATAATGACAAAAGCGTTGAGTTATCGGGGGTAAAATGTACAGTCCCAAGAACAGTAACGATTCAACGCTAGATTTTTGGAATCATGTAGTTGAAGTTTTGCGAACATTTTGGCAAGAAAGCACCGAACCTATTGAAGGTCAGGTTGGCGTTTGCTTTATGTTTTCTGAGAACGCCTCGAAGGACATAAGGGTGGGCTTTTCTGCGAGCTCTTGTTTCGCAACATTAAGCAATGGGTTTTAGTCAGTCTAACATCTCCGGCTCGCTATTTTCTTTGGACAATCTCTTAGCACGCTCAAAACATCCAAAACAATCCAAACGCAAATTAAATTGTCGTTTTGCCGATGGAAACGCAGGAAGAGTATTCACACTATAAAGCCAAAAGGAAAAAATAATTAAAACCTCATCCTAGATAAAAAAAATTGGGGTAAAAAACCAGAAAAAAGTGGTTTCAAAACTTTGCAAAGTTCAGCGGTTTAAGTTTTCCGATAGGAAAATAGAATGATATCAGACTAATCATAAGAATTAAACTGTGTCCGGTAATTCTTCTGAAGAAGCTGAGCGGTGATTAAAGAAAATGTTTCATTTTTGGTAAAATGATGGGAATTTCGAATTCTAGTTTAGAAACAGCAATTTCATAATATAGAACCCCAGGAAGGCGTAAATATGACAGTAACGACTGTGTGCTACCTCTACAGAAACCTGCCCACATGTGCTTGATCCTCTTGTGGAGAAATCGACAACCTGATTCAACTTTCTGCAAACAGGGACTCGAGAAAAGCCTTAAAGGCGGAAAATGGGAACCAGCAGAACACAGGATGAGGGAGGTCATCCGCAGCCCACTAATACTTAAAATTTAAACCAGCCGCGACATTCAATGCTTGCGAGAGGTAAAGATTAAAAGCCGTGGTGGCACCAAATATGTTATAGACTAATACAACGAGTAACAATACTTATTTTTAATGAACCTCCGAACGAGTAGCTATTGATGTCTGGGTAAATTGCGGATGGTTAAATGGCAGAAATATAATTGTTTGCTTAAAAACAGTCGATTGTCTATCCGTGCAATAAAAACTAGAATTTGTGCTGAGTACGCACAATGTGCAAACCACCTGGCAATATCTACGTATGAGAGAATTTATACTTTTTAAATGTTAATGTGCGCAATACACAGTATTTAAATTTTGTATTTGTACTTATCCGAATTAATTTAGAGTTCCTTTGCGCATGTCTGCCTTCAACATGTTTGTATTTAACCTTAGATCAGTGACCTGTTATATAGCCATTACCTCAATTTTGAGATTTTAGTGAAGATTAACTACCTTTCTGTTAGCAACTGTTAATAAGTTAACCAAGTTATGCCTATTCTACTTATGGTACTAAATTTAATACTGTAAAATTTGGGGGACGCAACGTGCACTGAGTATGCGCAACGTGCATTTTCTTGTCCATACCACGACAATTAATGAGTTCGCTAAGCTTCTGTACATGCAGCTTCCGCCAATGCGGCCGGCGCGATGAGAAGTTTGAATGTAATCATAGTTAAAGCAATTGCGGAGTTGGATCCGCAGGATGTTGCCTGTTTCAGTTAAGATATCAATATTTCTACTGTAGACGAAAACGAGATTAAATGCAAGGGATTCTTTTTTAGCATTGTCTACCATTTAAATTAATAAGTTTAAGTGAGTGCTTTTAACAGGGCTTTAAAATGTAGTGCATTAGATGAACTAACTAAAGAAATCTTTGGATGTAAACGGAGTTAAAAATCACAATTCCACCATGTTGTTTTAATACGCTAAGATACTGTCAAAATGAGTCCCCACAAAGTATAAGGGATCGAACTGTCCACCTAACGTACTTAAAGAAAAGGAGATAATTGGAAAACAAGGAATCTTACACAGAGCAGCCTTTGTTTATCACACTATTATGAGGAGAGTGTCAGTAACAGATATTTAGCTTTAAGCATTAGAAAATAATACAAAATGGACATTTCTGATGCTGCACTTTACGAATATATTTCTTTATGCGAGATCGAATGTAATTCATGTTGAAATTGTAGCCAAAGCTGCAATATCGCCGTCTAATATCGCCTTTTGTGAGTCTCGAATGAAAAACACAACAAGCAGAGCATAAAAATAGAAGTCTTTTTCCATGTCTAGTAGAGAGTGCTTATTGCAAGCGAGGCATACAAGATTGGGCCAATCAATTTGTGTTCTTGAGGGGTAACATTCTGACTGACTGTCGGACGGAGCAGATTTATCCTTAGAAATTTTAAGACTATAAAGTTTAGAACTAGCCTTTATAATATGTATTTGAGACCTAGTCTTGAATACTGCCCGCCCCTATTCAGTCTTCTGCGCACTAGTGAACGAAAGAAAATAGAATCGGTGCATCACTTCTTCACTAAGAGAGTTTTCACTACAGAACACTGTAACTTAGCCTACCAACAATGGTACGAAATTATAAAGCTGGATCCCCTGTGGTTTTGTAAATTGCAGAAGCTTCCATTTTTACTGTTTAAACTTTTGAATGGTCAAACCTTTAATCCTCTTAGTACAATAAGGAGCTTGAGCACTCTCGACGCGCCAGTCATCGAGACGTACTTTTATTTCTTCCTATGGCACGTACAGTTAAGTACCGGCAATTCATTTCAGTAAACGCTATATCAATCTGGAATAAGCTGCCCAAAATAATTAAAACCCAGCAAAGCTACCCTATGTTTAAGAGAGCTATAACTAATTTTCAACATTCAGCACAACTTTCACGAATTCTGGGTGCTGACTCGGTGGAATCTCTCTTTCACTCTGATGGCGTTCGTGGACTTTGAATCCTGCCAGGCTTCGTGCTGAAGATAACGCTGCTAAAGCAGCAGCCCACAGTCTGCTAACACTTCAGCCGATAGTGCGCAACTTTTGCCGACAACCATTCAAGGAAGACTGCGAGCACTGTGTTTTTGTGCCAACCTTCTCCGTCTCGAACTTATATCCTCAAACGATATGCAACATTTCTCCTGCTGATGTGTCAACTCAGCTTACAAGTGTTCATGTATTCCGTTTGTATCATACCTTTGAAGGCAAGTTTTTTTTCACTTGAAACAAACTCTCTATCTCGCCCAGTATTGACAAAACACAAAACCTGAAACAAAACCAACACTGGCTGCAACATAGGTAGTTTGTTTTAGGTTTTTTACGGTCTTCGAGGTTTTGGAAGGCGCCCCAGAGGTGCATTACCAACCCTTTACAATTGCCTGTAAACTGGCATAATAAACATTTATTATTATCATAAGTATTAAAAGGATCGGACATAAGAATTTTCTCGTACAATGTATTTGGAATCTTACAATATTTGGAAGGCTAGATTCGTCCGTTCCTATTCGAGAATAAGAAGGGTAAAATTTTAATTAAATTTCAGAAAATTAGCAATTATAAGTAAAATAGTCGAAAATCTGGACAGCTTTTGGTTTTTTTCTATCGGCGTGAGGCGAGAGATCTAATTTATTGGTCGTTGATGGTGGAAAATTCATTCACTGGGATATCTTATAAAATAGGAGGTTGCGACATACTTTCATGTCCGAAATGCATGATATGAGAGTAAGTAGGTAAGAATTCCATTATCCTCGTTAAACTCCAGACAGAAAGCAGTTCCAAATCAGAAGAAAGTTGTTCAAGGCATATTTCGGCCGCAGACTTAGATACTGAAACATAGGACCACACACTTATCCACCTTAAAATAAAAGATTCTCTTAAATTTGCGAAAATTCCCATTGAAAATTTGGAAGCTGAATTGGCCAAAATACGTTTGTTTTCGATAAATTTTCCTCAGGCCTTTACATTTATATGGTAATTAGGTAAATGAACAATGCGGGTAGGTATAAAAAGTTGTATTTTTTTTCAGGGGAGGGGGGAATATCGGGATAAAAACCTGATCAACGTTAGGGGGGACTGGAAGTTGGCCGTAGTTAAAAGCTGCTGGCTGTTAAATTAGTGGCTTTTGCCCATGGTAACTGCGGCGCTACGACGAAGTTCTTCTGGGTGCACGGAACCAGTTGGCGTTACTCTAGGGCGGCTGCTTCTGCCGTAGCCATCAGACGCTGTCTAAAGAATTTTGAATAGTCTGAGGGCACCTTATAGATCACTCGGAAGGTCTCTTTAACATCCACGCGATGGTCTGAGTCTACCAGGTGCGCTAGAATGGAACTGTTTTCATCCTTTAGTTAACCCGTTACTTACCATGCTGTTGTGTGTTCTTAAACTCTTTTGGATAAACGCCAGCTCGTGTGACCAAAACATCCTGCCCTACAGGGGCAGGTGAATTGATATTTGCACATAGATTTGGTCTGGGCTGACAGTTTTTCCTTGATCTCTCCGCATAGGATACGAGTAGTCGAGAGCAGTACATGGGCGTTGGCTGCTGGAAAGGTGGTAGCTAAAGCTTGACTCAGGCTCTTCCTTAGAAGTTCGCTTGGTCCATCCCCGTGAAATGGGACCCTGAGTAATATTCGCTTCTTCTCTGCAGCAATGAAGCTATTAAACATTTCGGTAGGTATCCGTCATGGGGCCCTTTAAGTGCGTGTGAAGTGCGCCCTAATAAGAGACGGGCACCTGGTTTAAGGGGAAAGTAAGGGTGGGGCAGGTCAGGGAGCAAATCAGCGCATAATAATAATACAAATTTCAGAAAATTCAAATTGCCACTTAAATTTGTTTCACTGCACTAAGGATTGGTTAATAAGCTGGTCTATGTAGTAAAAAATGTTGAAAAAGTAGCGAATTAACCAAATAAATTGGACGAACAGAGGTAATTGGAGAAAAAAGAACAGGAAACTGAATATAAAATGTCAAGTTCCCCTACGACCGAACCGTCTGACCTTGTAACCAATGACGGCTCGAGAAGGATATTGCAGGCGGTATGAGTCATTTGCGGCAGCCCAAATAATCACAACTTTGGTAGCGAGATTGACAGATCTGACATGAATCGGTAAGCACCCAAAAACCCTTTGCAAAATATAGCAATGAACAAAACCCTACCGGATAACGTGAATCCGAAACATGATATTAAACTGTGCGAAATATGAATATCGCGGAATATGATACGCAGCAGATACAGAAGCGCATTGGTATAAAATTCAAGTTTTTCTAAGATGGCAACAAGAAACCCTGAACTACGTTGTAGAAGAGCATATTGAACGCAGACAAGAGTAATCAGCAGGTATAAAGAGAAATTTAAAAAGTAAGACATCAGTGGAAGGCTGAAAGAGAAGAAAGTAAATGCGGCCGCAGAAAAACATGAAAGGTCATATTTGCTTTCCCTTATGTACAATGATACACCCAGAAGGTGGGATAAACACAAGGTACCCATTTCCGCAGCAATATTTGAAGAACCGAAACCCAATAAAGGAACGATTAATATTGCGAGCATTAGCAGCTCTTCTTTCATCTTCTCCTCCGCCACACAACTCTCTTATTCCTCAGGTAATCGCGGAGCCCCGTAGAATAATTGCATAAAAGATGGCTTGATAAGCGCCCGCTTTCGACAAACCCTCTATTCAACTGTACATAAGCCAGGGCATTCTTCGCATTAACAGTGCACAACTTGCTGAATTTAGTTTTGTACAATGGTCGCCGTTGACCACGTTATTTTCCTTAATTTAAATAAGTTTGATCATCACTCCAACACCAGTATGAGTGTATTCAGAAAAACATAGAAACAAAAATGAACTTCACAAGGTCTATGATGATGATGGCGGAGAAGTCGTTGAGAATGACGAGAAAGCCGAGTACTGTAGCCGGTTCCTTGCCTCGGTATTCACTAAGGAAACCGAGCTTCATTTTGATAATGCCAACAGTGCTGTTGTAAACGCCGGCCCAACACTTCATTCTCTACTATTTCTTAAATCTGTAGTTGAGAGGGAGCTGCAGAGCCTCAAAGAAGCAAAGTCATCCGGTCCCGACAATATACCAGCCAAGTTCTTGAAAGAATTGGTAAGCGAACTCTCAGAGCCCCTAGCACACATCTTTCGTTCTTCATTTGAACTACGAAAACTGCCATCCGAATGGAAAATGGCAAATATTTACCCGATATAAAAGGGCGGAGCCCGAACTAAGGTCAACAATTCCCGACCCGTCAGCCTAACTTTCGTTTGCTGTAAGGTACTGGAAACGATGATTAAGAAGACGACAATGAAATTCTTGGAAGAGAACAACCTTCTGTCAGGGCTCCAACACGGCTTCAGAAAGAACCATTCTTGCCTTTCCAGCCTTCGACTCTCCACTGAGCAGTGGACTCGCGCACTAGATGAAGATGGTAAGGCTGACGTCATCTATACGGACTTCAAGAAGGCATTGGGCAGTGTCCCACATAAGCGTCTACTGTATAAGTTGTCAGAAATTGGCATAAGAGGAAACCCGCTGGCATGGATCACAGATTTTCTCACAGGGCGATCGCAAACTGTGTGCATCGGTGACTCAAAGTCAAACCCTACATCTGTGCTTAGTGGTGCCCCCCAAGGTTCTCTCTTAGGGCCATTGCTCTTACTTTTCGATATCAACGACTGTGTCAACGACCTGCGTTGCAGCGCTATCATGTTTGCCAACGACATCAAACTCTGGAGAGCCATCAGGTCTGACGCCAATAGGAGAGCGCTTCAAGAGAGTCTCAATCGACTTAGCTGCTGGTCTGCTCGTTGGCTCTTAAACTTCAACATAAGTAAGTGTGTGGTTTTAAGACTCCGTACTAGAAGAATTGATGAGGAGGACGATTCCTTCCAATACCTCTTCGATGGGCACTCGCTTTCAAACGTGAACTAACAAAAGGATCTCGGTGTTCTAATAAATTCCTCACTTAAACCATCTTCTCAGTGTGTTAAGGCAGATAAACGCGCGACACAGGTGCTGTTTGCGATAAGGCGGGGATTCATCAACATTGACAAGGAGCTTTTCAGGAAAACCTACGGAGCGTTTGTTCGGTCCCACTTGGAGTATGCTGTCCAAGCCTGGCATCCGTGATTCAAGAAGGATTACCCGCACCTGGAACGAGTGCAGTTGAGGGCTACGAAGATGGTCAAGAATCTTGGTCATCTGCCTTATGAAGACAGACTGACCGAACTTGATCTTTTCCCTCTCAATTATAGGCAAACATGTCACAACTGGTCAGTTCAGTGACCATAAATGACAACATATTAGATTTAATTTTTACAAATGATGTCCACCCTCTTTTTATGAATTTTCATCGTGATATTTTCAATAGTGACCATGCATTAATTCACTGCTGTTTTTCAGTCTCTCTTTCTAAAAAGCCCGATGTAAAATGCAATAACCTCGACTTTGGTAACGTGAACCATGAATTAGTAAATGATTTCGTAAGTACCCTAGATTGGCATAACATATTTTCAACTAACGATCCCTACTTCTTCCAGGAGCTATTGCAAAACCTTACCAAAAATATTCAGGCTCTTACCCCACTTAAGATTTTTAAATCAAATTCAGCTTCTTCAACTGTGCCACATTTTCTCCAAAATAGACTTAAGAAATTACAAAAACAACTTAAGGATACGTCTAATAGCTCTTTATCAGTTCACTTAAGAATAGCGCAAATATTTGAATTAGCGCTTAAATTAAGGCTTGCACGAGATAGGCGTAGAGAGGCCACAGCATTAAGTGATGCGAATTCTTCCAGATCAGTTGCTCACGTCTTCCGTCTTCGGTCGGCTAAGCTTCAGAAAGTCATTCCACCCTTACTCAATGGCAACAATCATTTTATTACAGAGGATTT
>JAYGXS010000007.1:15434458-15477447 GCA_036362985.1 Ligula intestinalis
AGGTTTATAAAATTTTCTCGATAATGCCATGGATCTAGAGGCGTAAAAAAGGCTCTAAATTCGAAAAATAAATTTAGATATTGTGTTGCCTGTAAACTGGCATAATAAACACATTATATTAAATTGAAAACTTGAAGCAACTCTTTTTCTATATAACAAAAGAATTTTTCTTAAGTCAAAAGCTACCCTATGTTTAAGAGAGCTATAACTAGTTTTCTACATTCAGGACAACTTTCACGAATTTATGGGGTGCTGACTCAGTGGAATCTCTCTTTCACTCTGATGGTGTTCGTGGACTTTGAACCCCGCCAGGCCTCATGCTGACGATAATGCTGCTGAAGCAGCAGCCCGCAGTCTGCTAACCCTTCATCCGATAGCGCGCAACTTTTGCCGATAACCATTGAAGGAAGACTGAGAATACTGTGTTCTTGTGCCAACCTTCTCCGTCTCGAACTAATGTCTTTAAATTATATGAAACATTTCTCCTGCTGATGAATCAACTCAGATTCCAAGTGTACATTTATTCCGTTTGTATGATACGTTTGAAGGCAAGTTTTTTTTCACTTGAAACAAACTCCCTTTCTCGCCCAGTATTGACGAAACAAAAACTCTGAAACAAAACCAATACTAGCTGCAACATAGGGAGTTTGTTTTGGTTTTTTCCGGTCTTCGAGGTGTTGGAAGGCGCCCAAGAGGTGCATTACCAACTCTTAACAATTGCCTGTAAACTGGCACAATAAACATATTATTATAAAATATTCTGTAAATTTTGTTCGGTCCGGTTACATATTTATTGAATGTCATCGAAAAAAGTGTGTCGTCAAATTGCTTGTTTTTACTATCTTCACTGATCAATTCATACTTTGCGCATCTGTTTGACGTTTACACCAAAACCTTTAAAATAAGTTATATATAAAGGGTATTAACCTAAAAAAAGTGTTTTTGGATATTAGTTCTTAGAATGCTGACCATGTTGCTTCTTTGTAGAAATGCCTCGAAACAGCAAACCACATTGTCAAGAGTAAATCATGTCAGCAGTATAACTCTGCAACTACTATTCCTAAGATTTATAAAAAAAAACTTTCTATTAAAGGCTACCTCTTCAAAATTGGTTTGATGAGATATTCGGCTGAATAACTTCTATGTATATTTAATTTCTCCAATGTCCCTTGAAAAACGTGGCCCCGCCGGCTCAGAAGGGGCCAGGAGGGGATGGCCCCATCAGAATTTAATTAAGACCAATTATTATTCCCGTCTGTCTATTTGAGGGATCAAAGAAAAAAAGTCAACCATAATTTATAATATTTGTGGATGAAAGCGATCTTTAAGCTAATTTCAGTAAATATGGTACATGGGGCATGGTGGGGCTCAGGCGGGTCAAGAAGGGGCTCAGGTGGGGCTCAGGCCGGGTAAGTCATCACTTTGGCCCCGGCTGCCCCCCATGCAAAACATTTCGCAGGGGACGCCTATTATCGCGATATTGCTAGCCCGACCGTACATCTGTATACTTGAGCGATCAGAGAAGAAAGGCTAACCAAACTTCATAATATTCGGTAAATAAAATTGATCTTTAAGCTAATTTTAGTAATTATATTTAGTGAAGGGGCTCTGAGCGGGCCAGGTGGGGATTGGCCCCGTTAATATTCATGGTAGTCAACTACCATGAATATTCAGTAGCCTCAGCTCGGGAGCCAAAATTGAAAATTATCAAGAAGAGTGCTGAGGCACTGTAAGGTTTCTATACGTGTATTCTATTGATAATTGAAGCAAATTAATCCAAAATAGATAATTGTTACTGAATACATTTACATTTGGGGGAAAATTGAAAAAGTTTAATTAATGGTTTTGTTTAAATAGATATATTTTGGCATCCAAGTAACCTGACGCCTTTAAATTATTATAAAATTTCCACTCAGCTTCCGATCCCTGCGATACGTGACGCATTGTCTACATGCAGGGATGAAGGACAAGCCAGCACATCTGATGCATATGCGCTATGTATATGAAATGGCCGTGAAAATGTGAGTGCATTTAAAAACTTAGTTCAAATAGTTATTACCTGAAGGATAAAGAAACGGGTTTTACTTCTGTATTTTCATCTAGATTTTCCATCTTTTATAGAAATATATGTAACAAGTGGTTTTGTTTATACGTTAGGTGCCCGATATGGACAATGAAAGCTTTCCTGTCGATATCACATGAAAAGGATAATAAATTTCTCAATAAATTATCCACCATCATTCATTTACGACTTGATTTTTATGTTCATCGAACTGCTACAGCTGGCTGTCCTGCCACTTGTTCGATTGCCAAATTAAATGGCCAATTTAGCGAAAATAGGCACAAATCTACGAAAATTTATTCTCGGTGTGGCCAGCCGGAGCCAAATTGATCACTTGTCCCGCCTGAGCCCCCTCTTGCCCCGCCGGAGCCCCACCAGGCGGGGCCCGGAGGGGCTGGTATTTCAAGGGGTAATGTCACAATGAAATTTGAGAATTTTTAGAATTTCTTTTAGTTTTCTGAAGATTAACGATTCAATTTGACTGGAAATTAAAGAAATTTCTTTTCTTTTTATGATGGTTTACCTTACGCATGAGTAGATTAATTCCACTTTTAGAGATATACTGGCGAATTAAAAAAACTGGCCATATGCATTGCCATTTTTTGAAGTACTTTTTATACGCTTGCCTGTTCCGTTTCTAAATAAAGTAAATGGGGATTGTAATGCATACGAAAAACTATTTTCTTCATGACTTGTATTTACTAAAGCATTATTTGTATTGAATCTACGAAAACATGTTAGACATTTGGTTTTTTAATGACATTTGAGGTTCATTGCTGCATTCAAACAAAAAACTCTTGTGTTAATGCATGTTTTACAAAGAAACTTCACCAGATAGCTAAACATAATTTCTTAAACACACATGTTCAATTAAACTACAAACAAATTTGTTCCTTTAACTTGGTTTCACTTTAATCTGAGCAATTTTGTATAAACTTTTCCAGTTATGGAAGGGATATCTTCTGTACCTATTTTATTTATTTTAAAGTTCCTCATTAGAATTGTCAACTTTAACGTGCGGTTTAGTTCACTCTTGCGTAATAGCATAGGAAATTCCTTCTATATGAGCCTACTCCCAATTTCCCCAAAACGAATTGTTATTTCTCTTAATAAACCTGAGTAAAATGAAGATTTAACTAAGAAAAAGGCTTTTGCAAAATTCAATAAACTAAATAAATCACAATAGTGGTTTCAAATATATGCGTTGCACGGTCTTCGGCGACTGCTGTACAAGTATGTATTTCAAATGCTTTTTATTAATCTGATGATCCCCTACTAAACTCGAAAGTTCTGATTGCATATGTATGCGGAAATAAGGTGTTGGTACCAGGGAATTTGCCAGTATACCTTACTATTCTGAGGCTGACTCTGGGGGGTATTGCAGACAATTGCTTAATATCCCGGTCCTGATGGCTTAAGAACAACATTGGCGAATTATATTTACTCACTCAGTCCGATCAGTTCCTGCTGTTGGATACGCCGGCTGCATGGATAGCAGCGGTCCATGGACCGTGATCGGAAGCGAGCTCCTCGCAGATGGTAACTCATTGCTTGCTCCATTGTCGCAAGCCGTAAGTGGTCATAAGGCCCATCCGTTCGACATCCGACTTGAAAGTGATGAACCATGTCTTCTATTGACCGCCATTTCAGTATCTCTAGTTTGCACTGTGGCAGGGGTTCGTGATTAATTTGCAAAGGTCCCCCGATGGCTTGCACAGAACATTTCCAAACCATTACAATCGGTGATACCAGATACATGAACATAGATTGAGTCGTCGAAGACACCAACGGTCAAAAATTTCGAGTGGTAGGATGCCTGCCTTTTTCACTGGCTATGTTTCGCAGGCACCGGTTTGATTGATGCTTTGAATATCAGAGACTAAGTGCGTAAGCTGATGTCTGAGCGAGACCATAGTGGTCTAGCTAGCTGCTTAAATGAATTTCTTGCCTGCGCGATTCAGTTCTTGATCTCGTCTTTTGTCTCTCTGCGGCAAGCACATTCGTGCCCAAATAGTGGTGGCATTTAACTTTTTCAATGGATTGACCGCTGCTAAACAGTGGTTGTTCTGTGCCCAGATCCGTCGTCAGGAGTTTTATCTTGCGCACATTTTTTGTCAGACCATCAGCCGCAGTGAAGCTGGCAATTCGGACTAGCGAAGGATGCAGTGACTGAGAACTTTTACCGAGTACGTCAATGTCATCGGCGTATTCCAGGTCAGGTACTCTGAATTAAGGACTGATTTCACAACAACTGTCAGGTAGAATTGATGAAAGCATAACCCAGTTGATCAAGAAGTAGAAGAGAACTGAAGAAGAAGGGCACCCATGTTGAGCTGCACAATGCAGGGGGAAGAATTTGACTCTTATCCAAGGATTCTCGCTCAAGACGATGTTAAGCTTTGGGAAGCTTTGCTCAAGTCGAGCAACTGAGGTGGGAGACCGTCAGCAGGCAAGGTTTACTCAAAAGCTTATCTGTCGATAGAACCAAAGGCGGTCTTGAAGATTTTGAAGCAGGTGGGGGGGGGGGGTGAACTGCTGTTTTAGATGTCTCCTCTGTAGAATTTGGCGAAGAATGAACATGCGGCTAATTCATCCTGCACCCAGACGTAATCATTCTCGGCTAGGACGAGTGCGAAGATTAGGCTCAGTCGAAAATATGCGGTAAAGGATTGATGCGAACACTTTGCCGGCTATATCTTTGAGGCTGAAGACGTGATAATGTGAGCATAGTGTCATGTGAAGCGCCTTGGTATCGGTCAAATAATAGACAGTGACCAGTCAGTCTGTATGATTTCGGTAGGCCATGCAGTCTAGCGAAGCTGGTGTAGTGATTACGCCTAAGCAGAACAATTGGTTTTGGAGGCTTCTGTTGGGAAACCACATTCACCCGCAGCCTTGCAAAACTTTAGGCGTTGTAATACCGATTCCAGTGCAGTTCTCGCAGGTGGCTCGCAGTCACTTCCATGTGGAATTCCAGCTGAGAGCTGCAGGTTCGCAGGTGAACGTAGAGATCAGAGTGGGCCGTACGCAAGCGTAAAGCAAACGACCAGGAGAAAAACGTGCGATATAGCGTCTCGGAAGGTTTAACCTCAAGGCAAGTGTTGTAAGAAAACTAACCGCCAATGAAATGGACCAAAAACCTTTATCATGGTTTGATGCGAAGAACACCAACACGGCGGACGGGTACTCTAGGCAAGGTGGGCAATGGTAGGTGCGGTTTGAAGATTGACGTCTAAACCTGGCGGCAAACCGCAGCCTTGAACGCGTGGGCGTCCCTCCGTTGAAGTGTGGCATTTTAAGTTCGGCCCAAGGTTGCTTCCCACTATGAAGTAATTAGTTGGCGCGACATTAAGCGGGAAAGATGGCCCGAAGGCTGCACCTACGAGGCAGGTCATGGTTCGATGAGGTATCACGTAAAGTCGGAAAAGGTCATGGGCCGCATGAGAACTGGTCTAAAGCGTTAGCTGTAACCGGGTGGGTGCCCCTCTGTTGTAGAGTGCCAGGGTAGGGTCGGCAAACCATCGATGTGAACGTGTGGTCTTACCTTTGTGGAAGTGAGGCATGGTAAGTTTGGATAAAGGTAGCGTACCACTATGAAGCAATTAGCCAGCGCGATAGTAAGCGGGAAAGATGGCCCGAAGGCTGCACCTTCGAGGCAGTTCACGGTTTGATTGGATAGTAAGTGAAGTTGGGCAAGGTCGAGTGCTCATGGGGATTGGGCTAAAACACTAGCTGTAACCGGGTGGGCGTTCCTCTGCTAAACAGTGGCATGGTAGGGTAAGTAAACCGCCGATTTGAACGCGTGAGCATCCCTCTACCGAAGTGTGGCAAGGGAAGGTCGACCCAAGGCAGCATCTCACTATGAAGCAATTAGTTGCCTAGCCGTAAGAGGGAAGGGAAACCCGAAGGCTGCACCTTTGGGGCAGAACACGGCTGTTGGGGCATCTAGGAGCGACAGTTAGTGAGAAAGATTACCCGAAGCGGCTGCGTGCGGGGTGGAATACCTTTGATGTGATATCTAGTAAGACGGTCAAGGGTACGTGCCGCATAAAGATTGGCCTTTAACCGTAGAACAGTCTTTAACCTTAGCTTGGAACACGCCAGCGTCCTTCTGTCGAAGTGTGGCATGCGAGGGTCGACCCAAGGACCTAAACCGTTTACTTGAATGCGTAGGCGTCTCTCTATCGAAGAGTACCATGGTAGGGTCGGCAAACCATAGCTTTTAACGCACGGGTGCCCCTCTGTCAAAGTGTGGCATATAAGGGTAGGTCTAAGATAGCCTCCCCATATGCAGCAAGCAGCCGGCGCGACGGTAAGCGAAAAGGATAACCCGAAATAGGAACCTTCGGGGTAGAACGCGGTTGGTGGGATGTCAAGTTAAGGCGGGGAAGATAAGGTGCCGCATGAAGATTGGTCTTAAACCTAAGCTTTGAACGCGTGGGCGTCCCTCTGTCGGAGTGTTGCATGATTTGGCTGATCCAAGGTAGCCTCACACTATGAAGCAATAAGCTGGCGTGGCAGTAAGTGAAAAAGAATACCCGAAGGCTGCACCTACGGGGCAGAACACGGCTGTTGAGGTATCTGGTGAAGGCGGGGAAGGTCAGGTGCCGCATGAAGAGCGGTCTTAAGCCAAAGATAGGCCTTAATCTTTGCTGCGAACGCGTATGAGTCCGGTAACCTCAAACAATGAAGCAATTAGCCGGCATGGCAGTAAGTGGGAAAGGGTACACGAAAACTGCACCTATGTAGCAGAAAACGGCTGTTGAGGTATCCAGTGAAGTTGGGGAATGTCAGATGCCGCAGGAAGAGCGGTCTTTAACCGAAAACGGGTCTTAAACATTAGCTTTGAATGCGTGGGCATCCTTATGTCGAAATTAAAGATGCGGAGGTTGATCTAAGGACTTAAAATCAAACTTTGAATGCATTGGAGTCTGTTTGTCGGAGACTGTTTCAAGAATAACAAACCCGTGACGGCTCCGCCATGAAGTGCAGAACCGATATGATGAAATGTAAGCCAGTGAGTGGAAGACAAAGCAAAACAAAAAGCATGTATAAAAATAAATTCATTATTACCACCCATTGCAAAATTTCAGTAACCATTTTTAAAAGTAGGTGTTTATAAGAAATGGCGCATATTCGGGGGCCCCAGGACGAATCCTCACCAACATTTCTTCGATAGTGTCTGTCGGCTACGGCATAGGCAGCCGCTATCAGGCAACGCTGACTTGCCCTGTGCGCCCAAAAGTACTTTGTGGCAGAGCCGTAGTTACCATGGAAAACAGCCACTAATCCAACAGCCAGCAGCTTATCGGCTCGACCGAATAACAGTCACTCCCTTCCACATCCCTTGAAAACCGTACAATTTTTTTCTACCAACCCGCATAGTATGTTTACTTAATTATCATATAAATGTAAAGGCCTGACGAGAATTTATCAACACCAAACGTAGGTTCCTCAACTCATCTTCTGAATAAAAGATTCAAAAAGAAGACCAGCTGTTTAGTTACTTAATAATCTTTTGATGCACATGTTTGTGAGCACAAGACCCGATGAATATCCACAGTTTAACATCGTTAGCAAGCATGCCGACACTGCCGCTCATATTGTCGTGAAAATCGATGACGATCAGCGGTCCTAAGACGGAGCATTGTGAGATATTACATAACACAGGGACAAGTTTTGAATTTGGGGCATGTGTGCACATGGTTTGCGATCGCCCTAAAGGGAAATCTGCAACCCGTGTCAGCAGATTTCTTTTTACTCTTGTATAAGCTAAGTTGTACATTACACTTTTATGGGAGAATCCGTCGAGCGCTTTCGTGAAGTAAGTGTAGATGACGTCAAGAGCCCTGTCGTCGACCAGTGCACGAGTGCTCTGCTCGTTCAAGAGTAATAACCTGGACAGACAATATTGGTCCTGTTTTAAGCAGCATTGGAGCAATGAAGGTAAGTAGTTTGCCTCCAGCATATTCAATTTCACCTAAATTACAGTATTGATTAGTTAAGGGGAAATACAGAATGGGCTGACGGGCTGATAATCAAGGACATAAGTTCGAGCCACAGACGTGAATCTTGGGTAGAAATTTACACACTCTCATTTGGATGAAAGTTTTCCTAATTCAAATGACAAAAAGAGGATAGGCGCTAGCGGTTTGGAGCGTTCGCTACCGAATTCTGTCAGGCAATTGGTTGGTCTATTATCCGGACACGTAGCCCTTCCTTCTCGAAATCATCCAGCTCCCTTTTCGCAAGAGAGCTGGGGAATAGTAATAATAATAATATGTTTATTATGCCAGTTTACAGGCAATTGTAAAGAGTTGGTAATGCACCTCTTGGGCGCCTTCCAAAACCATGAAGACCGGAAAAAATTAAACAAACTCCCTATGTTGCAGCCAGTGTTGGTTTTGTTTCAGGTTTTGTTTTTGTCAATACTGGGCGGGATAGGGAGTTTGTTTCAAGTGAAAAAACCTGCCTTCAAAGGTATGATACAAACGGAATAAATGTACAGCTGTAAGCTGAGTTGACTCATCAGCAGGAGAACTGCTTCATATCGTTTAAAAACATAAGTTCCAGACAGAGAGGGTTGGCACAAGAACACAGTGTTCTCAGTCTTCCTTCAATGGTTGTAGGCAAAAGTTGCGCGCTATCGGCTGAAGGGTTAGCAGACTGCGGGCTGCTGCTTCAGCCGTATTATCTTCAGCGTGAAGCCTGGCGGGGTTCAAAGTCCACGAACGCCATCAGAGTGAAAGAGCGATTCCACCGAGTCAGCACCCAAAATTCGTGAAAGTTGTCCTGAATGTAGAAAAATAGTTATAGCTCTCTTAAACATAAAGAAGCTTTGCTGGGTTTTAATACTTTTGGGTAGCTTATTCCAGATTGATATGGCATTTACTGAAAAGAATTGCCGGTACTTAACTGCGCGTGCCATAGGAAGAAATAAAAATACGTCTCGATGACTGGCGCGTCGAGAGTGCTCAAGCTGCCTTATTGTACTAAGAGGATTAAAGGTTTGACCATTCAAAAGTTTAAACAGTAAAAATAGACCATTCTGCTATCGATGAAGCCATAGGGGATCCAGCTTTATAAGTTCGCACCTTTGTTGGTAGGTTAAGTTACGGTGTTCTGTAGTGAAAACTCTTCTAGTGAAGAAGTGCTACACCGATTCTATTTTTTTTCCGTTCACTATCGCGCAGAAGACGGAATAAGGGTGAGCAGTATTCAAGACTAGGTCTCACATACATATTATAAAGGCTAGTTCTAACCTTGATAGTCTTAACATTTCTGAGGAGAAATCCGGTGGTTCGGCGTGCTTTCGAGACTATCAGGGCACAGTGCTCTGACAAATTGAGACTATTAGAGTAGGATATGCCCAAATCCTTGATAACTCCTGGGAAATTTAGTTCGTGGCCTTCAATGCTTAATTCCGGTTGATGATCGTCGCCAACAACCATAACGGAACATTTGTGCCATGAAAGGGCCAGGCACCATGTGCAACACCACTGGGCGAAAGCCTGAAGATCCTTTTTTATCAGCTCGAACACGATTTTGCGATCTGCCGGTTTATATCGATAAGCGACTTTTAAATCATCAGCGTACATGAAGGGTCTGCCATGCTGAAAACAATCTGAAACGTCGTTGACAAACAGGCAAAATAGGAGCGGACCCAGTACACTACCCTGTATAACTCCACTCCTCACATGCGTGGGGTTGGAGATAACATTCGAAATTTTTACTCGTTGTGTGCGAGCATCCCAATAGGAAGATATGAATTTCAGAGGCTTGCTACCTATGCCGAAGGAGGCCAGTTTCAGAAGGAGGAGGTTATGATCGACCCGATCAAAGGCCTTAGTAAAATCAAAATCGACGTTATAAATGGCAAAACCGCTGTCTCTAGATTGCAGCATATAATCAAAGAAAGAGAGCTGACAGGTGTCACAAGATCGTTTCTCGAGAAAGCCATGTTGAGCTGTATTGAGCAGGTTGTTCTCTGTCAAGTGACGCATAATCTTTTCTTTGATTAAGGTCTCCAAGATCTTCGAGGCTGCGGGAAGTGTATTAATTGGCCTAAAGTTGTCTAATGATGTCGATCGGCCATGCTTACGAATAGGCATTATGTGCGATTCCTTCCATAACGAAGGAAAGGTTTCGCTCTCAAGAGCAAGATTAAATACCTTACAAAGAATAGACGGAAAGATATCATTCGCTTCAGCTTTTAGAAGGCTAACTGGGACGCCATCTGGTCCTGGACTATAGGATTGAAGACAACGACGAATGGCTACAGTCACATCCCAAACGGTAAAACTTATTGTTTCGAGTATGGCACCCGTCCAAGCCTGAGTAGTTTCAATTTTTTCAGCGCTTGGTTGGCGTTTACAAAAGTATTGTTGGCATTGTGAAACGAAAACTTAGCTTCCCTAGTGAATAACATGGCAAAAAACTGTTCAAGTATTTGGCTGCCTCATGATTTTCGTTAACTTTTTCACCATTATCACCCTTCGGTCCTGCAACAGCTTCCTCGTTTTTAGGTGTCTGAGCTTATTTTGAACCTGCCGGATAACTGTGGATTTACAGTTGTTTATTGCTGGCTCATTCATTTTTAATTGCTTTTCGCTGGCAAAGAATTCCTCAGGGTGTTCTCTTGGTTCAATTTCCCTAACTGTGATCCATTCTGGAAGTGTTTGTCACCTAACATTCAGTTACATGCTATTGTTAAACAGGAAGGGCAATTGATATCCTTTTTGTATCTTTGGTGAGCGCAGCAGAGAAATGTGTATAATAACGTGATCTTAAACGATCTCCTGATGACTTCTGGCACTGTACTGTGTCTGTTACTCTCCCACATTTGCATCAACAATAGTTCGGCGGTAAAATGAAATCTGAAAGCGCCTCTTTATGCCAAGATCTAATATGCGTTTGTTCGTCTCGTAAATGAAACACGAGTGGTTGCGTAGAAAAATTCCGTAGAATTTGCTGTTTGAAATATCACTCACTCAGTTCAGTCGATTTTTAGTTCAGGTCTGATAACCATTAAATGTGAGAAATCAGCTCGGCAGAAGTACCTTTTTCATTTTTCATCTTCAAGCCAAAAGAGTAATCTCAACGCATGATAAATTTTTTCAGAAACTGCACCCCGTACTTTTTTGTCAAAAAATACCTTGTCATCTGCCTTGTGAATATATCAGCCGATACCGCTGAATTTATTTATGCTTACTCACTAAATGCAGTCTTAATGGCGCCTGGTTTAGAAGAGTGTATGTGTGGACGAATTTGGTCAGGTCATGAGTTCAGAGGCAGTCATTGAGCAGTAACTACAGTTTTTAACTTAGACGGTCTTTTCACAGCGATTACATTTTCAAACTTTTGTTGATTGGGGACTCAGGAGTTGGTAAATCATGCCTGTTGTTGCGGTTTGCTGTAAGTTTTTCTTCATGTAGTTTGCAATAATACATCAATGTCCAATAGGACGATGTCTATACGGACAATTTCATTAGCACAATTGGCGTGGACTTCGTAATTAACTATTTGCCTTCAGCCTTACTTTTGTAGAAAATTCGAACGGTCGAGCTAGATGGGTACCATATAAAATTGCAAATATGGGATACTGCTGGGCAGGAGCGTTTTCGGACTATCACTGCTGCCTATTATCGCGGAGCTCACGGCATAATTATCGTTTATGATGTCACAGATGAGGTAGGTTATTTAATTAGATTTTTGTCTGTTTATATGAGATGGTATTGTGGAAATTTCATTCAGTCATCAAATTTTTCAGCTTGAGTCTAAATTCCCCTGATATAAAAACGCTAGCGCCGTCGCGCTATTCTGTCCCTTCGTTGTGCGCGCGCATAGATGTGCCCCCAGGCGACATGCGAGAAGCGTTCCTAGTCGGCGTCACCCTCTGTGACAGGGGGATACCACCGCCCCTCTAGCTGGCGCAGGCATCCCGTGGTCGAAATCTGGGCCAGGTTAGATCTAGTCTATGTCGAAAAAAGCTTGACACCCTGTGACAAGTGCAAGTAGGGGGAGGGGCTAATCACGTACACACAGAGTAGCGAGACGGCGCTAGCGTTTTTCTATTAGGGTTTTTGATGCTAAATACTATGTGTGGGAGTTTGGTTTGCATAAGGGAAACTTAAGTTCTTTCTGGTATATTAAGCCGTACCTTTTACTTAAATAGTTTACTGTATCTGATTAATCTGAGAAAATAACGCATCTGCTCGCATAAGTTGATATCGTTTGTTTTTACTTTCCTTTTCCTTCAGTTTCTACTTTTATTTACTGCCGCCGGAAGTATTTAAGACCTATATGGCAATCGGATGCCTCGATCCACTGTTGTCTGCCTGATCTGCTTTTATAGTTCAAAAGGTTAAAAATTCGTGCGGACTTTTCGTTTTGATTGTGTAGCGGGCCGGGAAAGTTGAGGGTGGCACACACCTAAAGATTAAGTGACCCGAGAATGGTTCTATAGCGGAAACTCGGAATTGGATTGATAAGCATCACCCAAGCACACACATGTTAAGGCTAGAGTAAAAGGAAACGTGAATATATGAAGACAAATCTACTAGTAATCGAGAATAGGTATAGAGTAAGAAAATAATATGGGGGTAGGGAACGGTGTCACATCGATACAAGTCCCACCTGGAGTGGAGGGTGTTCTCTAATGTCTGATCAGTTATCAGTGGGAAATGCAGTGCTGTGGGCGACTGCAGAGGCGGGGCGGGAGTGCTGACATTGTGTGTGGGACTGCGATACGATTGACGATGATGGCGGCCGGAAGGTCAGCGGCTGTGAGGGGAGAGGGCACTGCTTTCTTCACTGACACTCGATCACAGCATCTCAATCCTGGGCCTGCGCCAAAAGTAACGACTTTGGTGTACTTAAACAATCATTCAGTTTCTTTGCTCGTTACAATTGCCGAAACTGTGACCATCACCCCGCTTATTATTTCAGATCCTCTAGTGTAACTTCTCGGTATTTTGAGCCAATTCTCGTTAATATTTTTTAAATACCAGGCTGTATCAAAGCTGCTATACAAAATTTAATAGATATAAGTCATAGTTATTTAATCAATGTTACATATCACGCCTATTACAATAGTTTTCCATTTAAAATCGCTCTTCTGATAGAAATGCTTGTTGAAGACTCCAAATGACTCGCACAACCTTGTTATCAGATATGATGCCTACAAATAATAAATGTTCTAAAACTTGCGAACGCCACATTTATCTCTAACCTTTCAATTCCTTAATTCATATCATCAAAACTCACTAGCACTGCTACATGTGCTAGTCGTTAGTATTCAAAATCTGTAGATTCATTTTCATATGCATTTCTTGGTGTTCTTGCATGCCACTAATTTAGGAAAGTTTCAAAAATGTTGAGGAATGGTTGAACGAGATCAAGCGGTATGGTCGTGCCGACGTCTTTAAGCTCCTCGTTGGAAACAAGTCGGATTTGGCTGCTAATCGTCGAGTAGCGACGGAAACTGCTCAGGTTAGTCACTTTGGTGTTTTTATGCTTTTATCTCTTTGCACATAAATTTTTCTTTTTCTGTGCATATTATAAACAGTTATGAGAGTTATTATTTCTGTAAAAGTGGCTATTATGACTTTGTTTTGCTCCGTAGTCCTTTGCATTTTTCTTATTTTATCTTTACTCGCCTCATTCAACAACTCAATAAGGAAAGTCACTCGTCTTTGGCCTAATATCCAGAATTACTTCGTTTCTCTGGGTTTTTAACCTCGCTTTCGAGTTCTTTTATCGCTCTTTGTCTTGTCTTGAATCTCTTCCCAAAACATGAACGGCTTCTGATGAAATTAAAAAGCGAAAAGGACCTTCCATATTTTTAAAGGGAGGAAACTTTGAGAGTCATACCGGCTACCCCTCAGTATGGTACCCAACTTTTCGTCGAACCCGGTGTTCCAACCGTCGCAGTTGCCATCAAGCTAAATCAGAATAGTTGCGCACTCTATCCCCAACTGATAATCGTCATTCGGCTGTGATAGAATCCATTCGCGTGTGGTAGCTTTTTCTCCTCATTGCAGATCAGCCTTCCGTTGCCATCCTCTACTACAATCATCAAAGGTCAAAAATAGTGAACGACAAGTTTAAACGTCGAATCCAGCATTGTTTACCCACCTGCCAAGGAAAACTAAACAGCAAATGTGTTCTCTTGCAGTTACTGTAGCATCTTGCAAAATAGCCTGCTGCCTTAAAAAGACTACACTCAAGATTCTCCGTCATTTTGGTTCTCTCGGTTATTGCACTATTTTCGAGCCAGAAATCCTCTCTTTTTGATGGAAGAGGCCCTTAATGACGCCAGATACCAAACATGCGGCGAAATCATACTCCGTTTCATACTTCAAGCACAGGGCCAGCTTAATGAGGAAGACATCTTTTTCAGTTACACACAGTATAATTCATGAATATTCTTCTTTGCAGTTACGTTAATTTGTCTTGAACCGTCTGGTGAACTAACTGTCAGCTCTTCTCCGTATTCAGTGTGTTTTTGTACACCACGACCGGTCAGGTCTCATCTCTTATGTCAAACGGCGTCCAGCGGTTATTTTGTATTAATAGGACAATGTCATACGGAATAGTAAAACGTTTGAACCAAAATTTCCTATTGCGCACCGAGTTCATTATATTTTCGTATGCCGCTACTAATACAGCCTGATTTCAAAAGTTGACTACTGTTACCATTCTCCCTATGTAGCTTATCTCTAATTGATTTCTGCTGAGAAGGAACGTATTTTAACGTAAATCTGGGTTGCTCGTTGAGGAAGTTGATGTGCTCCAGCGTAACTCCTGTCACGTTCGTATCCGTCCGATAATAATAAAAGAACCTACGTAAAAGAGAAGAGAACGGGTCGAGTGCCGGAACAGTTTGTTCGTTATTCTGAGATTTTAAATCGGCACAGGAATCCATCACCAGCGATAGATGACCTTGGCAAATGCCTAGAACGCGAAACTTCGCATTCATTCTAAGAAAAGTCCTTATCCATTTTAATATTTGCTCCCAGACAAAAATGATACAGATTATTAATGACCACCTGCTTCCGGCATTTTAAAAGACGCCCTTGGCTATCAACTCTGGTGGCAGGTAGGCCGTACGGAACACAGCTCAAGTAATAATTACTATGAGATTCGCCGGTCTAGATGGTATTGCGAAGCGTCATGGGTTGCAGTGTGGCCAGTCAGCACCTAAGCGTCCTGATCGCGCGTACTTGACTCTGAATTTTCGGCTCTCAGGCACATGTGGCATGATGTCTCGGTATGGGTAACAGCGTACTCCTCCACTCTTTCAGTTATTTAGCTGCCCACCAACCATTAACAACGAAAGTGGGATAAAAGTATGCATCTGGTGCAGGATTTTACAGTGGAAGTGTCCTTTCAGCCAGATTCCAAACCAATCACCTAATTTAAACATCATGTATAACGCCGAGAAACCAAAGGTTGTAACAAAAGCCGGGCAGGGACAACCTTCTAGTAGACTGCAGCAACGCACGCTGTTCGACTTATTGCGGGTGTTATCACGCTCGTAATGACCAAAGTCAATTATGTACCGCGGTGAGCTAGTAAGAGGGGATCAGTGCGACTTTCCCGCCGTATATTCAAACCCTCGAACATGGTCATTGCTACCAACAAATCGTTGACGTCCCTTATACATGGTGGCATACGTCCTTTGTCTGATTAAAGCCCATGAGGATCAAAGTTCACGTGGTTGACAAGGCTGCGGGTTTATTTGAGGCCACCCTCGATTTTAATTGGGTCTGTGTTCTTTTACCAACTCCGTGGCTGCGTTTCCCTGCAATTACCAGCGTGCTTCATGAACTGCAATGCGCAGATGGTGTTTAGGTGCTGTTAAATTCGCTTGCAGTACAACTCCAATACTGGTAAAAATCGCAGTACGTGATCCAAGGCGAGTCTCGAAGTCGCTCAGGGGTCTGTTGTCTCGGGCTTCTGGAACATTCTAACCCCCCCCCGGGATAGATAAATCTTTCCGTTAGCCCGATTGTAAAAGGTTTGACGGCCTCGGTAGCATGCGAACCAACGAAAGCAGGGACAAGGCTTGAGTACAGCGAATGCTCTAACCAAATCCTACGTAGGCCGCAAAATTGTTCATAAGTGGGTCAAAGGAGTTATTTTAAATCGGCCGAAGGACCAATTCATTAAGTGAGGCTAGTGAATTCAGGATTGACTAATTTGAAAATTCCCCTAAGACAGTCGGCTTACTGTATCGTAGTTGTTGCATTCCACCGGGCAGTGCGCGTAACTTAACTTACTTGTGTTTAATTTAATTAGCTCCTTTTGTTGGATGAATCGGCTTCACGGATGTCATGGATAGCGGTGGCCCATTGGCGGCGGTCGAAAGCGAGCTCTTCGCAGATGTTAATCCATTGTTCTAATGCCGAAAGCCGTAAACGGTTTCGACGTCCGACTTTACGGTGTTGAGCCTTGTCTTCAGTTGACCGCCTTGTCGGCATTTCCAGTTTGCTCTACGAGATGGGGTCACGAACAATCTGCAGATGTCCGTCGATGGCTTGCGCAGGACATGGCCAAACCATTGCAATCGGCGATGCTGGATGTACGATGCTAGACTTGGTAGTTTGAAACATCTGCGGTACAGCTCAACATTGGAGATTCGATCCTGTCAGAAGACTCTTAAGAGGCGTCGAAGACACCAACGGTCAAAGGCTTCGAGCGATAGGATGTCTGCCTTTCTCACTGGCCATGTTTCGCAGGCATATACTAACACCGGTCTGATTGCTGCTTTGTATATCAGCAGCTTAGTACGTAAACTGATGTCTGAGCGAGACCAGTGGTCTGGCTAACAGCCTAAATGCACTTCTAGCCTGCGCGATTCGGTTCTTGATTTCGTCTTTGGCCTGTCCATTGGCTAGCATATTCGAACACAAATAGCGGAAGCAGCTAACTTCTTCGATGGGTTGACCGCTGATAAACAGCGGCTGTTCTTTGCCGAGATACGTAGTCAGGAGCTTCGTCTTGCGTACCTGAACCATCAGACCAAGAGTTGTATTGACGCTGGTGATTAGGTCTAGCGTTGGCTGTAGTGACTGAGGGGTTTTATAAAGTACGACAATATCATCGGCATATTCCAGGTCAGGCAGTCAAAATTCAGGGCTGATTTCACACTCAATGTCAGGTAGGATTGATCGATCAAGAAGTTGAAGAAAACTGGAGAAAGAGGACACCCTTGTCGAACTCCACAAGTCAGAGGAAAGAAGTTGACTCTTCACCATGGGTTCTTACTAGGGCTGATGTTGTGCCATAGTAAGCTTTGATTCGATTGAGAACTTTGGTGGGAGACCGTCGGCAAGCAAGATTTGCCATAAAGCTTCTCTGTCGATAGAATCAAAGGTGGTTTTGATGTCTGTGCTCTAGTATGCGGCGTAGAATGAAGATCTGGTCAATACATCCGCTACCTGGACGAAATCCTCCTTGGCTAGAACAATTGTGAAGATTGCACTCAGTCGAGAATCCATAGAGAAAGATGCTCGCAAACACTTTTGTGGTTATATCTATGAGGCTAATGCCGCGGCAATTTGAGCATATTGTCATGTTACCGCGCTTCGGTCTCAGTAGAATAATGGACAGTGACCAGTCAGTGGGGCTGACTTCGTTAGTCCATATAATCAAGTACAGTCGATGAATTGATTACGTCAAAGCAGGACAATTAGTTTTGTAGGCTTCTGCTGGGATACAATACTCATCCGCAGCCTTCCGACCTTTCAGTCGATGCAATAACGATTCCGATTCAGCTCTCATAAGTGACTCGTAGTCAATATCGTATGGAATTCCAGTTTATAGCTCTAGGTTCGCAAGTGATCCAGTAGCTCACTGAAGTGATCTCGCCATCGATCGATTTGCCAGCCATATCAGTTATCACTTGACCCGAGTTATCCCGAACGGTAGTGCAAGGCGTTTTATATTTGCCTGATGCTTTACGCAAAAGGTAATAGAGCTGGTGGAAGTTACCAGAGTTTGAAGCTGATTCCATGGAGCCAGCTAACTCGGTCCAATGGTTCTGACGGTCGCATCTTGCTGATCGCGTAGTTTGGCGTCTCAATGAGTGGTAGTTCTCTGAGTTTGACAACCGAGCGATTCTAGCTTGCGCCGAGAGATGGAGGGTGGTTGTGGAGATCCAGTCCTTTCTCTGTACTACCTGTTGGTGCAAGGTCGAATTCATCGCACTGTGTAGCGCGTCTCTCAAGTGTGGCCACTGAGTATCAGATGAAGTTTGATTATCGACGTTATCTGGAGGTTCGATGTGAACAGTGAATTGAATCTCTGATCCGTGCAGTAAGACTAGTTGAACGCTAAACGGGTTTCTGTGTTTGATAGCGCCATAACGTTGACACATTTTGGGGCCGTTTCTTACTCCGATTCGACAAGCGGAGCTTAAAACGGGCACGGGCAATTACATAATCTGATCCAAATTCCGCACCTCTAGACGATCGGTTATAGGATACTAAGGTGGCCCACCTTGAGCGTACTAAAATGTAGTCTATCTGGTGCAAGCTCTGTCGCGAATTTAGGTTACTGGCTGGCTTATTTGGCATTCCGGACACCAGGCGACCACAAGGCGCGTCGCTTCCCGAGAACGCAATAGCTTTGTTCAAGTTGAGAGTACTGCCTCGCATATTTGGAACTCCGGTTACCAGATGACCACGGAAGCAGCAAACACTATACCACCCAAGTATCTCCCTTTTCGATACAATCACTTTCATTTAGCACACTTGCGTTCACTGATTTGACCTGTATTTTTCAAGACGGACAACGCTCAGAGTTCCAAGATGGAGCGGTCGCCTAACTACACGCAGTAAATTATCCTCAACTGGCCTGCAGAAAGATTGCGGTCGAAACCCGGGTCCGGCGTACAATGCTGTATCAGTTGAGACGCTGAAGTGCATGTACATTTAAGTAGGAATGGCGATTATTGGTTTTGCCTGGACATCGCAGGCGTTCACCTAGGAACTGACAGTCAGTACTCAGGATATATGGTCGACAAAGGCAATGGCTGCCGTTATGATCACTTACTTGTACTTTGCACGCCTTTGATAATGCCGGATGTAGCTCCAGCTACGAAAATCGAAACTCATAGGTTTGAGGACCGCTTTCATGTTTTGATGAATGATGTCGAGCCAACTCTTCAGTCGCCCTCTTCGACACCCCCAGGTTGACTGTAACGCAGCTACGAGGGCAGCGTAGTAAAGCTTGTGCGGTGGACGACGCAGCACGTACCTTAACTGCCTTAGTTGTCTTTCATGGATGGCCCGAAATATCATCGCGATACTGTCGCAGCCAGTGCCAACTATTTTATTTGAGACGACGTCGGTATACTTCACTCGAAAAATAGTGCTCAGGCAGCGGTGATTAAGTATATCTAGTCTTTTCTCATCTTAAACGTGCAAAGCCCAGTATTCACATTCATAGTGGGGGACTGACCCGACGGATGCACGGTTGACGCAGATTTTCGTGTTGCTAGAGATGTCGCATCGGATCCGCAGGTTGTTTCGGAGGACTGAGAAAGCCCGTTGAACAGCAAAAATTCGGGAGACTGTGTCATCTTTACTCTGTCCATTTCGTAGCAGCCTCGCCCGGGGTATTTAAAGCTGTCTCCTGCTTCACCTGTGTGGCCATTAATACCCAGGCTTGCTTTCTCCTGGCCAGGGATGCAGTTCGAGATTAATTTGGTTTTTACTGATATTTATGGGCAAGCCAGCTGAAACAGCAATCTCATTCACCCGTGGCACTATAGCCTGTAGATCACCAAAGCTCGACGCTAGGAGGGCGATGTCATCAGCACAAACGAGATCAAGTAGCCGACGTCCAAGTGCAAGCTCAACACCGTCCTCATCGTGGAGGACCTGCCCGAGAATCCAATGAAGGCCGTCGTTAAATGAATGGGTGATAGAACGCAACCTTGTTGTTGTTGTTGTTGTTGTTGTTGTTGTTGTTGTTGTTGTTGTTGTACTAGCTTACTCCCTTAACCTAGTTTGCCAGCAATACATGTTATAAAATTTTGAAGAAAGATGAAGGGATAGAGATGAAGGAATAAAGAATAAAGAGAAAGGTATAAAATGTTTAAGAAAGATAAAGGGATTCGGCGACTTTGTCTGGGCAAAGCCATAGGTCCTCAGGCGTGAGGTCCGTAGGGTTGGCTGGGCAGTTGAAGAGGTGGCATGTTGTGTGGGAAGGCAGGAGGCAGTCAGGACAGTTGTCCGTGAAGTTGTCAAAGCATGAGGTGAGACGGCTTTTGAATGAATTCAGCAGCGTGGAGAAGCCGGAACGCAGCTGGGATAGCCTGGTTCTGGCGTTTCTGGACAGGTTGGCCCTACGTTCTCTGGCCATGACGTCGGAGACCGGCGGAGGAGCGTCGAGGACTCAGTTGGGTTTATAGCTGCTAATGGCTTGCTCGACAGTTTCGGTGTGGATACGCTTAACGAGGTCCGTTGTCGGTATATTAGTGGGGTACACCGAAGCATGTGGGCCGTACGCGTCTAGCAGGTGGAGGGCGCGTTAACAGGCGATTGCCCGGATGTTCTGGGTTATGAGACTGCGCAATGTAGATTTTTGCCTGCATGATGGAGTGAACCTTCAGAGGCAGGACTTGAGTTTCCTGATACAGGTGATCTACGTTGTTCATGTTAACACAGCCCGTGGCGATGCGGATAGCAGCGTTCTCAACGCGTTGGACTTTCGCCCAGCTGGTATCGCTTAACAGTGGGGCAAAGATGGCTGATGCATGCTCAGTCGTTGCCTTGCCTGTTGCCCGGTATGTCGTGACTAACGTCTCAGTGTCCTGGCCCCATGAAGAACCTGCCAAGGCTTTTAGGATGTTGAGCTTGGCTTTGGCTTTGCTGGCTTGGATGTCAGCATGGCGGTGTAGAGCCGGCGTCGGGTCGAGAGTGAGGCCCAGGAGTTTAGGATACTGACATAAGGAAATGTCATCGCCCTCCACCTTAATTGGAGGATGGGACTTGTATTCTTTGGGGTCCGGAGTAAATAGAGTTACTGAGGACTTGGGCGCGGATAGCTTTAGTTGCTTATCGTCTAGGTGCCGGACTAAACTGGGGATGTAGTTAATTAAGGCATCGGCAGCCATGCGAAAGTTTGGGTGAGAGGACAGCAGGGTGATATCATCAGCGTAAGACACCATTTCGAATTCAGGGCGGGATTCGGGAGGTCAGCCATGTAGATTTTGAATAGCGATGTCGAAATGACAGAACCTTGAGGAACTCCTGTCCTCGAGTTGCGGGCTTTAGATAGCGTGCGTGAGAATTCGACACGCGTTTGTCTGCCACGGAGATAGCAGTTCAGCCATCTGCAGAGCTCGTTCGGTAGAGACGAATCCATGAGGGATGTCATCAAGGTGTCAATGTTAACCGAGTCAAAAGCTTTATTAAGGTCGAGGGCGACCATTACTGTTCTGTCCGCAGGTTTCGTTTTGTTGAAACCACATGCAATGCGGTCCATGACACGTTGTAGGGCTGACGTCGTAGAGTGGAAAGCTCTGAAACCGTGTTGGTGCTCTTGGAGGTTGGAATGTCTATTGAGCGAGGGGCGAATAAGACGCTCAAGTAACTGTCAGAGACAGCGGAGTCTTTACCTGCTTTGTGGCTGGGGATGATATGAGCCATTTTCCAGATAGCTGGTATATGGCACGTGGCTAGAGACAGATTAAAAAACATGGTTAAGACTGCGACACCTCTGGGGCCTATGTGTTTTAGGTGTACCATTGTAATGTCGTCCGGTTCAAACGCCTTAGAGTTCTTAGCACGCTTAATCGCGGTTGTGGTATCATGAGCTGAGCACTGGAGCGGCATCAATAAAGGTTTGCAAGACCTGTGTTTGATGATCCTCGAATTCTTCGAGGATTTATGGACTGCAACCGTGGTGAATTGCACATTGAATTGATTGGCAATGTCTCTGTCGGTCTTCTTCGGTATACCATTGAATTTGATAACCTGGTTGGAAGGAGCAGGCACCCCTCTACCGATGGATTGGATTGTTTGCCATAACTTGCTGGTGTTGGTGCGGCTGGAGAAAGTGGCTACCTTTTCTTGCCATAGGGTCCACTTGTGTTCATTGACCAGTCGGGAGATCTCTAAGGTCATGGCCGGTAACGACGGGTGCTGAGGGTTTTGAGCTCAGGTGACGTCATGTTCTCTTGATAAGGTGGCTGCATCGGTAGGGTATCCTGGGATGGGATCAAAGACCTTGCCCGCAGGAATGTTGTGCTTAGAGGCGGTATGCATGATGTGATTGAAAATCGGTACACCTTGGCAAACATCTGGAGAAAAAGGAGCCTGGTCAAAGAGATTCTCAGTTTCGCTAAGGAAACCAGGCCAGTTGGCTTTACGTAGATTCATAAAGCACTTGCGAGCGTTACGAATCGGGAAAGCATGTGTGCTGATTGTGATAACTATCGGGAGGTGGTCAGAGCTCAGTTTGCATAGACAGTCCCATGAGGAAGATAGTAATAGGTCGCAACTGACGATGGAAATGTCCGGGCTAGCGCAAGTACCTGAATGAGGGAGTCTCGTGGACGTTCCATCCGTTTTGAGGACTCCAAAGTTGGTGTTGTTGATCTCCTCGGCTAGTGAGGCACCTCTAGCACAGGAAAGGTTAGAGAACCATAAGTCATCGTGGGCATTGAAGTCGCCCAAGATGAGTTTCGAATCACCCGTTAGCACGTGGACTATTGATGGCCTGAAGTTGGCGTCACAACTGCTTTGTGGAGGAATGTATACGCTATGTACAGTCAGACTGGACGGTCCAATGGTAACTTGTACATTGAGCTCTTCTAGCGGCGAGTCTGCGGATGTTGCTGGAGAGGTCAGCTCCTGGTATTTGATACTTTGGTGAACCAAGGTGACCATTCCACCACCGGCGTGTGGAGCTCTGTGTCTTCGAATGATGGCAAAGCCCGGGAAATGTGGGACCTTCGACTTCGCTGACAGCTTTGACTTCTGGAGAGCAGCTATTTTGATGTCATGATCATGGAGGAGTTCAATGATCTCATCTGTTTTACCAGAAAGGCCATTACAGTTCAGCTGCAGTATTTTGAGGTCAGAAAGTGGTGAGGCGTCTGGGACGGTCAGCGACATAAGCGGCGGCGGTACTGAGGGTTGTTGTGAGGCAGCCTGAGTCGTGGCGGACCGCGGCATAGGTGGTGGTGGCAGTGAGGGTCCAGGAGTGTGAGCCGGCCCATTTCGTGGATGACGACAGGTTATGCACCTGTATGATGAGCTACTGTATTGGTGGATGGAAGTGAGATCCGAGCAATTAGTGCCTCTTGCGCGGAAGTGTTGCCAGTTATTGCAAGGCCCACACAAGACACAGGCTTGGTTTGGGTAGATCTGCTTGGCGCAGGTGGAACAGAACCATCTGATGGGTCCTTGAGCAGGTCCCGGATTGGGTTCGGCGCCGGCAATAAGAAGAAGGATTCGGTTCAACCTCGCCGGATGGGGAAGATCCATTCTCGAAAAAACGATAGAGAGATAGAAACATGTATACTGGCAAATTTTTGTATGGGGGGTAAGGGAAGTGCAGCTCTTTGCTGTAGTCCATCCGGAGATAGGTCCGTCCGGACATGGGTACAGTCGGTTCCACCAACGTGAAGGCGTGCTGCTTGGCAACCTTGTCGAACCTCCGGCTGGATATAAAACGGTTGGGAGAGGACCATAACACGGATAAAATATCCTTGGTGTGTGGGCCCGTTGAACAAGCGAGACTGTGGTTTCATCCTTGGGGGAATAAAGGTTATCAGTCATACTGACTCTCCGTTCGTATGCATAACTAAACCAGTCCTGGACCTGTATTCGATTTATCAGGTGTAGTAGGGGCGCTTGGCGTTGTAATTCTCAGGCTATTCCAGTGTGTGTGTGTGACTCTAAGCCGAGAGCCAACCAAGCCGCATACCGCGCTGGGCGTGGACGTGCGGACCAGCTATCCACACTGAGATGCATCCTTGAATTCCGCCGTAGCTATCAACAACCAACGGCCGTCTGCTTTGTTGACTTTTCCACTGTTTTCGATTCCGTCCATCGTGAATCCCTATGGTGGATAATATCACCAGATGCTATACCATCACAACTCATCGCCATGATCAAGGCCTACTACCCATCCACAACCAGACGGGTTCTGGTTCGTAACAACCAATCTGAACCGTTGGCTATTTGGTCTGGCTTTCGAAAAAGCTGTATCGCGTTGTCCATGCTGTTCGGCTACGATATTAACTGGATTTTCGAGAAAACCCTACATGAAGAGGGCGGTGTTGAACTTGCACCCGGTCGTCGGCTAACTAATCTCGACTACGTTGTTTATATTGCCTTACGATCTTCAAGCTTTGGTGATTCACAGTATATGTTATCACGGGTGAACAAGGTCGCTATATCCGTTGGTTTGGCTATAAACGCTGGAAAAACGAAGGCTCGCGTGTACCGTGCATCCTTTCGATTTTTTCTTCTCGCTAGCTGTCGATTCTGGCCTATGCGCGTGGAAGATGAAACAAAGCTGCAGGTATGTGACCAATACTGCTTGAGGACCATTCTTCGAGTGAGGTACACCGACTTCGTCTCAAATGAGACAGTCCGCACTTGCTGCGACAACATCCCAAGGATATCCCAAACCATCCAAAAAACACGCCTGATATAGTTTGGGCGCGTTCTTCGTCAGCAACCTAAAAAGCTCAGTGTTACTGCCCTCGACCCAAAGCCGTTATCAGATGGGCGATGTCGAAGATCGGGTCAGATCAAAATCTGGCTCGACGCACTCCGTCAGGACGTGGAAGTGATTCTCGGACCTTCGGCCTCGAACGCCGACGAAGAGAATTGATTGCACTGTCCAGGTCTGCGGCCACGGTGAATGAGTGGACCTTTCCAGGTCCAGTGTCGCTAATCACCATGCGTGCAAAGTTACGGGTCGTAACTTAATCTAGGCCGGCTACCTCAATCATGTTAGCAGCTGCAACAAGTAGCAGTAAAAGAACGCAGCATAGCCAAATTTCACACAGCAAAACCGGGACCCCTGCTCTCATGGCAACAATAAGCCGAACGCAATTCGTATGTGCAGCAATGATCGACCTCCTCGGTAAGCAAAAAGTCCACGGGTGCGCTAATTTTGCTACAATTACGCGACAACCGTCACATGAGCCGAGGTCGCATGAATCCGCCAGCGGTCGGCCATAGCGAGGGTTCATGGGTCGCACACACCATTAATTACACGGCGCAGATGACGCCGACGAGTCCACATAAAATAAACAGCCATTAGGAACAGCCGGCTCACTGATCTGATTGTTAAAACAAACTTTCGACAACGTTAGTACAAATGCCGATTCAGGGAGGATGAAGATATAGTATTACCGGCAACGACAATGGAGACTGCAATGGCTATTTCAGGCTTATTAGTAGTCTACACTGCCTACACTACTAGCTGCCACGGCTGTCAGGGCCTCTGTCACGCAGATGAGTTCCGTAAGCGCTCGGGTGAACGTTCATTAATGAGTATGAACATAGTATGCATGCGTATTCTATGGGAACTAAAACATGAAGCGTTCAATAAAAATGCCTCAAATCTGATATCGTTTTTAAAGGACTGGCTACTTTGGCTTGTAATATTGGTTAGCATCACCTACGCATACTCTTGTATAGACATTTTATCCTTATGTGCCGAATTGTGGATGCGAGTTTTTCGGCTACATGCAAATAGTAAACAGACCAAAAGATGACCAAATATGCAGTATGGTCTCGTTCCGTGTATTCTCAACCTTTTTATAAGTCCTTTGCATGAAAGTAAAGCCGAAAAAATCAATTTTTCTGGCCTGGCGGAGTTTCTCAGTTTAGGGTTTGCAAAATATTATTAAGACACTATCTAGCGCTGATACAATTTGGCATATGCTTCAGAAGGAACCTGAAAAACGTGCGGATGTGATACCCTTAACGAAAAAAATATATATTTCACTGCTAGTGTTAGTATTTTGTGCGATTTGAAATAATTTCTGCTCACACCTTATTGTAAAAATTCCAGTTGTGCTCCAGCTGGATTTGGTCCCACGACAATAAGGACGAAGCCCGGGTACAGCCAATGCTCTAAGCATCTGAAATGAAACCCCAGCGGGAGCCGTGAGCTCAGTCGTAGTTGGGTCAGGTAACCATCCGGAAACGCATGCAATACCTCAATTCCGATACATAAATCTGATTGCCGAAGCAGGATTTCCCTAGCAATCAATCCAGACTACCCCCAGAGATGACCATCAAGTTAATTTAACTAGTTATGGCTGAGTTTAACTAACTTATTTGGCCGAATTGTAAGAATACTGGGTTTCAGTGCGATTAGGCCCCACGACAGCAAGAGCAGCCACCGCTCTAACTGCCTTAATAATGAAACTCCACCGGGAGCCAATTTATTAAGTAAACCTAATAGTCACGCAGACATAGATTGCCCTGTGTTAGCAGACGCCGGCGCACTTCAAGAAGACTGTCACTTTCGTATCCGCAAGTACAGTCGGCATTTTTCCGCTTGTCAGTCGGCCTTTGTGGCATACAAACTGCAAAGCCCTCGTGGAGTGACAATCCCAGCAGTGCACCACGTCAGTTCAGGAGGTTACGTGGTAATCAACTCCGGTGAGGCTCCAGCGTCATTTCGAGCCTTTATTTTGGCGCGGCAGCTGCCTTGACACAGCTTCCGACAACCGTAAATGATGGATGGGGCCAGATTAGAATACTTGCATTTAGCAGTTATGCGTATCTCGCACAGCTGTCAATCTAGTAACGTAACTTGCCCTTTCGTGCTTTTCCTGCCCCCTGTACATTTATAAGGGAACTTCAAAGCTAATAGCATTGCCTGCAAGACTAGAATGGCCATTTTTGTCTTATCAGCTGTCCTCAGCTAGGGATACCCGACCAGCGGGGCGCACCACCCGGGGCTCGAACTCACAACCTTTTGACCGGAAGTCTAACACTTAAACCATTGAGCCACGGACTCGTTGTCTTGCCGCTTTAGATCGGCAGATAGTGACACTCGCCGATTACCGTTCACCAATCGCGAGCGACCGGTGAACCTTAAGCAATAAACTTCAAAGCTGCCTATCAACTTCTACAGGATTCAGTGCCTCCTAATTTACACTTTGATTCTCTTTCTCCAGACATTTGCCTCAGAAGCGGGAATGCCCTTCCTTGAGACAAGCGCGAAAGATTCCTCCAACGTGGAAGAGGCCTTCCTTTCAATGGCCAGTCAGATTCTGCAACACTTCAAGACAAAAAAGCAATCCGGTCTAGCGAACACGGGTGAGGGAGGCCAGACTGTTGTAATCAATTCGGAACCCCTAAAGCCCAGTGGGTCTGGTGGTTACTGTTGTTAAATCGCGACCGCATAGCCCTCTCCCCCACTCCCACACGCGCGCTTTCACGCTTTCCAGTGTTTTTTCCTCGCATGTGTGTGTGTGCCTACCCTCTTCTTATCTGTCGTCTGTTTCACATTCTCTGTATTTTGCTCCTGCATATTTATTTTTTGGTAAATTGCAATAAATTACCTTCTTTTACACCCCTTGCCTCTTGCAAAAGGTAACCGGTTTCGAAATAGTGATTATGGACTATCTTACCCTGCTCCTCATTGCCGTACCCGTAGAAGGGCGCAAGCCTGTGGCGCAGTGGTTGGAGCGTCGGACTTCTAGCCAGCGTGTTCGGGCCTCGGGTGCCGCAAACTTTGGATCGGGCATGGCTGATTTATAGTGGTCAATAAGCCAGAAATGGCTATTTCGGTCTCACTGTCTTTTTCGGTGATGAAACTCTCATCAGTATCACATCTTCAATTTGACACCGGGAAGGGCACTTGGCTACTTAATTATACAGGGAGAACCATGAAATAAACAAAATATAAGCCTATTTTCATCTACTCAGTAGTCCCATTTACACCTTTATTTTGGATTTATTTGTTGTACACAGGTGGCCAACAGTCACAAGCCTATCGCGCGCGCTTCGAATTGCGGTTTGAATTTCTCGTCCTCCTTGGGAAATATTTGTTTTGGGATTTCAGTCCACCTAGCATTCTGGCAGACTTTCGTTGTTAGCAATTGGATTCGCTTTCGCAATAACTCCAGCCTCAAAAGACACGGCAGGACATAAGTCAAAACGAGCAACATCTCCGTGACATCTGTCAACAATTCTCCCGGATTCCAGCTCTACAAACGGCTGAGTCGTTTCAATAACCTTTTCATACAGTTGAACGCTGTATTCATATTGCATAGAGCTTTAATATCGTTTACCCTCTCGGCGATCTATCATGGGAGACAAAGTTAAACGTATAGATCAGCTTGTGAAAGTCTCGGCGCCAGAGGGATTCTAACCCAAAACCTCTAATTCACTGGCAATGGTCGTTACCATTACACCGAGGCATACAGTCTACGCCGATTTAATTTGGTTTAAAAGCCCAAGCCGTAATTTCGAGGGCAGAAATCGCAAGGTTGATGCGACGAAATCACCCCCCGCTAAAAGGGCTAGAAGTCCTCCGAGTTCAATAGACTCAAATTACATCAAAGAAAGCTTAACATACACGGAAATTTTCCAAACCTTTTCCGTCATGCAGAACGACATGGTAAGCCTGGAAAAGGAGATAGAGTATCTTAAGACATATCTGCATACTTTAACGCATGGCACGATGTCGGAGACCAAAGAAAGCCAAGACAAGGCCAGCGTAAAAAAAACCGTAAAGGCTTCCATGCTCCATAAGCAAAATCCTTCCGAATCATTTGCGGAAATCGACCTCGTCGAAGAGTCGAAATTCAACGAAAATGTAAATGGCCAGGGAATCGAACCCTGTACGTTGGACCAGCAGGAGAACGCCGTTACCGCTAGACTATGAGTCAAGGTTAAGGTGAATGAACATTTTACTCACTCAAGTAAGATTAATGGTCAAGTTATCGTCGACGAGGACCACCATGATCAAAATCCTACAGAAACATACCTAATTGTTTGCGGGACTGATATTCTGCGCCCGATTTCAACCCATGATGAACCTTCCAAATTTAAATCCCCGCTACTTATAGGCTCATTTTCCGGACAAAAAGTGCAGGATGTACCCAGCACAGCAACCGCTCATATAAATGAACTGTCTGGCCTCGCAACTCCTCATGACCATAGCACCGAGGCCCCTACTGGAATCAGCCGGACTATCCAACAAATTCCTCGAGACGCAGTTGAGGTGGATAGTACACAGTGCATTATTCTACATGGGCTCCCTGAATCAACTAATGGTAGTCCAAAGAGTAGAATAGACGAGGACACCAAGGCCTTAAGGGAGTGCTTAAAGGATGCAATTAGTGAGGAGGATGAATTTTTGATGCTGAAGCATTTCCGAATAAATAGTAAGGACAACTCCAATTCTCAAGGGAGGAAACCCAGGCTGTTATAACTAATTTTTAAGAGTAAGCTTCAGAGAGATCTCCTGCTCGAGCGAACGGCGGAATCCCCGACCACAAGACTATTTTTTTTCAACAGGAGTACACGGTAAAGGAGAGGATGAAATGGAGAGCCTTAAAGGCGGACTTAGCCATCTTAAAGGAGAGAGGGGCCTGGAAATACGCAATGGGGTGATTGTCCGACGTCAAAGTCCCTTTTTGTGGAGGACGCCCACCATCCTAACAAAAGTCACACGGCCGGGCAATTAACCCAACGTGAAAACCTCCACAAAATCAAGTTTTATTATGGAAATGTGCAAAGCCTATTTAATAAACTTGACGAACTCAAAATACTTGTGGCCGAGCTACGTCCTGGTGTAATCGCACTAACTGAAACGTGGCTAACCGAAGCTATACAAGACTCTGAAATTCGAATAGATGGTTATCAGGTGCTAAGACGTAACCGAAAAATAAGAAGAAGTGGTCGTGTTGCCCTGTATATAAGTAGTACGGTTGATTTTATCCTCACAGACGTATGTGCGAATGACAATGACCTGGAGATGCTGCAATGTCACTTATTGGTACCCAAAGCTGAAAATGTGACTTTTACCGTTGTATGCAGGCCTCCAAATCAACCTACGGAAACGATCAGCTGTTACTCACCCAACTTCGTGAGGAGTGTCGGAAACAAGACAGCATTATTGTAGTCGAATTCAATGTCCCATCGATATGGATATGATAAACAGTAAGGGCCCTAGACAAGGATTCGATCAAATTCTATTAGACATGACACTTGACGAATTCCTGTTTCAGCATGTACGAACCACGACTCGAATGCGTGAAGGTCAGAGATCTAGTTGTCTGGATCTACTTTTTACCAAAAGCGAGGAAAGTGTTGATGAAATTAATGTATGTCCACCCCTAGGTTCCTCTGATCATATGAAATTGAGGTGGGAATCAACGCTGGTAGCTGTCCCCGAAAAAAGCGCCAAGCAATTTAGAAATGTCTGGCGGGGAAACTGTGAGGCAATGAAGTTGACGATTGGGCCTACAAGATGGACGGAATTATTCCGAGGGGGTATAAATGAATGTTGGAATATCTTTGAATCAAGAATGAAAACCTTGATCGAATTGTACTGTCCTCTCAGGAAATGTTCGACGGGCAACAGACAAAGATGGCTGACAAAAGCGGTAAAAAGGAGATCCGTAACAAACACAAGCTGTGGAAGATATTTCAACAGACGAAGGATTAAAACAAGCTCCAGGAGTACAGACAACAACGCAATTTCTGCAAGAAAATCATCAGAGCAACACGAGCCTCGTATGAACTACAACTCCTGGAAGAGGTGCCGCAAAAACCCAAAGCCTTCTTCTCCTACATCAGAAGTTCTACAAAGGACCGTGACCATCTCGCAACTTTAAAAGACAAAAACAACGAAACTGTGAGTAGTGGCCCTCAAAAAGCCGAACTTTTTTCCGAATTCTTTCAAGGTGTCTATAACACGGAGCCACCTCTCCAGCCACGCCCTTTGTCGCAAGCCGTCAACAACTCGATTTTAAACACAGTATTATTTACACCGCAGACAGTTTTGACAGAGTTAAAGAAGTTGGATCCGGCCAAGTCACCTGGAACAGATGAGATCCCAGGGGTAATTCTACGCGAACTATCTGAGGAATTAGCGGAACCACTCAGTATAATTTTTCGAAAATCGCTCGAAGCTGGTAAACTACCTGAAACGTGGAAGTTGGCAAATGTCGTACCCATCCATAAGGGGGCATCACGACTCTATCCCACCAAATACCGACCGGTTAGTTTGACGTGCATCTGCTGTAAGCTGATGGAAATGATGATCAAAAAATCGATTTTATCGCTCGATTCATTGCGCCGCCAAATCAGCTCAGTCCAGCATGGTTTCTATGAGAAGAGGTCTTGTCCTACAAATCTTATCACAACGCTAGAACACTGGACACAATCCGTGGATGAAGGACACCCAGTAGATGTTATTTATTTTGAGTTTACCAAGGCGTTTGATCGAGTTCCACATTAGTGACTCATCCAAAAGCTGACCGACTTTGGGATAACAGGGAGTCTCCTGAACTGGATTAAAGACTTCCTTGGAGACCGTAGTCAAAAAGTTACTGCAGGTGGCTACTGTTCAGAGTGGGCACCTATCAAAAGTGGAGGTCCACAAGGGTCAGTTCTTGGGCCGCTCCTTTTCATCATCTACGAAAATGACATCGTGCGAGAAATTAAATCTGACATAGTACTCTTTGCTGGTGATCTCAAACTGTGGAGGGAGATAAAAGACGAAAGGGATTTCCAAATATTACAAGAGGATATAGACCGACTGCACTGTTGGAGCGACAGTTGGTGTATGAACTTCAACCCGAAACAATGTGTAGTAATGCACATACTATCAGCAAGAAGACGCAGAACTGCACTCTCGCGACATTATATCTTGGGAGGCCAACCACTTGAAACCGTAAGTGTGCAAAGAGACCTAGGTGTTCTTGTTAAAGACGATCTTAGTGTCACCGCACAGAGCTCCAAAGCCGCAGCGAAAGCAATGTCGGTCATGGGCGCCAAACGATGGACGTTCGTTAACCTCAACACCGATTTCTTCGGAAAAGTATATGGAACGTGCGTGCGGCTGCATCTGGAATATGCGATACAGGCTTGGCGGCCCTGGCTTCAGAAAGACATGCGGATTCTCGAAGGTGTTCAAAGACGTTTTACCAAGTTGGTCCCTGAACTTAAGCAGTCCACCTATGAACAGCGGCTGACTGCTTTAAACCTCTTTTCCCTCCATTATAGACAAGACAGAGGGGACCTTATAGCAACTTTTCAGTTACTAAGGGGAACTGGTCTGGATGTCAGATGGGAGGATCTCTTTTAAATGGCCCTAAGAAGGAACCTCCGAAGACATGACTGCCAGTTGAAGAAGGAACTAAGACGAACAAACCAACGTTCATCTTTCTGCTCTCAAAGGGTCATTCGACAGTGGAACTCCTTGCCCGAGTCTATTGTGCATGCACCCACGGTTGACGTCTTCAAGAGACGTTTGGATAACCATATGTTAACACCTTACACCTATTTGACATAACATTACAACCAATCACACTACTCGTTTGATTTCAATAGCGTATTTATTTACACTAGAAGATCACAGCGACTGGATATTCAGTGAACATTTGTACGCTGCCATTCCGCAAACGCCTCATCTCTTCAGCAATTCATTTTTCCAAATTATTTCTGTGCACTTTTGCACAACAAAAGCTATCTGTAACAATGTTTGCATATTTCACAAAAACTTATGCGTTCCTGTACCATTTCAATGGAGTTTTTAAGGGCTTCGGTCATTTACTCCAAATATACTGACTGATACTGACTGAAGTTAAATCCTAGCAACTGCGATCTTCAGGCCCGGTTTCTTAGGAGAATTCATGGAAGGCCAGAGTAGTAGGAATGAAGAATAGGTAGGAGTAAGTGGACTGTCGAAGCGCCCGTCCATCCCCTAGGGCGGCTTGACCCGAAGTCCCGGCCTGAGGCAGCTACCGCATTGGGCTCCTTGTGGGTTTGCCTTGAAGGCTGATTGGCTAGACAGACAGGCGTAAGCAGTTGGTGCTTGTGCACTCGTTGGCGGTGGTGAGTCTTCGCGCGATGATTATCTGCGCGGAGTGAGTCACCACAAGGCTTCCTGATGGCTGCTGCAGAAAAATTTTGGTGGATTTTTCACCAACTTTCAATTTTTTGTCGCCCTGGTGGGCCCTAGTAGGCATGCCTACCGTCTGACGTCTTGGTAGTTGCTTCCTCCGCCGACCTTCCGATAATGAATGCTCTGGGTCCTGGCTCTCCCTACTTAAGAGGCAAAGTGTGCTTACAATAAACCTCTCGTGGTGAACGTTCTTCTTCTAAGTAACTAGAGCTACAAGTTTTAAAGCATGTAAGGCATTGTCAATCTGAATGTCGCCCGCTGGGCTGTGGATGGTTGAGAAAAACGCCTGTTTCCTTTTAGCACTCGGTTGTCCGAATCGCGAAAACGAAAATGCCAGCCATATGGCTATTTTCAGTTGGCGATGTCCAGTGCTCCCTAACACAGTAATGATTTTTCATGGCGAACCGTAGTCCGGGACCCCCGCCAACGTAAAAATCCACTGGTAGCTCTAAGAATGTAGTAACAGAACAGGAAGGATGATGTACCTTTATTCCATGTAGCACCGGCCGTTCGTACGGTGACCATGCACCGGTAATTGTCGTCCCTATTCGCAAGTGATGTTTCTATGTTCACTCAGACCCGGTCAGTAGCTTCAATTAGCCGGCAGATAGTTGTGATGAAGGGAGGAGATTCCTGCTAAAGGTTTCTGTCGTACGGTTAAAACATTTCTCAGATTTCTAATCTACAAGGCTGTGTGCATTCCAAAGTGATGGGTTGAGTCCAAATAGGTTGGGATTGCCCGCAAACGGCCAGGTTAGCTGTGTGCAGGTAGTATTTCCGACAAAGATATAGGAGACTGAAATAGCCATTTCTGGCTTATTAGCTGTCGCCGGCCAGTGATGCCTAGATCCAAGTGGTGTCCCACCGAACTCCCGATCGTTTTGGTCAGATTCAAATGCCCTAACCATTGAGCCATGAGTTCCTTGTGTCGCCACTTCAGGTCAGGGGATATTGACACTCTTTGACGAACGACAAGACTATCTGCGTGTATACTACCAGCTGTTACAGTTGTCAGGGCCTCTTTCGACGCCCAAGGCAGAGTGAAACACATGAGTTCCGTTAGTGGTCATGTGAACGGTCATCAACGAGCCTAGCTGTATACCTAGTCAGGTGTATGCATACCTAATGTACTCATCACCGTTCTAGACTCGGCGTTGGTGTGTCAAATCTTCGATGACCGGCTGTTTTCTGTCAGATAACCACTATGTTTGGCACTGCAATTCTAAGCCAAATCATGTTTCACAGCTTTAGGTGACATTTCATGAGAAGAAGATGCTGCAATCGCTGGGACAAGACTTTTATTCGCCTGCCGTTACGACATCAGTCGCGGATTCTTCGTTAGAAACGGCGCATATTCGGTTGTATTTGCGACTTATTTGGGCGCGATGCACTCCGATTGGCCCGATGATGGCAATCCTTGAACGTTCGTAAAGCCTCAACCTATGCGCAGATGCAGTTTATGTACGGGTGTCATGAACATAACGTGTTCTTGAAGTGTGTTACATGCAAACGCCCGATGAAAATGTGCCTTTATCTTACATTGGTGCTGGCAATTCCTCAAACTGGCGTATAATAGGTGATGTAAAGCATACGGGGTCATGATCGAAATTCGAATTGTTAGTTTAGCGTACATGCGATCTGATGAGTGGACTTGATCCTGAGAAAGCCTTTTAGTAACGAAAATTGCCTGTTTAGTCCAGTTTACATAAGGGTAATGGGCAGAATCGTGGCGACATTGGAAGTTAACTGTTATCGAACAAACTACCTACGCTATTTACCACGAAAGAAACACACCTTTTTGGGTTGTGCTATATTAGATGACCAATATAAGCACGAACCTTATGAAATATATCCCATCGAGAACTGGAACCTCTAATCTACATTGATAAAAATCAGTCGAAGCCATGTTTAAGGAATCGCATTGATCAGAAACGAGGACCAATGTCAAATTCAAAAAAATGTATAAATATGGCCAACAATGTTCTCTTCATAAGAACTTATAATCAAAAATTCACGTTTTTGGTGAATAATTTAACAAGTATCTTACTTTAAAGGTTTTTATGTAAACATTTAATCTGCAGTTATGGAAGAAGGCTGAAAATCATGAAACATTTGCTGGAGTTTAAAGGACGATCTGAAACTAGTTGTAACCCAATACCTGAAGTAAGTATAAAGAAAGTTAATGAGAGGGGAGTCCATTTCATATAAAGAAAATGGTATGGATATGACCTCAACTGACGGTTATATTTATATTATTGGTATAATTCATAGCTATTTTCATGTCTGCGGAGCCTGAGTATTCTTCAGAAAATTTGATTTATCGAAATAAACAATCGGTACTTTTATATTTCTTTTAGGTTCTAAATTTGCCTTGGGTTCTTCATTATTATTACAAAGTTCCCCTGCATGCGGTAGTGCGAGTTCGCGAGTGATTATCGATCATTCGAAAATTTCAGAATTTTGCATGGGTTTCAGCCTGCACTTTAGAACTCGCACATACACCCCGCTTCGCAGAATACGAGATTACAACAGCAGTTCTGTGTGTTAGGAGCCGTCCTAACTGACGCGCACGAATCTCCTCATCAGTACCTATACCATATCTAGTCACACACAAAATCACATACCAAAGTAAAGTACAGTTTATTAAGGGCAATATAGGCAAACGCCTTCGAACTCCCTATTGGCACACAGTAGTTAAGAAATGCATTGGCACGGCCAAACATTTCAAAGGAGTTCTTTACATAATTTTAGGCGGCTACTCAATTGTTCCAAGCAATACAACCACATGTGGTGATGTCAGGTAAATACGAGTCAGCAGGTGTAACTGAGCAAAAGGAGCATACAGAGAAAAAACTCCTAAGGAATGGCTCAGAATTCAGGAATGGAATGTCATTGGTGTTTTTTAGGAGAAAAACTGTCGCTCGTGAGAGGAAAGTATATGAAAAATAGATCAAGTATGCTACTGTGAATGTTGGTGGCAGCCAGAGGTCCCAGGACGAGTGCTACATTTACCCGAAGGGCCACACAAGGAAGAGACCGCAGAGTCAAGAAAACATCCCAAGAACCGGAGATACGACCATGATACGCCCTTGCTGTGACAAGAACATAGGGACCTGCCACGGTGGTTAGTAGTCGGCTTTTAGGTCGATATGAGGAAGAGTGTGACAAGGCCGTGCAGTCTAAGACTATCGGCGCTTTAGAGGTGACTGCAGACTTGATCATTGCAATTTGCATACCGAGAAGGAGGCAGCACGAATATGGGTTATGCATGGTGAAAGAACAATCTGAGTAAATAGTAATGCTGTTTAAAAATAGCTATTAGTATATATTTATAGCATTTAAATTATTGGTTACAATGCTTGGTTTTAGAGAAATTCTCCTCTTTCAGTTTACCTGGTGGCATGTAAGGCTCTGTTGGTCAATATTTGTCTTAAAGATGTCCACGAATAGGAACATGGCAATGTTTGCAGGAAGAGCATTCCATGCTTGAAATACTCGCTCAGAGACATTTTTTCTTTGGTCAATTCTTGCTCCAGTCACACGTAATTTGAAAGGCTGTCCTCGCAGCCTAATGGTAATGGCCAGTTCAAAGAAGTCATTTGATTCGAGGCCGCAATCCTGACCACGCAGCATGCGAAATGCCTGTATTAGGTCACCGCGTAGCTATCTGTAATAAAGACGAAACAAGTCAAGATTTACCAAGCGGGTCTCATAAGGGGGAGGGTCCCGTTGGCCACGTACTAATTTTATTGCTCGTCGTTGAACCCTTTTGAGGGTTTTTTGGTCTTTGGCTGTCCATGGTCTCCAGGCTTGGATGGCCTTTTGATTGGAACCTCTCACTGAGAGGGGAGTTTGATAAGTTGGGAATGACGGGCCCTTGAACCTTAAATATGCAATTATTATCGTCCCCATCCCCCCACCCCTACCCAATGTCTTTCATTTCCTGCCTTCGGTAGAAGAAGTTCTTTGGGAAAAGTGTTGTTTATTGAGTGAATTTTCGACACTGGCTCACCAGGTCGTCATCAGACAGACGGGAAGCGTACGAAACAGTTAATTCACATTGATGTCGCATGGGGGTTAATATAGTTAATCGGGGTAATTGTCACCCGCACGTGATTATGCGGTCGGTGGGGAAGGAAAAAGTTGTAACCCCCATGTAATTATGCGGTCGGTTGGGGACTTATTGTCAACAGCATCTAATTGTGCGGTTGGTGGTGATTGGTTTTGGCTTCCTCCAGTCCGCGTAGGCTGCCGTCTCTTCCATATGTCGTTGAGGTTGGTGTACATCGCGTCCAATTCGACGTGCCTGTTGATGCACGAGTCGTCGGAGTTGATGGCTTCTAAGAATTCACGGCCATTCTTGTATGGACAAGAGCCAACAATGCGAGTTATGTCCCACGCAAACTGATACCCAGTTTCAAGTGTGTGCATGGCGACATCAAACAAGTGATAGTGCCCCTTTACTGCTCTTTGATGTTCGCGTAAGCGGGTAGAGGCTGATCTTCCTGTCTGTCCACAATAAACCACATTGCACCCGCCACAGGGGATCTTGTAAATGACTTCCTTTCTGTCTAAATAGCTTACCCTGTCCTTAGGGTTTACAAGCTGATTTCGCAGAGTATTGGTCGGTTTGTGCGCTACTTGGATTTGGTGCTTCCTTAGGTGTCTTTCAACCAGTTCAGACACGTTCTTAATATAGGGAAGTGTTCGCCAAGTCCGTAGGTTGGGTGTCTGAGCGGTACAACCTAGTTCCTTTTCTTTCTGTTTCAATTGTTGCCATCTCATGCATTGACGCACGAACTTCCTGGGGTAACCGTTTTTTGAAAACAGTTTGAACAGGTAAATTAGTTCGGCTTCGTAGAGTTCGGGGCTAAAACGGTGTGTTCTTGCTCGATTGATTAGGGTATTGATGGCACTCCGTTTGTGAGCAACAGGGTGGCTGCTATCGTTGTGCAAGATGACATCTGCGTGCGCTTTTTTGCGGTAAACGGATGTTTGGAAAGTTCCGTCAGTGTTCCGCTGTATGAGGACGTCGAGAAATGGCAGTTTACTGTCAACTTTTTTTCTAGAGTGAACGTGGTGCCTGGTACCGTTGAGTTAATAGTGTGGTGCAGCGCTTCGAACTGGTCCCTTTTAACGATGACAAACGTGTCATCATCATATCGTACCCACAACTTGGGGTTAATTTGTGTTAGGGCCATCGCTTCTAATTTTTGCATTGTTACTTCAGCTAAGAAGCCTGAAATGGCTGATCACATCGGGGCTCCTTTAATCTGTCGGTAGTGTTGTTGTGCGAACGAAAAATTCGTTTCCAGGCAGAGATCCAAGAGTTCAAGCAGGGCAGATACAGAAAACTCAACATCGTAGGATTTTAGCAGTTCTTCTGTGTAATACCTTGCCAAATCCAATGGTATCGACGTGAAGAGAGAGACGACATCAAAGGATACCATCATTTCATCTGCGGCTATTTCAAGTCCTTGCAATTGGTTTAGGAACTCCATGGGATTGTTGATTGATGTTTCACAACCTTTGGTCAGGGGATAGAGTTTTCGGATTAGCCATTTCGAAATTTTATAATTAGGTGCACCGATTAGGGAAACTATCGGTCGCAGTGGTACATCAGGTTTGTGTACCTTAGGCAGCCCGTAGATCTTGGCTATGTTTGGCTCGGTTTGCTTTAAGGACTTGCCAATATCTCCTGATATTTGCTTCGTTTCTGTAAGTCGTTTGAGTACTTTTTCAATGGTTGCATTCTGAATTTTGGTGGGATCTGCGTTTATAGATTGACCTGTCCTCTAGCAGTGATAGCATGTTTGCTTCGTAGTTTGCCTCATTCAGGATGGCGGTTGAGCCTCCTTTATCCATCCTTCTTCTATTTCCCTTCCTCTCCCCGTACTTCACTCGTCTGACTTCCTGCCATGTCACCGTGATGCACTTTCTTCTTTTTTCATCCTCTCTACCCCCCTTCACTACCAACAAAAAACCACCTCTTCCGCTTTCTCCTCGTTCTCTTCCTATCCGCCCTCCATGTCAACTTGCACTTCCTTTACCTTCTACGCATTTTCTTAGGCTTGCTTCTCCATGCCTTGGTAGCCTTGAGGCTTGTCCTATCCCACTTTTAAAAAAACTGCGGTAGAGGGCAACACGCACTCCCGCAGACTAACTACCCTTTTCAGACATACTCGAGCACTCTTCCCACTAAACCATGTTGCGATCCATAGTAGGACTTGATAACAGCATGAGATGGCTAGGCAGTACTCTTACTTCCTCACGAGAACAAGTAGAAAAGGTCACTGCGTAGATGCTGGTAATCCATACCGACCACGAGTTTACGCAAGAAAAGCGCTCAGGAAGGCTTACTTCCCGGTTTCAGGGGCTGCGGCGTCAAGTCCCTCTAGACTTAAAGGGCGCTACTGCCACAAGTTGTTGCGTCGACAAGAGAGCGATCCCCCAACTCACTAATCAGACAAGACAATGTTGGTGGACAGAACTTTACTGCAGGAAAATGAACCGTACAATGGCTGTGTTATGAGCCAGTTGCTAGCTGCGTCTGCATGCCAGGTGTGTCCGCGAGATTGCTGTGAAGCCCTGAGTGCGAAGTGTATCCTTAGCGGTTAAGCCAAGTAATCTCGATTGGTTCAAAGTAACATGCGCATCAGAACGCGAGGCACCGAAGTGATAGCAGGACGGGCAGGATTTCGCAGGCCTTTCACAGCTATGGACAAAGGAAATGTGAGAGGAGTTATCGCGTGCGAGTACACAAAGACGTGGCTGGTAAACAGAGGATGAGTGGACGCGGCAGTACGGAGTACAGGCTCCCAAACCACCAGCATGAAGATGTACAAACGCATGGGAACTCCCAAACCTATGATATCCATAGAGGTATACCTCTTCTCAGCACCACTGGAAACATTCCATGTGGGTTCCGCTGGAACCGCAGTACAGTGGACCAGCAGTATCTACGCCCTGTGTCACCTTCATTAATGTTGAAGGTCTCTGGAAAATCAGGAAACTCGGATACCAAAATCACTTCCTGCACATGCTACGGCATGATGATGAGGTGCCTCCAGCACAGCTTAAGATCAAGAAAACAAGCCCAAGGGAAACCAGCAATGACCTCAACTGGCATGGTCGATACGTGGATGACAGTATAGTAAACTTGAAGGTAAAATGACAAATGTGAAAAAAATCCTCCAGCAGACCATCGCAGCGATGGAAAAACTGACTTCTTCAATGCATACGCATGCACCGCCTAAGAAAGAACAGAGGATGCCTTTACCTTAAGTACAGGCCGCCATAGTTGACAACTTAGATACCAGTGAGACAACTTCAGACAGTTCCGACGACCAAGCAGTCAAACCACCCAGTTCGAGCTCCAGGCCCACTGCAGCGAAGGTGGCCAAAACCGTACTTAAATACTCCCGACAGGATGGTGATCATGGTGTAGTTGTTCAGAGGTTGCAAGAAGCAACTTCAGACAGTTCCGACGACCAAGCAGTCACACCACCCAGTTCGTGCTCCAGGCCCACTGCAGCGAAGGTGGCCAAAACCGTACTTAAATACTCCCGACAGGATGGTGATCATGGTGTAGTTGTTCAGAGGTTGCAAGAAGCAATTTCAGACAGTTCCGACGACCAAGCAGCCAAACCACCAAGTTCGAGCTCCAGGCCCACTGCAGCGAAGGTGGCGAAAACTTCAGCTAAGGGCACACGACACCGAGAGGATCATTAATACTGTCTAGTTGTACAGGAGTTAAAAGAAGCCATTTCAGACCACTCAAACGACCAGAACGATCCGGGCTTGGTTTCCTTTAACGATGTCCTGAGCGATCTTTTCCCACCAGGTAAAGAATTTGAAGTGCTGAAGTCATTTCGTATCGGAAAATGGCCGGCAGATACTGCGGAAATGCCGCGACCCAGACCGCTAAAAATTATATTTAAAAACAAGGAACATGTTCAGGTAATCCTGTCTAAAAAAACTAACCTACGTCACGCGCATAAAGGGTTTTTTTTTCAACCGGACTACTCCCTGGAGGAACGGCTGAAACGCCGAGAACTAGTAGCGGAATTACAGTCAAGGAACAAGAATGGCGAGACACGCCTGAAAATCTTCAATGGAAAGATATTTCAAAAGAAAACATCGAACCAACCCGTAATACTCCGATCGACGGTCAGGAAGTGACTGACAACCGGATTACACCGTACAATGAAACCAAAGTGCATGTACACCAATGCACAAAGCCTGCTCTCCAAATTAGATAAGCTTAAGATTATTATGTGCCAACTGGAACCAGACGTCGTCTGCATAAGAGAAAAATGGTTGTCCACGAAGGTAGGCGATCAGGAAATTGCTCTCCCCGGGTTTCAAGTGTTCCGAAAAGATAAAGTCGGGCGCCAAGGTGGGGGTGTGCTAATCTATGTTAGACACGGCCTGCTCGTGTCCGACAAATCCGAAAACCTTTCGAGCAATATAGAGGCAATATGGCTCATCGCTAGAACGCCGGGGTCACAAACCCATGACATCATGGCGGTCTATCGTCCACCGTCGAGTAACCAACAGTCAAACACTAGTCTGATAGAAGGAGTTGAAGAATTTGCTAGGAGATCCGATGTCATGATCATGGGAGACTTTAACGCTCCCCATATCGACTGGAACGTGAGTTATGCGCCCAGCTCAGAAGTTAAGTTCGATCGACGACTCTTGTGCACAGTACAGGAATCTTTCCTTACGCAACATGTCCTATATCCAGCCAGACTACGCGAAGGGCAACAAGCCAATTGCTTAGACCTAGTACTTACCAAAGTGCCTGTTAGCGTGGACGTCGTAAATTGTTTACCACGTCTCGGAAAAAGTGATCACGTAGTGCTACATTGGGAATATTCATTCTTCTCTGTGTCTGATCGTAGTGCGGTAACCAGATGCAACATCTGGAGAGGAGACTTTCCACAAATGAAAACCACAGTGAGCGGGATATACTGGAATGAACTATTCACCGGTTGCGTTCTTTATGATTGGTCGGTATTCAAAGCCGTATTACATGGACTCATAACCGATTACTGTCCTATCACGGTAAAAAAAGTAACAAAATAGGCCTCGATGGCTAACGCCGACGTTAAAGAGAGAAGAAAACCGCAAAGGAAGGATGTGGAAAACCTATCGCAGAGAGAGGACCCCCGAATCGTACAATAGGTATAAGGCGCAGAGAAACAGGGTTAAGAGCCTGGTACGAAATAGCCACCAAAACTTCGAGAGTAATCTAATAAACCATGCAGTAGGAAACCCAAAGCTTTTCTACAGCTACGTTAGACAATGCACTCGAAATAGAGACCCTATTCTTCTGTTAAAAACAGACGACGGGGTAGAAATTTGCGAGAATCACGAAAAGGCGGAACATCTGTCCTGCTTCTTTCAGTCGGTCTTTACGAGAGAGGCTGACTTCACCGCTGTAAACTGCAGCGTGGGTGAGAGGCAGACCATAGACTCGTTTGCACTCACGGAAGCTACCGTTCTGTGAGAACTTCTACAGCTCAAAGAACCGAAGTCGTCAGGTCCGGATGAGATACCTGCAAAGCTATTAAAAGAGCTAGCCATAGATTTGGCGGTACCCCTGAACCTACTCTTCCAAGCTTCTCCTAATACTGGACAAGTGCCACCCTATTGGAAGGCAGCGTGGATCTCACTTATACAGAAAAGTGGGAGTCGGGCGACCGCAAATAACTACAGACCGGTCAGCCTCACCTCAATATCCTGCAAGCTCATGGAAAGCATAGTCAAACACGAGCTGATACACTTT
>JAYGXS010000007.1:15477457-15505203 GCA_036362985.1 Ligula intestinalis
CCCCCACGAGCGACAGTTTTTCTCCTAAAAACCACAAATGACATTCAATTTTGAATTATGAGCCATGCCTAAGGAGTTTTTTTCACTGTCTGCTCTTCTTGCTCAGTTACACTGCTGGCTCGTGTTAACTGAGTGTGAGTGTATTACTTGAAACAAGCTAGTAGTCGTCTACAATTGTGTCAACGACTTCTTTGAAATGTTTGGCTGTGCCGATGCATTTCTTAAATCCTATGTACCAAGAAGGAGTTCTAAGGCGTTTGCCAATAATTCCCTTGATAAACTTGACTTGACTATCCTCAGCTGACAAACCATACGACTGGCACCAACGCCCTGGTGTGAAAGTTTAACAGTGCGCATCAAACACTCAAGATTTCTGCACAGTATGAGGTAGATACTGAAATGGCCTTCCATGATTTCCTTTTACGAAGACAAAACAATGGATCTATACGGTGTAGGGTATTCCAAACGAATACGTGAGCGTCAACTTCTACAGTTTTCTTCCCCTAAAGAAAAAACGAAATTTAATCCAGGGATTGGAAGCTAGAGTGCGACGAATCAGCAAACCTAAAGGGGAAGAGAAGAGAGAAAGCGCAGAAAATTGCAGGCATTCCCGTTTCTGCTAACGTTTTCCGCTAATGTCTCTGATGATGAATCCGCGACGGATGTCGAAACGTCAGGCGAATAAAAGTATTGTCCCAGCGATCAAGTCGTCTTCTTATCAGTCCTGTGACCGTTGGCCATACCAAGCTTGGAGCTTGCAGGAGGTTCTTTTGCGCGCACCATACCGGCTTCCTCAACCTGACTGCGGTCGCTTATGCTTATTCGTCGTATCTGCTACTGCTATCTAACTATGTCTCTGATGACGAATTCGCGACGGATCTCGAAACATCAGGCGAATATAAGTATAATCCCAGCGTTCGAGTCGTCTTCTTCTCAACTGTTTATACTCCGGACTTCACCTTTGCTCAGCCATGCCGGAGGTGCTCCCGTATTCTTTTGGATAATCGCTGACTCGTGCGACCGAAATAACCCGCTCCACAGGAGCAAGTAAATGAGTAGATGCAAATGGAAGTGGTCTGAACTGACGATCTATCCTTACCTTCGCCGAGCAGGGCCGAGTTGGTTGAGGATAACACCCGAACTCGCGCTGCTGGGAAGGTTCGTGCCACTGCGTCTCCTTAGGAGTTCATTTGCCGCATCCCCTTGAAAGAGGACCTTGAGGAGTAGCGTCTTCTTTTCCATAACGGGTGTGTTCATATAACTGTCTGGACATCGTGTAGATCCCAACGAAGCCTTGCAGGTGATTTATATGGCCCCACTAATCATCCAAAGTCCCTGGGTCAGCGTTTGCTAGCAACATCAGAAGCAACCGCTATTCGGCTGAGGAAGGCGGTGTTGTGCGCGCAAAAGAATCTCCTGCAAGCTCCAAACATGGCGTGACCATTGATCACGTAACTGCCTATATTCTTCCGCGCATTATCTCTCACATCCCCCCTTCCCCTGGTCCGGCTTCAACAAACCCTCATTACCGTGTAATCAGCCGCCTATTATCAACCCTCAATTCCCCTATTCCTCTGACTCATTAACATGTAATGATGAACGTAATTGGCCACATATTTACTTTGCCCACTTCCATACTACTACTTGATCCGATTAGCTCCTGTTGTTGGATGAATCGGCTTCACGGATGTCACGAATAGCGGCGGCCCATTGGCGGTGGTCAGAGGCGAGCTCTTCACAGATGTTTACCCATTGTTTGTTCCAATGTCGCAAGCCGTAAACGGTTACGAGGCCCAACCGTTCAACGTCCAACTTAACGGTGCTGAGCCATGTCTTCAGTTGACCACCTTGTCGGTATTTCCCGTTTACACTACGAGACGGGGTCACGAGCAATCTGCAGATGTCCGTCGATGGCTTGCGCAGGACATGGCCAAACCATTGCAATCGGCGATGCTGGATGTACGATGCTAGACTTGGTAGTTTGAAACATCTGCGGTACAGCTCAACATTGGAGATTCGATCTTGTCAGAAGACTCTTAAGAGGCGTCGAAGACACCAACGGTCAAAGACTTCGACCGATAGGATGTCTGCCTTTCTCACTGGCCATGTTTCGCAAGCATATACTAACACCGGTCTGATTGATGCTTTGTATATCAGCAGCATAGTACGTAAACTGATGTCTGAGTGAGACCGGAGTGGTCTGGCTAGCAGCCTAAATGCATTTCTAGCCTGCACGATTCGGTTCTTGATTTCGTCTTTGGCCTGTCCATTGACTAGCATATTCGAACCCAAATAGCGGAAGCAGCTAACTTCTTCAATGGGTTGACCGCTGATAAACAGTGGTTGTGCTGTGCTCAGATACGAAGTCAGGAGCTTCGTCTTGCGCACATTAATTGTCAGACCAGCAGTTGCAACGAAGCTGGTGATTTGGTCTAGCGTTGGCTGTAGTAACTGAGGAGTTGTACGGAGTACGACAATGTCATCGGCATATTCCAGGTCCGGTACTCAGAATTCGGGGCTGATTTCACATCCACTGTCAGGTAGAATTGACTAATGCATTACCCAATCGATCAAGAAGTTGAAGAGAACTGGAGAAAGAGGACACCCTTATCGAACTCCACAAGTCAGAGGGAAAGAAGTTGACTCTTCGCCAAGGGTTCTTACTCGGGCTGATGTTGTGACATAGTAAGCTTTGATTAGATTGAGAACTTTGGTGGGAAACCGTCGGCAAGCAAGACTTGCCATAAAGCTTCTCTGTCGATAGAATCAAAGGTGGTTTTGAAGTCGATGAAACAGGCGGTGGTGATCTGTTGGTTTTGATGTCTGTGCTCTACTATGCGGCGTAGAATGAAGATCTGGTCAATACATCCTCTACCTGGACGAAATCCTCCTTGGTTAGGACGAGTGCGAAGATTGCGCTCAGTCGAAAGTCTACGGAGAAGGATGGACGCAAACACTTTGGTGGCTATATCTATGAGGCTGATGCCGCGGTAGTTTGAGCATAATTTCCTGTCACCACGCTTCGGTATCGGTAAAATAATGGACAGTGACCAGTCAGTCGGGATGACTTCGGTAGTCCATATAGTCGAGTACAGTCGATGTAGTGATTCCGTCAAAGCAGGACAATTAGTTTTGTAGGCTTCTGCTGGGATACCATCTTCCCCGCTGCCTTCCGAACTTTAAATCCTAGTAATACCGATTCCACTTTAAATCTCGTAGGTGGCTCTAAGTCACTACCGCTCGCAGGTGAACGTATAGGCGGATCCAGTAGCTCGCTAAAGTGCTCTTACCATCAATCGATTTTGCCAGCCATATCAGCAATCACTTGACCCGAGTTATGCCGAACGGTAGTGCAAGGCGGTTTATATTTGCCTGATGCTTTACGCAAAAGGTAAGAGAGCTGGTGGAAGTTACCAGAGTTTGAAGCTGGTTCCATGGAGCCAGCTAACTTGGTTCAATGGTTCTGACGGTCGCATCTTTCTGATGGCGTAGTTTGGCGTCTCAATGAGCGGTTATTCTCTGAGTTTGACAACCGAGCGATTCTAGCTTGTGCCGATAGATGGAGGGTGGTTGTGGAGATCCAGTCCTTCCTCGTTGTTGTTGTTGCAAGCTCGAATTCGTCGCACTTTGTAGCGCGTCTCTCAAGTCTGGCCACTGAGTATCGGGCGAAGTTTCATTATCGACGTCATTTGGTGGTTCGATGCGACAGTGGATTGATCTCGGATCCGTGCAATGAGACTTTCGTTGAACGCTACACGGGTTTCTATGTGTGATAGTGCCATAACTTTGACACTTTTTGGGGCAGTTTCTTACTTCGATTCGACAAACGGAGCTTAAAGCGGGCACGGACAAGTACGTGATCTGACCCAACTTCCGCACCTCGAAACGATTGGCTGTCGGATACTGAGGTGGTCCACCTTGAGCGTACTAAGATGCAGTCTATCTGGTTTGCCGTTCGACCATCGTTTGAATCCCATGTTAGCAACTGCCGATGGGGGTGTTGAAAACGAGTGTTTGTAATGATGAGATGGTTGTAATCAGCAGATGTTACCAATCGTTCTACGTTGTCGCAACGTTGGCCCAGTCCGTATTTTCCGATGACGTGTCTCGAGGTTTCATCGCACGGGCCAGTCCTGGCATTCCAGTCTCCAGCGACGAAGAGCAAGTCTCTAGGAGGTATCCTGGCCACTGTAGCTTGAAGGCGTTCATAGAATTCCGTCTTAACTGCTTCATCCGCTTGCGATGTTGGGGCATAATCGGCAACAACAGACATATTTGCAATGGTGCCTTTGAAGCGGGCTGGGGCAATTCGCTCTGAGATAGGCTCAAACGCTAAGAGAGTGTTATGCAACTTTTTTGTCATGGATATTGCCGCCCCATGCAGTCCTGTGTTCGTTTGTGGTCCGCTGTGGAGGAGCACGTACTCAGCATCCTCTTGTGGAACTTTGATTTCGCTCGTTCCAGAGTCTGGGAGACGAACTTCTGACAGACAAGCAACGTCTACTTTATAGTCCCATAATGCGCGTGCTAGAACTGCTTGACGGCCGGGATCAAGCAATGTCCGCACATTCCAGCAACCGATGTTAAAAGTGTGTCGCGAATTTAGGGTACTGGCTTGCATATTTGACATTCCGGGCACCAGGCGACCACGGAGCGCGTCACTTCCTGGGTACGCCGTAGCAGTATTGAGATTCGTGATATTCGTATTATCCATGAAGTTTCTTGGGACGTCCCCGGTCTTACCTGCCATTGCCCTCTGCTCGCCGTGAGTTTCCCCACGTTGCCCGCGAACCACCGTCGGGGAGGTCGAGGGTTGGATTTCGGTTCGCCCACTTCCATATAAATGTAATGGCCTGATGAAAATTTATCGAAAGCCTACGCATGCTCGCTAACTACTCTTCCGAATTCTCCTAAAACTGTCGAAGCCGAACTTCAGCAGCTGCAGTCTAGCAGAAGACTTTGTTGTTTTAATTTACAAAAAGGGAGCTATGTAGACTTTTGCCGCGGGTTTTGAAGTGGGAGCCAGACGGTGTTGTGTTATTGAGTTGATTTTCCATATTATAGCTGTGGTCGAAGATGGAACCTGCGGAGGGGACATCTACTGACGTGTCCCCGTGATATCCTTGTGGATTTTTCTCTCTTTCCCATTCCTGACTACCCTGAACGTAGGTCAACCCGTAACACTGTTTGGCCCCTTGTCCTCATTGACGTGTTTTCTCACTGTTTTCCCATTATTATACTCTTTTTACATCTCGTTACTTCTCCTCTGGATTGATTGCTGAATACTCCAATATGCCCAGGAAAGTGAGAAATAGAGACCCCAGGAATAAAGTTTCCTACACCTACAGTCTGCTCCACACCACATACGGTGTCAAAATTCGAACCCGCCGGCTCCCCCGTTTTCAGGGATATTGGCGAACGTACCAAAAAGCCTGCTATCTTAACTGCAGAAAAGAAAGACGTGCTCATAAGACTAACTTTCGTAGACGATGCAACAACCCAGCTGATATAACGTCTGAAGACAGCAATCGCTAGCGCCTTCCCGCGGCGAACTTGCGAATATTATTTAGGAACTCTCCCGTTCTACGCTTGCGAGGTCAAGACAGAGTCCTGTTGACGGTAGCATTTATGCGTATATACTCTTTTATCTGCTCTTGTAAAGCAGGATACATAAGTCAAACAACGAAACGCCTGAGAATAGGGTACGTGAACATAAACGAGTCTGACTAAGTAAACGTGAAACTAGATCAATCTCGCGTTCTGCTCTGATACAACTTTTCGATAAGAATCACCGGGTCCATCCTAAAGAGGCCTTTCAGGTTGTCTACCGGACACCAAGCAACTTCTCCGAAGGCCTACGCCAATGAATGTTATGTTGTGTTTTCAGAAGACGCTGAAAGATGCACTCTCACTTCCGTGGCCGAAACCAATGCCAGATGGCGATCGCATGTCGCCCCCACCCGCGTACTGGACCCATGATCAGTACTTACAGCCTATCTTAATTTCCCACCTCCCACAGTGCACTGACATCTACATGCCGATCTCGCCATAGGGGCGCTATGAAAACGACGAATTGTATTCCTAAGGCATTAATCAACCTTGTTCAACTTTCCTTCTTTTACTATCCATGCAATTTTACAAGACCGGTGACGATGTGTCAAAAACATGTTTTCCAAATAGACTTTTCAAGTTTAACATGGGAAAACTTGCAAAGTTTAGCAGAAGGCTAAACCTTCTCGCCCTCTTCAGTCTGCTACTTTGATAGATGTCAACCGCGAGGAGCGCCCTTAGACTGACGGCAGGCATAAATGCGCACAGCTAGAGAAACTGTTTCGGACCTCCTATTTGCTTTAAACTGCGCGGCCAAAACTATGGGAGAAGCATATATGCCAGCTGCGGACTGACCATCAACATGGGTAAAAGCCGTGATCATGCGTAACTCCGCTACTCAACACCGTTCCACTTTGGCTCTCTGCACAGGTAGTCGAAGTTGAATGACAGGTTATCGGACCAGACTCCTCAACATTCACATCTTGCTGAGGCAAACTCAACTACGCTGGGGCGGCTATCTTACAGGAATGAATAGCAAACGCCTGTCCATGCGGAGCGACTATAGGGACAGAAATGAGCTACAGCGAATCAACTCTCTCGAGACCCCAAAATTTTAGTCGGAAAGCGGATAGAACCACGCCCAAACTCGATTCGCCTGAAGAACTGTGAAGTCAAGGACAATTGGATTTCTGCTCTGCTGGTAGGGCTCCATCATAGAACCGCCCGTAGCTAGGCATTAACAAAAACAATAGCTACTCATAAAATCTCAGAAGGCCTATACTTTACAGTATTTTTACCGCGCAACGTACAGGTTTCAAGCGCGTCGGACCTACACCGTCAAAACCCAACCCTCTCTAACGTGTTCACACTGTCAAGGACCATTCCGGGCACAGTTACCCCAGGTCCCGATTTAAAACCAACCCAGCAACACCTTCTGCCCCCTCAAACACACCCAATCGTCACACCTACACCAACTTCAGTGCCAATCACGACTGGTGATCACACTTAATAATGTTCTGCCGCCGCCATAACCATCATGCTAGTCACTACCAATCTCACTGCCACAGATAAAAACACTCTTCACACTCAGACAACCAATACCCACATCATTATCACTCCCACAACCAGCAATGTGGACTCGATGCCAATATGTCCTCATTTCGGTCGAACATTCACAGCACGCATCGGCTTGATCGGTCACTCACGAATAAATGGACTTCAGATGAGTTTCGAACCAGAGCCAGAGGCACTCGCCCCAGCTGTTAACCAAGTCAGGCACTGCATGGGCCCATTCGACCGAATGCGCTTCTGAAAACCTGCGGCAGAACAACGCCGGCCATACTACACCATCACACCAGCATATAGACCAGATATGAACACGTCTAACGTTGAGAATCACAGCTTACGTGTCTTCGTCGCGTCCCCACCTGCCTCACGGCGGCAAAGTTCTCCTACACCAACCTTCCTACGTTGGATCAATCTCCCCTCCGCTCAACCTGCGTTTTTGCTGACGGAGCAGCCCCTCCCGGCCACTCTCCCTCGCCAGTACCAACACCGGCTCGACCTGTCCACATCTGGCAGTTGTCCCGATTGCGGCGTCTTTCCGCATGACTGTCAGCACCACCCTTGCGGACATTCGACTCAAGCCATTTGAGGTTGCGGCTTTTCTCCGTTTTCCAACTACAACCAGGTTGGACTCCGGCGGGGACGCTTGATCCAGCAAGGACTAAGGGACAAAAACGCACACGTCTAACATTACGTAATGCAGCCCGGCTAATCATGTTTTTCAAAATCAATTGACTGCCCCGGCTCGGGCTGCGCCAGCCACCTCCGCCCTCTCCCTTCTTCTCGCCTTGGTCATAACATCAAGCCCAGGTGGGTACGGTAGATTCTGTGCATATTTACTACCACTACGAAATAAATCACGCGCAAATCACCGTCCCTGCGCTCGCCATGCAGTCGGTAACGACGACCGAACTGTCAACAGTAGTAGTGGTGGTATCAGTAGTAATAGTAGTAATATCAGTATTAAAAGTAGTGACAGTAGTAGTAGTAGTAGTAGTAGTAGTAGTAGTAGGAGGAGTAGTAGTAGAAACAGTAATATTGTGAGAGGTAATAGAGATGGTAGTAGTAGCACTATTAGTAGTTGTAGCATTGGAAGTAGTGGTAGCAGTAGTAGTAATAGTAGTAGTAGCAACAATTATAGTATGAAAGTAAAAGAAGTATTAGCAGTAGTAATAATAGCAGACGTGGTGGTAGCAGTAGAAGTAATATCAGAAGTAGTAGTAGCAGTAACAGTAGTAAAAACAGCAGTAGTGGTGGTAGTATTAGCAGTATTAGTAGCAGCGGCAGCAGTAATCACCCGCCGATGCACTTAATGAAATCTCTGGTGATGTTCTTCCATGCACAAATTGGTAGATGAAGACTTCGATTTCCCCATTACCGGATTAAACTTTGAATCACTGTCCTTATAGTAGGGTAAAAGGCCAGTCTTGTTTACTCTGCAAAAATAAATTATACATTTATGTACATGGCAAAGGCAGCAAGGCAGAGGAGACCTAGTCGACTTTCTTTGCCTCCTCCTCCGCAAGAGTGAACTTCTCATTGAGCATATCCACAGCATCGGAAAGCGCCTCCTTTGATAGACAATTTATCTGAACAGGTTGGAAGTGGGCAAGCGGACGCGAGGCCCCCTCAAGCACCACCACGTCACCACCACCACCACCGGTTTGTTTGAGGGCATCTCCGTTGGCTAGCTTTTCGCGAAAACCGGCAGCACTCTGGTTGAGTGCCTGAACGCACCGCTCCATGAGGGCTTTTTGCTTTTTGCGTTGTTGTTTCTTGTCCGGTTTTGTCTTCCTAGACCGTTGTCCACTATTGCGGCCCATTGCGTGTGTGTCTATGCAAAGAATAAAGCAGTGAGACAGAGAGGCAATACATGTAGTCCGCGGTGTATAAGGAACCTAAAGTGACATTAGGCACATGGCTGATGTAGTTTTCATGCTGACTACGTTTGAGTAACCAAACTTTCCCCGAAAGGTGTATATTTGATGTCTGATGTTTCGGGTGAACGTTCTTGTCGTAGTCACTTTGAGTCCGGCGTTGCTATCTGGGAATCGTATTTTCACTAATATTACTAAAAAAGATCATTGGTTTCTGTTTAGGTATTCATTGCTTCCCATTGTAGTAGAGCGGGCTAGAAAATTTTTTTTAAATGGTAAATATGCCTGCATAAGACTGCAAAAAGGCCCCAGGGTAAATGCGATTTTTCACAGGCAGCTGAGGAGTCCGTCGTGATCAACAAACGTTGCCCAACATAAGGAACAGAATTGGACCGTTTTTCCGGCGTACCACGTAAAGGTTTTACAAAATTGGGGTTCCGCGTGAAGTATTCTAAAGGCGACCGGTTCTATCCCCTAAACAACACGGAATATTTGCTCAATATATACTATGAACGGTCACGCCTATGACACATTGTGTGCCAGGGGGACGGGGGAGACGCGAAGAGATCAGATCAAAGGCGCACAGAGTACGATGACTAAGTGGGTCACTGATGCGACACCCAGCGTGCCTTGTTACACGGAGATGTCAGTCGCAAAGACCACTCTCGCCTCGAGTAGTGCTGACGCAGGATAGTCTCTGGAATACGGTGGAGGCGAAGATTCAAATCTAGCTGAGACACAGCACACACGCACGCAGGGCTTGATCGTTGATAGCTAGACTGAGATGCTGCTTAAAAAGCTGTAGCGACCAAAGTACTTTGTACTTTAATTTCAACTTGCAAGAACACCTTCCATGTCCTGTCACACTGAGTTGAGTTAGGTCTTATGCTGACCCCCTCTTCGATGCCTCCAATTGGATAAGGATGTGGGATCGAGGGCAGTAATACTAAGCTCGTGAGCTGGGTGTCGATGAACGTTTTCCAACCACCTCAGTCGTTTATCTTGCATGGCCTGGTATAACACTGTAATTTTATCGCAGCGACTGCGAACTGTCTCATTTGAGACAAAGTCGGTGAACTTCCCTCGATGTATTGTCTTCAGGCACTAATGGTCAAATACATCCGGTTACCTCTCAACTTCTACGTCAACAATTCACAGCCGTAGAGAATAACAGACCGAAAGGATGCATAGTACACTCGAACCTTCGTGGCAATGAAGCTATCGCGTCGGGTCAAAAGGCACTTTCGAAAGCTTGAGAGAAGTCGACGAGCTGCATCGACTCAGGTGAAAATGTCATCCTCACCCTAACCATTTGGTAGCAACGTCGACCCGGGGTAATTGAAATTATCTACTTCATAGATTTGATGGACAGAAATATTGAGCGATGTCTTCTCTTGGTTAGAGAGGCAGCATGAAATCACCTTGATCTTCCCACCGTTTATGGATAAACCGACCGATTTAGCGACCTCGTTTACCCGTGACACCATAGGCTGTAGATCATAAACGCTGCAAATTCGTAAAACTATATCATTGGTGTAGTCGAGATCAGTCCCCTGGCATCCATGCGTAACACCGTCCTCTTCATATAGGGCTTCCCGAGAATCCAGTCAATAGCACAGTCGAACAGAATGGGCGACGGGAAATAACCTTTTCGAATGCCAGACCAAATAGCTAACGGTTCTGATGGATTGTTAGGAACCAGAACCCTTCCGGTTGTGGATCGATAGTAGGCCTTCATCATGGCGATGAGTTGTGATGGTACATCATCTAGTGCCATTAGCCACCATAGGGACTCATGATGGACAGAATTAAACGCAGCGGAAAAGTCCATGAAGCAGAAGGCCGTTGGTTGTTGGTAGCTATGGCGGGATACAGGGATGCGTCGCAGAATGAATATGCCGTCCGCGCATCTACACCCAGTGCGGTATCCTAGAGTCACACACATACCTGGATCACCGGAGAATGACAATAGCGAAGAGATTCGCAGCAATGTCGATAAGACTTATGTTGCGGTAGTTTTCGCATCTTATTTTATCTCCATTCTTATAGGCAGGTACAAGGATGCCTGGGCCCCAGTCATCAGGAACAACCTCGTCTTCATGGAGCCATGGTGCCAGTGTGTACATAAGATCTGTAGACATCAGAGGGCATACAATCCTCTCCTGGTGCCTTATTGTTACACAGCCTTTGTATAGCGTAGGTGACTTTTTCCTCAGAAGAGGGACCGCATGACTCCACTGTAGATGGGAGCAAGAGGATGCTGGGCTCAGAAACGAAGTTTGGGAGGTGCTCGAAGTGTTCACGCCAGGGCTCGACCTTGGAAGTTGTCACCAATAAAACCGCCATTAAAATCCTGAACTGAGTCACTGACAGTTAATCACTGACTTCGCGAGCGATCCCTTCATCACAAAATTTCTGCAGTGACTAATTGCGCTTAAAACTCTGTTGAAACAAGGAAATACAGCCCAACACCTTCCTGGCTTGCTAGTTCCCTACCGAAACATACTTTCATGTCCCTGTCCGTCCAGGAACTGCAGCTGAGGGGGTTATCCACGGCAGCACGTAGTGTACCGGCAAAATTGACTGAATAGTAGTTTGCAGCCAAGCGTCAATTCACTTTCTGACAAAGCGGTGTAAATGAGGTTAGACTTAAATCGTTGGATGCAATGGGCATCTTCTAACAGGCACTAAACTATTTACAAAGGGGCGTGGATTTGTACGATTTTAGGATTCTGTTTGGGGACGCATTATATAACTTGGTATTCCCTTGATACCAACTAGTGCAGCAGTTGGCTATCTGGTGCTTTCCCAGGCTGTAGATAGTGGAACGCCTTTCAGTGTGTGTGTGTGTGTGTGTCGTAGCCCATAGTTGGATCAGGAATTCCCGCCGGAATCTAAACTGGGAGTATTTGGGAGACGGAGAAAAGCCGCGACCTCGACCGGCTTGAGCTACAGGTCCGCGGGAGTGAGGTGGGTGCCTGGCCAAGAGCTGCAGGCGAACAGATGACGGCAGTCATGTGGCGAGACGCCGCAGTCGGGACAGCAGTCGGGTATGGATGGGTCGAGCCGGTGCTGGTACTGGCGAAGGAGCATGCAGTAGCCACTGCGTAGCTGTGCCAGGGTACAGCGAGTGACCCTCGGGAGATGTCGTTCCGAGGCCGCAATCGGAGGTGGATAGCCACCCAAAAGGACCGGGGGACGGTAACCTCGTTTCTCCTCGACAACGACTCTCTGGTGGAGGCGCTGGAAGCCTGTCTTGGTGGCAGAGCTATCAACAGGTAGATCCGAGAGAGACGAGGCAACAGCTCCTTGTGGAGTGCTCGAATCGACGGCCGGACGTTGCGGCAGGGCTCGGGAGCGGTGCAACGGTGATGATTGGGATGGCCGGGTTGCGAACAACTCCACCAGAACTGCTGGCTAAGGAGAGTGTTGTGATGGGCGACCGGTAGAACAGAAGCCTCCGCATGAAGATGATGTATAGGCGACATTTTATAGCAACCCGTGATCGTCGGAGGGCAGCGTTTTGGGCTGACTGGAGGCGGCGGAGGCTGGAAGAGCTCATCGTAGGGGACCAGATTGATGCCGCATAAGTGAGGTGCGGCTTGGCCAGCGCCTTGAAAGCAGTCGACAGAGTCTCTTTCGCGCAGCCCCAGGATATGCCTGCTAGAGCCTTGAGGACCTTGGTGCAGCGGCTTACTTTGCTTGCGGTCTCCCTGGCATGGGCTGCGAACGTGAAGAGCGGATCAAAACGCACACCAAGGATTTTCGGCTTGCGGACGAGCGGTAAGGACGCCCCATTGACGGTGATGACCGGGTGACGATTAAACTCCTTCGGATCAAGCGTAAAAACATTTAGGGACGACTTGGCTGCCGAGATCGTCATTCCGCGCTGGGTGATGAAGTTTTCGACAACAGGCATGAACTCCGTGAGGAGCTGTGCAGCCTGATCGATGTCATGGTGCCGGCAAAAGAACGTAACATCGTCCGCATAGGATATCACTTGCACAGGTGCCCGGGGGAGTGGGAGCTCTCGCATGTAGATGTTAAAGAGCGTCGGGCTGAGCACAGAGCCTTGAGGGACGCTACAGGTCTGCTTACGGGGCTTAGAGAGAGCGCCCCGGAAGAGGACACGATCGTGACGGCCACGGATGTAAGCCGCCAACCATCGGACCAGGCCAGTCGGGACGTTCAACGAGACCAAGTCCTGCAGGAGCTGATCGTGGCGGACGCAGTCCAAGACTCGTGACAGATCAATTGAGACCGCCACGGTCCGCGAAGCGGGCTATTGTTGATCGAAGCCCTCGAGGATAGCGTCACTGAGCTCGAAAAGCGCCGTTGTAGTCCCACGACCCGATCGGAAACCATGTTGGTGGCAAGATAGTTCCGCCACAGACGTCAGAATTGGGTGGATGAGTCGTTCCAGGATCTTCGCCAATGGACTGAGGAGGGCAATTGGACGATAAGAGGTCGCTAGGCAGGGGTCCTTACCCGCTTTGACCAGTAGGATAATGATCGACTGGCGCCAGCAATCAGGGATTATTGAAGTTCCCAGTGAAAGGTTGAAGAGGGCGGCAAGGTAGGCAGCCACCTTCGGGCCGATGTGGCGCACATGGATAGGCGCCAGACCATCTGGTCCTAAGGCTTTAGAAGCTCTCATTTTCTTGACGGCGGTGAGGATGGCATCAGCCGAAAAGGAAATGTCTGGGGTGGGGCTTTATGGAGGAGGCGAAGAAGGGGGCGCTGGCTTTTGGGACTGGGCGCCGAGCGGGGCGAGAACAGCTTGTTCATCTTCGCGGCGATCTTACCGTTGTTGGAAATGAACTTGCCGTCCCCGAAGCTAATAGACTGTTTTGATGTATCAGCCCGGGGTTTGGTCAGGTTGCGTAAAAGCTTCCAAGTGGCAGCTGAGTTGCCGCTGAAATTGCAATCTGAAACTAGTTCATGCCAGCGTTGGCGTTTGCCATCGTTGATAGTCTTAGTGTTTAAGCCATTTAGTTCGCCAACGCTTGGGTCACTGGCATCTCGCGCTCGTATTTCGTCTCTCTCTCGTTCCAGGCGGGAGGCTTCGGGCGGATAGTTAGGACGGAGAAAGGGAATGCAGCCGTTAGGGATGTGTTGACTTGCTGCTGCCAGGAGTAGTCGACGAAGGGCTCGCTCCGCCATGTGGACACAGGTGGGAGGCGGTAGGCCATCGATCTCGGCTTCGCATTCGGTCGTAAACGCTGCCCAATTGGCTTTCTTGAAAGTAATGAAGTGCCGGTTGGGGGCCTTGATACGCTCGGCGGCGGTGGCCAATTCGAGCACAATGGGGAGTTGGTCGCTACCCAGGCTGATTTCCGTGTTCCACATGGTGGAGCCTTTCAGTGAAGGCTAGCTGTGAAATAAGTAAATTTTCGTGCCTGGCGAATAAGGAGTTACGTAGCATTAGGGGCAATGCTATCAGTGCGTGAAGGGCTGAGATTTAAAATACAAAGGCAACCGTTGATAGCAAGAAATAAGTTTGCTTGTCACTGCTATCTTGCGGTCAGCTTTTTCAGACAAAGCTGAAGCATAAAAAACAATTCAAACAGCGGAATAACAGTCCAGTTGTCTACTTATATGGCTCGAGCCAGGCCCTTAAACTTTGCCCCCACCCGCCAAATCCGCGAAATTACGGTGAACCTAACTAAGGAAGGCCGGAAGATACACTTGGCTGAAACAAGAACCACCACAGAAAAGGCCTAAAACGCTGGTGAGACTCGAAAGCCATAAAATTATCAATCATGTTAATGGGATGCCCTCTGAATGGCAGATTGATTGCTGACAAATTAGCCGTCGACAGATGACGCTAGCTCTCTTGCTCTCGCTATCCTCCCGCAGGCTTCAAATGTTGGTGACACTCGAAAATTGTAACAAATCCTCCGCCAAGTTAGTGTTAAGTCCCCCCGACACTGTGATTCTGTTCGCGATGTGAATGGCCGCTTCATTGCTGACAATTCGGCCAAGGTCGATCGCTGGCGTGAACACTTCGAGCACCTCCTCAACTTTGATGAACGACCCATCATACCTTCCCATTCCTCTACAGCGGAGTTTTAACCTTCTCCTGCCTACGCAATGTCGTGAGACCTTCCTTCCGAAGACGAAGTTACCAATGCAATGCAGAGGCTACGCAACAACAACAAGGCGTGTGGAGAGGACGGTATTCCCGCAGAAATTTACAAGTCTTGTGTCGACACCCTGGCTCCTCGGCTTTATGAGGTGATTATACAAGCGTGGCGAGAAGAGGCCGTTCCCAATGACTGGGGCTCAGGCATCCTTGTACCTGTCAACAGGAAGGGAAAAAAGACAAGATGCGAGAATTACCGTGGCATAAGTCTTATCGATGTTGCTGCAAAGAACTTCGCTATTGTTCTTCTCAGGCGCTTCCAGTCTGTTCGTGACTCCAAGACACGACCCAACCAAGCCGGATCCCGCGCTGGGCGCGGATCAGATATTCACACTGAGGCGCATTCTACAATTCCGCCATAGCTAAGAGCAACCGACGGCCATTTGATTTGTCGACTTCGCGCCGCATTCTATTCCATCCATCGTGTGTGTGTGTGTTGTAGCCCATAGTTGGATCCATCGTGAGTCCCTGTGGCGAATAATGAAACTGGATGGACTGTCGGTAAAATTTATTGCCATGATTAAGGCCTACTATCGGTCTACCACCGCACGAGTTCTGGTCTACAAAAAGCTCCCTCAATCGTTCGATGTCCGGTCTGGTGTTCGACAGGGCTGCGTCCTTTCGCCCATTCTGTTTAACTACGTCATTGACTGGATTCTTGACAAGGCCCTACATGAAGAGGACGGTATTGAGCTTGCACCCGGATGCCAGCTAACTGATCTTGACTACGCCGATGATATTGCGCTGTTAGCCTCAAGCTTTGGTGGTCTACAGTCGGTAGTGTCACGGTTAAATGAGATCGCTATGTCGGTTGGCATGTCCACAAATTCTGGAAAGAGGCTGCTATCGAAAGGGCAGAGCAAGGACGACATTGTCTCCTGTATCGATGCTGCTCGCTGGATTTTCTCAATCCTTTGAAAACGTCTATGGATACGACGTGACATCTCCATTGCCACGAAGATTCGTGTATACCGTGTATCTATCCGGTCAGTCCTCCACTATGGATGTGAATGCTGGGCTGTGCACGCTGAAGGTGAGCAAAGACTGGAGGTCTTTGACCACTGGTGCCTGAGGACGCACGCGCGAGTTAAATATAGCGATTTCATCTCAGATGAGAGTCCGCACCCGTAGCGATCGTATCACGAGGATATTTCAGGCCATTCAAGAAAGGCGATTGAGTTGGTTTGGACACGTTCTCTGTCACCCGTCCCAAGAGCTTATCTATGCTGCTCTCAACCCGGCGCCGCAGCCCACCTGGAAACGTTGAAGAGGAGGGCAACTGAAGATTCGGTTCGACACCATCCATCAAGATATGAGAGCGGTTCTTGGACCTTCTATCTTCAGTTTTCGTGCCTGGAGAAGAGACAGGGTGGAGTTTTCCAGGCCCGCTAACGTCAATCTTCACGCATGGAGAGGTAACATTCGTGACATCATTGAGGCCAGCTAGATCAGGCATGATCACAGCCGTAACAAGTACAAGTACTTCAAGATATCTACGATGCACACGCTAGACTCGGCTCTTGCTGTCAGTCATATTTTAGATAAAGGTGGACTTTTTATTTGGCATGCAGCTTTGCACCTGTTTAGCCCTTGTGCGCCCAGTTTCTAATGAAGCTTAATCAACTTCCTCGATTACACGCACATCAAGTAAGTAAACATCCTTACAACAAACAGTACCTAGAACTTGATTAAGCATATTGTCCTTATTCATATTTACTTACTTTACTTCGGAAGATACTTCAATTCGAACACCTAACTTCGGTTTGAACAGATTTCGCTGTTTTTATTCTTTTGAGCCCGTAAAATGCGCTTTCCATGGATGTTTAACAAAAAAACGTCGGCGCGAAATTCCTGGGTCTTCATGACAATAAGATAGCAAATTCTTTAAATACGGAACACAGATTCCATTGTGGCACGCAGTGTATAAACAAGGTAGACCTGTACAAACCGATTATTTCTCCAAATTCAACTTAGAAGTATGGGGTATAGTTATAAGAGGATGGGGGATTCTGTGGAGCAGGGACACTTAAAAATTTGAGTCGCTTCCATGGCTTCAGTAAACGTTGCCTTTACTTACAGTAATATTTTATCGAAACTTCGTAATATGAAATGGACGGTGTACTTGGCGCCGAACCTCTGAACGATTGAGTGTCCCATTCTTAGACAGATGGTACATCGTTTTCTGGCTGCCAGTTTTATGGAATCAGTAAGCGCAATCGTTTTTAATTGAAGCTACCAAGATATTCGTTTAAAAGACTGTAGCGGTCCATATACATACGCAAAAGATACATGGCGTAAATTGGGTATCTCGTATGGTAAAGAACAACGAAATATAAAACAGTCTATAAGTGGGAAATATTCTAATTAAATCAATAAATTTCAAAATGAACTCTTCCATGAGCCACAGGTAGCCGACCGTTAGGCAATCCTGGTGATAACACGATGTGATCCTGATCTTAACCAGGATTTCATTTGAAGTTTCAAGACCCGTGAGACTGATAAGGCATCATCTGGAAGAGTTCCTTTAGACGATAATCAGAGCTACCTTCCCTTTCTTTGAGATATCAGTCTTTACTAAGCTGATTCTGACAACACTAGAAAATGAGTTGTTCGAAAATTATGGCAAGGAGCTTCAGAATTGGGTGCGAGGAATATCATCTTTGATTCTTAGTCTTTTGGGTTTGATATGTATGGTTAAACTTTGCATGGTTTCCTTTGAGAAACATCACAGGCGGCAAAAACGGGTGAATTGATGCGGTCGAGTGAATTTCTTGGTGTTCGTGTGAGTAATCTCAGTTTCCTCTGTGTCAATATCATGGTAGTGTGCTTGAATAAACAATCCCTTTACCGGGACTCAGAACACGACTGAATCATACGATTCCTTCGCCGGAACGGTCATTTGGTTTAGTGGACCTAGCTCTGTCACGCTCCATTCGAGGGGCATTCTATCTTCGCGATTATCTGTAAAAAAGTGTTTGAAAGGTCTTTTTCTAGTAAAACTGTCTTTCCTATCGAGATGGCCGTGAGACAGTTGTAGGCCTTTGTACTTTTTTTCCAGTTAAGGTATGTGCCCTTTATAACTGAATTTGTTTATATACATGCACGTTTTTGCTTATTGAATAAACACTTTTCTGCTACCTTCACTTATGTGCTAACATCATGAATCGACTTCTTGCCATAAGTACTGACTGCTCTAAGTGTGCTTGAGATTAACAGGAACTAACACCACCTTCCGTTGTAAGCACACTCTTAACGAACAAATTTCAGTCATTGTGTTGAGGGAAGAGCAAGTTCCGCTACTAAAGTTAGCCAAACCTTTTTTCTAAGCAAGTCGGGGGCTATCGGGATTTCCCATATTATCCTTTTTACATTTTTTATTCATTTTTTTCTATCACCGTAGTTTGTTGTAATTAAGTTGCTTCTCACTAAGTTTTGCGTTGCATTGTCTTTAACACTTTGACTGCGACTCTCAAAATAGCCTGTTTGCCCCTGGGGCGGCGTTTTCAAAACCTGCATTACTTAAGGACTAGACGTGTACCATATATGGCACACGTCGCAGTTTGGGACATCATTGCATGTACCACATATGGTGCACGTCGCAGTCAAGGTGTTAACACTTATATATTACCCTGATGGCAATGTCCTATGTGCAAAGGGCCTACTGGTCCTACGTGGTATCAAAGGGTCTAGGGGTCAATTCTCCTAGACCCTTTGGTCCGACCTAGGACCAGTAAATTCTTTGCACCTACGAAATTGTTAGCTGGGAGGCAAAAATAATACTGTCTGACCGAATATAGATTGATTAACTATATTTCCCCCTTTCTGACTTAACATTTTTGAAGTATTGGAAAAATACTGCATGTACATGGGTGTTTAGACGTCTTAGGGGAATATATTCCAAGACCCTTTGGTACGACCTAGGACCAGAAGGTCGTTTGCACATATATGTGTCCTATAGGACATTGTAATCAAGGTAGTTTTGTAGGCATTTAAATTTAGACACTACACGGTATTTTCGGTAAAATAACTGCACTCTTGGATGCCGTGACGTTTGCTTGAAGAAACAGAGTTATGAAGGTAATAACAATATAATCAACGCACTATGACCCTCCATTCAACCAATTTTTACTTACGTCCCACGTGAACAGCGATAGGACGAGCGTACAGGTCGGCACAACCAAAACACCGACCTATTTACTTTATTTAAGCTTGCTAAACTAACACTAGACATGAGCATAACAAGTAAAAGGAACATACCATGGGTATTTTTCACGAGTGACATTCTCTGAGTAGTCGTTTCTGATGCTGTGCGTAAAACTCCTGCAGAATCTTCTTTCTCTTCAACTCCATCCAAAAAATAATAAGGTTTATTGGCAAAGTACATCTTGGACGCACTCGAAATCATAGAAGACATGAAAAAACCTGGACAAACTCTTTGTTAATATGGGTTCAAATCCGTAAAGCGTTGGCTGCGTAAAGGCCTTTTCTGCTGCGCGGGTTCGACTCCATCCGACGCTGCGAGTTTTTTTCACAATTGTGACAACTAACCAAAGCAAATCTCAAAAACCCTCTATATAATATAGGCTCTGATTTAGTTATATGCTTCGAAGTTTGTTTGAAGGGAAAACTGACTTCAAAGGTCAGTATCTGTACACTTTAGGTATGAATGCCTCCTAGTAAGAATAGTTCGAGTCAAGATAAAAACTGCCATTAATCGATTTTCAATTTTTCATTCTATAGAGGTAGATTTGGCGGCTGTCGGTTCGCAAGAAATTTTCAAGCAGATGTCGGTGCATTTTTCGGGTCTGTGGACCAACCAACCACTTCCTGTTATAGCAGGTTCTTTTAATAGTTTGAAAGCTTTCTCTCTGAGGCCTCTAACATCTAGGCAAAATTACTCCAAGCGATATAGGTGTTGAGGAAGCAAGGAGAGTGTGGTCCCGACATGATGACATGCATTACTGCCTTTGTCCATCTCCGATGAAAATAATCTTCGGGTCTGGCAAGCTGGTCTACACTACAGTATCTCTCACTGCCATAAAAGGCATCCACATTCCTGATTTGCTTAATTAAAGCCTTAGCTGGAGCATCACATATTGCAGCTCTCAGATGGAACTCCGAATTCCTGTCGACTGAATTGACACTCAGGCCCTGGCTTTCCAGAGGCAATAGCTCATATATTAATGACCTACAAAACAACTGGAAATCTGATGACTTAGCGTGGCTGCAGTAATATCCTACGACAAAGATATTACTAACTAAGTGTTCCATAATTCATCTTTGTATGGTATTCTTATCTATATAAGGACTATCTCTAATTAAATAAGTCACTTTCTAAGTGCCCCTAACAAGCAAGAGCGCTTTAACTACATGGTTAACTTTTTCACAGCTCCTACGTGGACGTACTCACCATTGCCCATTGCCATAGTCTCCGTCGCCTTCTTTGCCTCCACCAGCATCCTTCGTGCGTCTGCCGGAAGGTCCGGACACACATGCCTCAAAATATTTTGGTCAATAGCTTTCATGTTTAAACCATTTGTTTCAAGAAGCATGCTGTTTATCCCATCCTACTTCTTGTTTTTCTGTAGCTGCTTAATGCACCCGTGCCCCATTTTTGTCTGATGACTTCCCAAATAACGGATGTACACTTTTGTACATCTTAAAACCTATATAAACATTTGTAAAATGCAGTGTTAAATACAGTTTATGCCTAAAAATCGAGCAAAATCTGTTAAAAACAACGCAGCACAAAATTTTGAATGCTGATGTTTACTCTTTTTTCTGAATACTGCTGTCCCCTTTTTAGTCGGATGAGTGTCACTGACCGCGGTACGGTTGAAAATGTTCAGAGATATTTTACTCGAGAAATATTTGCTCTTCCTCGATTCGCTATTTCTTATGCGAAGAGATGTCAGTTAGCAAACACGATATTTCTGTGGGTTTGAAGACTCGAAGCTGGCCTCTGCCTCCGCTTTCGCTTTAACTCTGGCCCAAACCTCTCACTGATTAACGCTCTCACTCCGAGAGATCGACCTCAGGCCATTCGTAATTTCTCCATGGTAATTTCACCACGCTTTAGCTTCACATTTTACCATTATCGTTTTTTGCCTCCAAATATACCTTCTTCTAGAATAATATTCCTCTCCAAATTAACCTGTCGTCTAACCTAGCAGTTTGTAAAGTCAAATTACGTAAACATTTAACTTCGGAATACATTTGGCAGTCATTCGATCAGCCTTGGCTGACACTTTGCATCTACTGCCCAGCTGCTTCCCCATTATCACCTGGAGCGCCCCACATAACTCATCAGGCCTTTGCCCGCAAACAATGCAGACGGGGCGGTCGCGTGATGTCTCAAGTTCATTTTGATGACTTCCTTTTACTCTCGTGAGCTGTGCAGCTCTCCTGATTGGCTGGAGGACGCCCCTTTAAGCTGCGCGCACAGGCACAGGATGAACATACGTCAACTGAATTGTTTACTCTAAGCAGAACCCTTTGTCAGCTCCTTTTGTTACAGTACACTGTCCTAACTTATTGATCTTACTGCCTTCTGACTTAGGGAACCTTCTGTAGTCGAAAATCACTCATTCGACAGATATAATATCCTTGCTATCCATCTCGTTCCCAAATATACAACTTTTGGATTTTTAAAAGAGTTCTCCCGGTATTTGGGGTGGTTCTATTTATATCAAATTCAATGCGTGCCTTTCTTATACTTAATAGAGTGATCGTTGCGGCGGCGTTTCGTTTCCTACTCTATCCGACTATTATTACCAGATGTTAACTAACTTTCTCCATTTTCCGTTGCACAACCCTAATTATGGGCATCGTAGTCTCTAGTGATGCTCGTGGCGCTTCTGCTGTTTTCAGAAGCTTGTCGCTAGACTCTGCAGTCCGCAAGCTCAGGTCTCCGGCATTTAGGTGATGATTGCATAACCTCTACAGTCCTCTCATCCTTTCGACCCAGTTGTCCGCGACGACCTCCTGTCTCACCTCCCGGATGGTTGATCATGCAGTCATTTGCGCGATGTTCCAATAGTGAACAGCAGCCTCTGCTGTTATATGATTTCTCCCACGTCAAGAAGCGTTTTGAACCCTCATAGTGATCAAAAACAATTCTGTTCCACTGTATCGCAACAATTTTATCAACTAACCGCAACTTTTACAGAAGCATTTTTTCTCGTCTGTGTTTAATTTTTTTAAGTCGGAATATGCTGCACTCTGCCCCAGATTTCATGGAAGAAGTTTTCTTTCACTGCTTTTTCCCAAGTTAACCATAATTTTTCAGAGGGTATAAACTATTATTTACAATAACGATGAGTGGGCGGATATGAAAATATCTGTCTACCATACTAAACACTTCCGTTGCCTGTGTTGTTGCTCTAAAAGGGCAGCAATTATCCTCTTTTTATTTATTTTTACCACAGCACTAAGTTGGCAGTAACAGGCTCTTCGGGATTGAAATATAAATTTATGTATCATTTTCATAATCCCACAAAGAAGACGAAAAAGAAGTCACAAGGACATGGACCGAATTATATTGAGACTGACGTTTCGGACACTCGTTGTTATCCATCGTCAGAGTATCGTGGTGGTTGTTCCCGCTTTCCGGGACTGTTTGAACCTTGCCACATGTCTGGTGTTATATCCGTACTCGACGCATGATCTCTGAGCTGCATGCTCGCTGCTGGCTGTCCGTGAGGTTCATCGCTGCTGGGCCCGCGTGAGCTTTGTCCCCTTCGCGGTGCTCGTAATTGTTGGCAAGTTAGTATGCATACTGACTTGTTGCTGGCCGCATGACATGATGTCAGTCTTGTGAGCGCGGCGGTGAGGTAGGGTTCCACATTGTTCACGTGGTTCCTTGCTGAACCCTCTCTCTGATTCTCATCTGCCTCGTGTCCCTTGGAATCAGGACGTCTCCCTATACCATCTGTCATTCAAATGATAAAAGTCATATAGACGTACGCAGTCTCGACTGCTCTCGTTTCGTTGACCATCAACCATCATCAAAGCATTATATTTGGTCGCATCCCAGGCATCCCCAACGATGGTCTTGTAGATTCGACGGACTTTTGGATCCCATATGGCGGTGCCATTCACGATCATAAACTGGTTGGTACCCTATGTTCTATAATGCCGCACCGGTTTGAGAACCCGCGTGTAGTGCCGGGAACCCGTCTGTACCATTAGTGTTTCGTTAACACCAATTTTTCTGCTCCACGCTCAGTTTCGGCTGAGTTTGCTTCAAATCCCCCCCTTCCTACTAATAGAGGTAGTGGGTATCAGGATACATGGTCAAAATATGGATGAAGATGTGGCCCGTCTGTGTGTGCCCTTGAATTTCATTATCCGCATGACATTGCTCCATGCATTTTTTTCGAATCTACCAAATTTGCTCCTTAACAGTTGCACTCTTGTCATAGCTATGGACTACCGATACTATTTGTTAAACCAATTATTCCTAGAACTTTTTGCTATCGATTTTTTTGGTCTGTTGATGAGGCCCAATGGGCTGGAGATATGCAACCTATTATTATTATTTTTTTGGTAGGATTGTGTTATGGGGTCGTGTGAGTGCGCGCGAAGTACGTCCAACTCCAAAACGGGAGAGTGGTAATAAAGGAAAGTATGGGTGGGGCATATCAGGGGAAGAGAGAGAGTGAAATTATTCCAAAAACTCAGAAAATTACGTAGGAACGCCTAAATTTGTTTAACTGAACAAAAAATCGGCTTAAAAATTGGTTTTTTGAGTAATAACAGGAAAAAAGCAGCTTGGAAACCAAAAAATCAAGCCGCGAAAGGTAATTGGACAAAAAATATTCAAGGAATTAAATATATGGTCTTTTTCCTTTGATTACTCAAAAAATCAATTTTTAAGCGCGAAAATTGGGACGCCTTGAAAAATTTGTAGCCTGGAAAAGTAAGCCTACTTAAATTTTGAAAGTAGATGGTTACTCTAGGTTACGGAAAATTCCAAGCCCTAGAGACAACCTCACCGAAAAGCAGATTCGTAACACAGGACCAACCACTGCGAAAACCGTGTTGGTTATTGGAAAGGAGGTGATTCTGCTCGAGGAACTGCATCAACGCCTTCTTATGATTTTTTCCACGGTTTTGCAACGAGTGGAGTTAAGGCTCACCGGCCGGTAATTGTCTGCAGGCGCTCGGCTTCCACTCTTGAAAAGGGAAATGATCGTCGCTGTCTTCCAATCAGATGGTAGGTACCCAGCAGCAAATAACTCCTGGGAGATTCAGACTAGCGGCTTGGCAATTTCAGAAGATAGCTCCTTCAACAGCTTGGGCGGGATTGCATCGGGGCCTGGGAAGGTCCATTCTTTCAAATTTAGAAGCTCAGTATTAACTATATCTTCGGTTAAGAGGACTGTAGCTGGAAAAGGCATAGCATCGTCGCTATAAGTGGGCGAGAAAAGGCGGGTTCAGTCGTCACGACGGACCGGAAGAACTGAGAGAGGTGGTCAGCTTTATCCTTGTGCTCTGAGATTTTGGCACCTTCGGCAGTTCGCAGTAGGGGGATAGGATCCTTGTCGCGCGTGCTCTGTAAAGGACTTTGAGACTAACCATGGCACGGTTAATCATTTTCTTTTGGAACATCTGTTGGTCTCTGACAATGAGACGTTTCACCCAGTTTCTCTGTATTTTGTTACTATTGAGAGATTTAGGTGACCTATCAATTAGGGACTTTATCCACAATTTTCTCTAATTGTTAACTTCCGTTTTTAAAGACGGAGTCAACCAACGAAGCCTGTTCGTAAGTTTTCTGCGTGTGATTGTGCAGTGGCTAGAGGTGAGGTTATGGACTATCCCTTTGAACTGTTCTCAAGCTTCTTCAACGTTGTCGGATAGTGTGGATGCCCAGTCTATGAAACAGAGATCATGTTTCATTTGTTTGAAATCGTCACGCCAAATGTTTGGTCGGAGGTCTTGCGGTTGGGCAGGCAGAGAAAATAAACTGTATTCCCACATGAGAACTACATGGTCAGTCTGGCCTAGTGGGATGTAGAAAATTCGCAATGTCAATATTGTCAAGCGATTTAGTGAGCACAACGTCGAGTCAGTTCATCCGCTGGCCCTCACGAATTCTTGTGGGAAATGTGACGTACTGGGTGAAAAGCAGGGATTGAGTTATATTCAGGAGCTGATGGTCGAACGCCGATTCCGGACAATCAGCTCAAGAGGAGCTCCAGTTGATGGTGGGGGCATTGAAGTCCCCATCAGTAAGGGTATTTGACCGCGTATCGAGGGCCGTAAGCTCATCCAGCAATAATGCATCAGTCTCAGGATCTTTCCTTTGTGGTCGGTAGACAGTTAAGATGGCTTTGGGAACCCGTTGCTCTTACAGTCAACCATACCGCTTCCGGACAAGACGTATTTGCCGTTTTTTCAGAAACAGACAAACCGTTCTTTACGAAGGTTGCTACGCCTCCACCTCTTCGGTTGTCTCAGTCTTTGCGGAACAGTTGAAAGCCAGGTATTCCGAGCTCGCGATTGTCAATCTGGTCCGACAACCATGTTTATATCATAAAAATAACACCAGGAAAGAGATTGGATACGTTGATCCTTAGTGCATCTATTTTAGAAATTAAGCCTTGCGCATTAGTTTGCATAAATATCAGCTTTGTGTTCTTGCGTGGTCCATTTTTAACCCCGACTAGTACATCCGTTCCTTATTCGGGTCACGTCCGTAGTTATGCCTGAAGGCTGACACCGCTCTGTTGCCTGTGTCCCAGGAAATGAGGCTAACCTAATAAATGAGGTCAGTCTACTAAAGTGGGAGTCTCATTGGACGGATTGAGTTCAAGCCACTGTGCGTTGAGGCCAGAATGGGGGAGGAATGCTGCATGTGTTTGAGTGCACGTCAGGTGCGTCTGGAAGCAGTGGCGGTCACCCGCCCATTTGCGCACGCCTCAAGAAACGCGAGGAAACGTATTTAAGCGAGGCCCTATACCCTGACTAACCCCGTCTGAGGCGTCAAAACTAAGGAGGGCATCGGATAGACACGAACACTTCAATTTCTTAAGATACTTGCGTATAGAGGTTGGTTGGCTACAAATAGGGCATGCAAGCATTGAACCTCCTCCTTCTTCCAACTGTCGTCACCGCAATGTGTCTAAACGCGTTGAAATAACGTTGCAACACAACTAACTTTGGATCCAACAGAGTGGTTTTTTCTGAAGTTGAGGAAGCGTCCAGCAAGCATATAATATTAGGCGGGCAGCAAGGCTGCAACAGTGCCGAAAAACAGGAAAAAATGTTGTTACTGATGCCTAGGCCGTTATATCACCGCTCAATTAAGCCTTGTGTGATTCGCCAAGGAAAGAACACGACAAGAGGTGTGCAACGGTAGAAGTCCTTGAGTGAAATAGGTACAACCCATTAAGGACAGCAAACCATGTAACACGATGCCCATTGAGCCAATCAGCTTCTCTCCTGGAATAGTCACCGGTAGGATTGGCTGGTGACTCAACGGCTGACTGTCGTTTGAAGTTCAAGTTATCGGTTGACTGGCTGCACGATGCGTTCGCTCGCGTGTAAGCCAATCGATAGCCTGCCATGTATGGGCTATCGCTTGCCAGCTACTGCTTGCTAAGGCTGTTCGTTAGGCCGTCTTAAAAATCCCCTCTTTGAAGACAAATCATGAGATGTGAGTTGCGGTTCACTCGCAAAGGAACCGTTTGCATTTCCTTCCAGTCTGATCACCTAGAAGCTTGGGGAGTTTGGCTGACAACTGGAACTGTTGTTTTTGCCTTGTTTTTGGCTGGTCGAATGTGTCCAGTAATAGTTCTAGTGATAAAGTTGGGCCTAGTTTTGGCACGTCAGCACACTTAATGTGTTTCAACTGGTTGGCGTGTCGCACCAAAATCTCGTAAACCACGTCACCATACCTTCGGTGAAAACGTCTAATTGCCAACTTTTCCTGATACATTCTGTAGTCCTTTGCAAGCACCGTCTTGCCTGGGTGGAACAATCGTTGTCTTGCACCGTGGCGTTGGTTGAATTGCCTTTCCATTGACGTCGGATGGGCTGATTCATCAACAACACCAACAGATGACAGCAGACGAATAAAGTCAAATGGTGTGCGAAGATTCCTCTACATCAAAGCTTCTGCAGGGAGGCCACCGTTTGGAGTGGGAGGGTTTGAGGTGGCTCGATAGTTCAGCAGGAATATTTCGAGAACTTCTTCCGGCGTCCCCTCCCCTTTTGATTTCTGAAGAGGCCGCTCAAAGGTGCCGACTTATTGCTCAACCTGTCCGTTGGACTCCGGGCGATCTGGTGGCGAATGCACGTGATTAGGGCCCGACTGCTTGCAGAATCGGGCGAATGCGGCTAATGTGAACTGCCCTCCGTTATCGCTCAACAAAGTTTCGGGACAATGGAACCTGCCGAACGGTTGCCGAGGAGTGTTGTGTGTGGCTCCGGCTGTCGTGCGTTCCATGACGATGACTTCCGGCCATTTGCTATAAGCATCAATGGTGATAAGGAAGTTCTGGCCTTTAAGCGGTCCTGCATAATCGATGTTGACCATAGAACAAAGGGCTTATGGAACAGTCCATGCCTTGAGTGTGGCCTTCACTGGCGTCTTCGATGCG
>JAYGXS010000007.1:15505213-15580210 GCA_036362985.1 Ligula intestinalis
TTCAAGTTATCGGTTGACTGGCTGCACGATGCGTTCGCTCGCGTGTAGGCCAATCGATAGCCTGCCATGTACGGGCTATCGCTTGCAAGCTACTGCTTGCTAAGGCTGTTCGTAAGGGTATCCCACTACATTTCGACTTTATACACAAGCGAGTTTTCGAAGCGTGAACCTCAATATAATTATCTTCATGTCCTTCTGCCTTCTTCTTCGTCTATTTAGGGGGACGATGAAAATGATATGATATCTGGACCTCAAGACTTTCTTCATGTTGAATAAATTTATTAATAATTATTTACTTAATGACGAAACTACTTTTTACAATGGCGGCAGTCAAAATCGTTCAAACATGGAAGAAATGTTAAAAAGTAAGAGTGATACGGTAATATGCACTTTTAGCAGTCGTCGTAGGTAAACTTGCAAAGTTATTTTATAATGGCTTGCTTTGTTAGACAATCTCGATTGTCCAAAACCTCGGCAGTTGAGGAGTAGATTGTTCTTGAGTTAGAACTGAAATGGAGAGGTCGCGTGCCATGCCAGTTAATCAGCTCAAGCATTTTCTGATCAAGCAAGAGGACAAGGCAATTTAGATCTAAACTGAAAATGATATGGAATTTTTAATTGGTTGCCTTTATCAAAATACATACAAACACATTCAGATATTACAACTACATACATAAAACGACAACGTGCAAGGACCTACAAGACCCAATTTATTTAACCGAGACAGGTACAGCACTGTAGCCATTTGTGTGTAACCAAACTTGATTGTAGTTTAACAGAAATACGCATACTTTGATTCTTATCTGCATATAACTACGTAAGGGGCTTAGATTGAGTAACTATTTAGACATTTTTTAATCAATAAATGAGATGGTGAATAAAAAGTGACTCCTTGCTTCGTGGAAAGCCTTGAGATTAACATGCACAACCTTGATGTGACCTACAAAGTAGTTCATTGTTGGTGTGGTGCAGCTATGTGATTTTTCGCCGTGGATTATTTAGGCGACGAATGGATGCATATAACGGAAATGTACGCACATTTTGTGGTTTTCTTCATTATATAATACTTTAAATAAATATATTAGAGCAAAAAAACTTCCGGCTTCCATCCGTAACTGTCATTTTAGTTCGTGGTGGATTACGCGCCTTGAAATTAATTTACAATAGCTATTGTATTTAACTAGTTAATTAATTTTCAAAGATGTTTCTGTACCGGCGTCTCTGTAGCTATATAAATTATCGCATAACGGTCTTTGGCATTCTTCCGCCCTGATTATTTTCTTTGCCTCGCCCCGGTTCCAATTGTACAACTGCAGGCTGTAGTCTGAACTGAGTTGTAATAGCTGCAACGTTTTGTTGACGAGTTGTGTGCGACACTTGTGTTGAAGTCGATTCTTTCAAAGAACTATGTGAGGTGCGCCATTGATATCATCACACGGTTTACAACCGTCGCATCCAATCTGAGAGCGTCAACCCTTGATGTCTGTGCATTGGCAAAATGCTCGTGACTGTGCTATTAGGGATAGCCTGCTAGTATCGTTATACCCTTTAATAAACCGTGGACTGGCAGCTCAGACTTGTGCGCGGTTAGCGATTCAATGACTGAATGCAACTTGCGCAAATGACTGCTGGACAGATGTGCCCCACATTGAGGCCTTGGTGTAACACTGGACAGAATTATTAAACACCACATCAAGCACGCGTTTGCGGACATTGTAAGAAAGTGGGTTTGTAATGCCAGGAGTCTATATTAAGGCATATACATTACTAGAATAACAAAAGTGAAATGTGCCGATGCAATGAAGTAAATAGGTACTGTCCAAACGATCCCTTTGGAGTGCGCAGTAGTCACGTCATATCATTTAGACACCAGTGTTGATTGCGGCGCTTTTGGCAACTGCGGGTAATGGTTGTGGAGTATTTTGGCAATGGAGGACATGAGTGACGAACGGAGAGCGTGGTTAGGGAAAGATGTTAGCGGTAGGAAGGGAACAGAGGTCACCTTGGCTGACAAAATCGCACCACTCCAATTCGTTATACACGCCAAAGCAATCTCAACCAAATCAAACAACTTTCGCATTTTTGTTGCGTTACGCCCTAGTGACGAGGGGCAGTCAATCTCAAAACTGAATGTAGACTTACTGCGGGGAATAGCTCCGGTAAAATATATTGTTATCAGATATTCTCTCTGTATTAGTTAATGATTGGTTAGAAAGTGCATCGTGTACTTCTCGGGAGGAGACCCCACGAACCCCGAATTTCCAATTTTTAAAAGAAAATTAGAATGAAACGGTATAGGCCTGTAATAGTTCTTCACTCGTCGTATGATGCACTTTCGGCCCGAGCTTGCCCATTAATACTATGCTGCCTGGAGGCCACACGCGAATGCTTTTTGTGCTATAATTATGTCAAACTGCAGGTTTCCTACATCGCAAGGGGTTTACAGACAGACACATTATGCAAGTAGCCCACGTGGATATGGTAGCATCTGCTGTATCCAAACGGTGTGACAGTCTACTCCTTCCCTCTTAAAAACAGCTAGAAGCAAAATCACCAACTATCACTATTACTGTCTAGGTTTTCCGCTTGTTGCACAGACAACCTTACCTTGATATGCTAAATGTGTCATTTGGCAACTAAATATTTAAATGCAGTCTACTTTGACCAGATGTTTTATTTGGGCAGTGAGAGGAGTTTATTTTAACATAGAAATAATTGTGCCGAGATAAGTTGGTTTACTTTTTTGACGAAATAATGGTGTCCCTTCGGTAAAACATGGGATGAAAGCAGTCATACTTTGACAATTGACAATGCGAACAATAACGTCCTTTGTGTATTCAAAGATTAAATGATGGCTCCTATGATAATTTACTGCGTACCCGCGTAGCGTCCACCCACTAACGGTACATCTTTTGAAAAGTTAGAATGTTTAATTTCTGTGGGCTTTTTAATCTGTTTTCATTTTTACTGCAGTTGACGCTTTATAACTTCCTAGCGGCTAAATGCCAAGGTCTTCCCCAGGATGCCACTATCGAGTTATATGTACGATACTCGATGACTCTCACTTGTAAATGAGCGGGGCGGCTTAGAGCCACATAAATCTTTGTCCCTTATTACATTTACACACATTAATTCTATTTGCGTACGCGTACTATGCCCAGCTTATCTAACGGACCCGATAGGATTTCGCACAATGTCTCTACCCGCAACTATCCCACACCGAATACATGAGGTTCAAGACACACGACGGTGGCATGGCCGACCGTGTAAAACTATTTTGAGCTGAAATTCACTTCAATATGGCCACTATAATGACAGCATCTGCTTTAAGGTGACTACATTGCAAGTATTAGGTCAGCAATTATGAACTTACCCGACCTACTTCCGTGGTATGTTCCAAGACGTCCCTTCGAGTTTGTTACAGTGAATACGGTCTGACAACTTCTGAAGAAATTTTCTGCACTTCACTCGCCGAATCCTTCTAAGACGACTGTGGTCAAATGCCTCTGGTAGTAACTCCCCTTTTGCCTACGATTGACGTACACAAAAGTAGAGGAGGACTGATCCAATCGGTTTTCATAAATCAGATACTGCCTCATGTACTTGTAAACATGCTTTCAGCGTCGATTCACGCAAAAGTCTTTTCATCCCAGTGATGCACTTAACACACATTTCCCATTCTGAGACACTGTTCTGAGTGTATCTTACCTCTCTCGCCTCAGTCTTCTTTTCTTTGGTCAATACGGTACCGCCATAAGTCGCATAAACACAGTGGACGATTAATTATTTTAATGCAACCAATTCGTACACATACTATTTTACTGACACTTGCGTTAGCGCTGACAGTTTTACCGGTTAGCAGACTTTCGATTCAGCCTATGCATCCCACACCCAGTAAGCCTTTAGTCAACCAATGAATTAAGCGCAGTTATCTGCACCAACTAACGAAGACGAAATATTAACATGTTCAAGCACCAGTAGGTCTCCCATGCAGACTCACAAAACGGGTAAGCGGTAGCCGATTTCCATCACGTTGGCCATTTTCAGCTCTATTTAGATCCCATCTTTTCGAGTTTATTTAAAAAGGTAACTTTGCATTTCTGTTCTTCACTCCTCCCAAAATGTGTCCTAGGCAAGCGCCGTTATCAACGCACGCCCGTAGAATAAATGTCTGAGCAGTTTTTGTTCATTACAACGCAAAATAATGGTTTGGGCCAGGACCATGCACGTACTGCGGATACGTCGCAACATCTGTGACTGATGGTCTCTCCTTGCAGACTTGCATTTATACTCAAAATAATTTGAAGGCTGTTTTTAGGCGTATCGTCGATTCGCGATACAGGATTTTACTAGTTTTTGATGCCAGCGAATCTGGGGCATCGATGATTTGCCATCCAGTTACCGCACGTCACTTCAACGCCTCTCTAAATAATGAAGAGGTGTGTAGTATATAAAATATCCACCTCAACCATTAAACATTATCAAAAGTGTAATAATGCCTACAATATTGTGGAACTACTTACCCCCGTCTTCTGAAAACACTCCCAAGCGCTACCTACGTGACTCTGATCGCATTCTTTGCCATTATTCATTATTTTTGTAGGCATTTCTTTCGTTAAACTACTTGATCTATCGATTTCTAGTACCGAAACATGTAGGAATCACCATGGCAGTATTTGCCGCTGCATTTTAAGACTTTTCTATGTTGGGTTTGTAGGTCTTATCAAGTCTCTTCTGCTGTCAACCATGATTCATATTTTGTTTTGGTGCTGTAGGACTACCTTGTAAGACGTCGTGGGACTGCCACCGAAGAGTCACCGACTCAGCTCCCGGCTACTGGCTCTTCACAATTCACTTTGTACATTCGTGAGGACCTTCTTCAACTTGATACCCATGTTCCCCAGCTCTTGATCTCCTACGACCCCCTGTCGCTCGTCCCGAAACTTCGCCGATGCAGCCGCCTGCATGCTTCCTCGCATCCTGAAGGGTCCCGAGGGGGGACAAATGGGTCACCGTATACCACCCCGCCCCCGACGTCTGTTGTCTTCACCTTCTTGAAACAATCACTGACCGATTTGCTGATCTCTATGCAGAAGCCGTCTGCAGTCCTTTCCGCCTATTGTCATTTTAGGAGCTCAGGCTATCCATGGACTGTTGGCTACCTGAACTTCAACTCGGCTCGGCTGGTCGTATGTCTGGGAGTTCGTTGGCTGGAACTGTCATCTTCCAGCAAGGCGCCCCCCTCCTTTACGGCGACTACCCTCGAAGATTCAAGCATAGACCCAGTTACAGATGCCTCCCCCTCCACTTATCTCCCTGACACCACAGACGCCTTCTGGGCTGACTCTTCCACCTCTTCCTCACCAAGACGTTGGCCTCTGACCTATGTAGATCCCTACTGTCAGTGGCGAGTGCTAGCACTTAGTGCGCCATCGCAGAAGCTTCAGGATATCGAAAGCGTATTTGCAGCTGTCGGTTTCAGTAACGGCACTATCGAGGTTCTCAGTCTTAGCGTGGATCCAGAAAAAGAGGAGATGAGTTTTGCCCACCCTCGAATAATCATCCCACCGCCATTTGACAACAGCAAGGTTCAGTTTTCGCCGCTAGTGCTGCTGCACTTTGCTGGTGATTCCTCGCACCTTCTCGTCTGCCGGTACACGGGCCATCTGGAGATGTGGAAACTAACACCCACAAGGGGCCAGTTTCCTGCTCAACTGCTCTGTCGGATGCACTTTAAGGAACTCTTTTCTGGTAGTCTCAGTGCATGGTACGGTGCCATTAGATTTTCGCCAGAGGCAGCCATCCTCGCAGCTGTATACGACCACGAAAGGAGGCTGCTCTTACTTGGAAGTGAGTATCGTGGTCTCGTTTCCTTGGCGCCCGATGGGCTTACTGCCATTTCCGTTTCTACGAAAGCACCTTTCTTTTCGCTGGCTCGCCACCTGCTCTCCTCCTCTTCCACCATGAGGCGCCGCCCACTGCTTTCCAAGAATTCATACTGGCGAGGTGACTCCGAGGATGGTTTTCTCATGTTCAGTCTCTCCAGCAGCACTGATTCGGGTAAAAGTCTGTTAGCAGCCATACACTGTTCGCATTCAGTTTCCGTTTGGTCCTTCCCTGCCTGCAATCTGTTAGCAAGCATCCTGCCGGACTCTGCACCCGCTCTGGCCAATTTGTCACATGGCACCCTGCTGTCCCCCTGCAGCAGCGATCTCCCCTTTCGTGTTACTTGGTGGCGACGTGTAGCAACAGAAGACGAGGTTGCTGCGGCGGATACAGGTCTTCTCTCCGCGCATCTTCTCGCGACTCTCAGGACTAACGGCACGCTGACAATCACGGATATAACGACGATGCAGGCGCACTCCCTGGGTAATTCCTTCGACAGCAACGATGAGCATGTGGCTTTTGACGCCTTCTCCGTCTTCGCCGTCCAACCATCTGCTTCCGCCGTGCCACTTCTTTCCGAATTGGTAGTTGTGAGTTTTTCGGCGGCGGAGGCGCTGTCGTCACACCCTTCTAGCGCGCGGCAACCGCAGAAGCAGCCTTCTCTTGCGTTCAGGATGCTAGGTTACGCAAATGCCGCAACGAGTGTGCTCGGTGTGCCACTTTATGACTCGTCTGACGCCCAGGAGGCGACGGTGGCGGCAAATCTGCCAGCCAGTCAGGTGTTTCCAATGAGCGTGTCTGTGTCTCGACTGGCAGTCACCTCGGCCGAGGAGCTCTTTTTGTACCGAATTCGAACTGGTCGTTTCGCGGACGCTCTCGCCCTTGCCAAGCAGCACGGACTCGACCCAGAGGTGGTCTACCAACACCAGTGGTTCGCCCTTTTCCAATCCTACGGTGGCGGCGGCGGCTGCACACCCACGCAGTTCGCCACGGCCCTGCAAGCTGCCCTCGGCGCCATTGTTCGTCGTCCCAACTGGGTCCTGGCTGAAAGCCTACACCGGCTCCCTCCACTGCCTGCGGTGCCTGTGGAGAATCCGGAGGATGCCTGGAAACCGGTGGAGTTCTTTAACGCAGCGACCGCCCTGCTCAAACTGGGTCATTCACGATGCAACTCCTCGAGTGTCTCAGAGGAGGTTAGGCGCCTAATTGAGACCCGCCTCTATCAGGTTGAAGTGCTGACTGCCGTTTATGCTGAGGAATGCGCTATGCTACTGATGGATGACCAGGCGTGCGTAGGTCTGGACTCTGCTGAGGCCTGTCGCAGGGAACTACTTCTTCTACGTCACAACTCGCCTCTGGATATGGGTCTCTTCTACCTGCACAGTCGCCGTTATGCTGCCTTCTCCGTGCTGGCAACGCACTATGCGGACCTACTTCTACCGAGCATTCTGCCTGCCTTGGCCACCCTACCGCCCACAGAGAAGCCCTCTGCTTACACAAGCTTTACCTTGTCCCATCTGTTGGCGGCATCCGAATCCCGTTCAAGCCCACCGCCTCTGCCCGCACAGGCGACTCTGGACGCAGAGGCTGTGGAGCGTCTGTTGTCGCGTCTGCCAGTAGCTTACAGGGGTCTGCGGAAATGGACGACACCGATCAACGATGACGACGCATCGCTGCTTGCGTCCTGGGCCTCCCTTCGCGTAGTGGAGATTGATGAGGACTCCGGACTTGTTACGCATGCGTGTGAACTCCTGCAAGCGGTTATTGATCTCACTGCGGAGATCAAGTCAAGAGCTGGGGGCATGGGGGCTGTAGCAGGGGCGGAAAAGGCTCTGACTAGCCTCTACGTGCTGCGTGATGAGTTGGATCAGTTTTCGACGGTGCGTACTTTGCTTCTTACCCCCTTCCCTGTGCCTTTTTCGGCACGTTTACCTTAGTATATTTAGGCTTAAAAGGAAGACCCTAGGAAAAACTACTTAAATATATAAGTAAAAATACAGATGTTACTATACAGCAGGGAGTAACATATTTATATGGATGCATTATTTTTGTACAATGCTATTACATATGCAAAGTAATAGAACTCAGCGTGGTATGAACGTATGTAGGTACATTCCGGGGACCAAAAACTCGCTGTGAAAACGAATGGCGACAAAAATTCATGTGGAATAAGTTTGGTCGGAGTTTCAGAAAATTCCCACGCAGGTTATGTATTGTGGTCAGTAAGAAGAAATCGTCGAAAGGCAGGGCGCAGTCTTCCTTCCTCACAATCCGGTAGGGCTGCGTGAGATCTTCTTGGATCTGTCTGTACTAAGGGGGAAGTAGATTCAGTGCATCAAGTCTGCATTTGTATGATAAAGTACTTAGGCGTTCAGTACGATACATTTGTAGATGGTTAAACCTCGGTAACCATTCATTTTGGCTTTTCAGTTCTTTTTGCAGGGTCCGTTCATCATTCTTGCATCTGATTGCTCGCCGTACTTTGTCGTCATCTGCAAACAGGACTCCCTTGCAAACCAGTCCATTAATGCAGTTTCTGAAATACATAATAGACAGCACTGGTCCAAACACAGAACCCTAATGTACCTTTCTGCAAACTGATACAGGCATTGATTTCGTACTGCCAATATATACTGACTGCGGTCGGCTGATCAAGAAGTTCTCTATCCAACTCAGCTGGTTTCCCTTTATCCCAGGTTCTCAAACCTTATATGGTAGCCGATGTTGTGAAAATTATCACCAGCTCTTTTTGAAGTCAATGTAAACGTCATCGATCCTTCTGTTCTCATCTAAGGAGCTGGACTACTGCTTCGTTATTTTATTAGAATGTTAAAAAGTAAATTCTACTACTTGTCTATGCAGCCATTTCTGGCGTGTATGTTTTGCTTCGGTTTAATCTAGCATCTTTTTCATTCACCGAGAAGTAGCATTCACCCATCTGGGGGTGCAAAGTTCTGCCTTGAGCCTCGGTTATGAACCGCGCCTGGTACCTGTAATTAATACGAACTGTGGGCCACAAAGCAAGCACGAAAGAGAAAGTGAAGGCAGTTGACCACAAGGAGAGCTGTTTTGATGAAATAGCAGGTCATTCTCACAGAAGGGTTGCGTACATTTATTGATCCATTTGATGAGAAAGTGTCGGCGTCATAAACCAATTAGATCTGGCCATGGTGCGCGCTCTCATGACCGCAGCGTGGCAGCTTACGCTGATGCCCTTCTGTGCGATGACTCATCACGAGAATGGAGGCATTCCTACCAGCCTCTAACATGTGGCTGCTTTATGCTGACGGAATTGGCTGTCTCCCGCTCCTGTGGCTCCGTCAGTGCTACTTTACTGGCTTATTTGTCATCGTCGTTGTTCATCCGGCACTCCTCCGTCGTGATCGTTTATTAGCTGCCTTGACGGACAGATTGTGGACGCGTAACTTCACTGGCAGAGCGTCGAGCTCAGGTGGACATGAGTTCTCCTTCTAAGTAGAAATTGGGGTCGCCCAAGGCTTTTGTTTGATTTGTTCCGTTTCTAGGAAATATGTTTTCTCCGCTGCCTCTTGAGCTAGTTATTATCTCACGTACCTGACGGGGCATTAAGCTCATCAACCACCTGGACACGAGTCTTCCTTCTTATTGAACATTTATCTCGACTTTGTCTGTTTCGGTAGATATTTTAAGTGGAAAATCACCGGAAATCATTTGTATTTATTTGTCTTTTTCACCTTTTCTAAGAGTAAAGCTGTCTCCGTTGCCTCGCAGCTATCTAAATATCCCCCAAACGCTGTCCGCAGCATACAACTCTCGACACTACTTTTTGATGTCGGCTATTTGGTGAGCGTCAACAAAGAGGATGGGTTTCCACCTTCACTATCCGAATGAGAGTATAAAGCTCTAGCCATCTAAATTTTGTAGTGTGGCCGTCGCTGGTGAACCTCGCGGGCAATTTAACTTCGCTATTGTGTTTGTATGCACTATAGCAAAGGCAGTGGTATTCCAAAGTTTCGAGTTTGCTGGGGATTTATTGCAGGGCCTCCTATGCAATAAAAAATCGGCCTACTTACAGGGCATATTGAGAAGGATTCATTGTAGTCGGACCTTCCTGCGTGGATAGAACTTGTTCCGTCAGTTAGCAACCCTCCTAGCCTTGTGCTTTTATCCCGTTCGATGTTGCTATGGTTCTTCCTCGACATCCTGTTGCGCACCTGTTCACCTCCTTCCTGCATACAAACTAACCATATAATTTAAGGGCTCCTTGATAATCATTAAAACACTTATTGCTGGAAATCTTGGGTTAAGCTTTGGGGTACCATTTTTTGGGTTCATTGACTACACCCGTCTTTATGGTAATAACTTTCGAGAAAACTTATTTCTTTAAAAGAAAATGTAAAGTGAAGACTTGGCCGCAAAATTAATGGTCTAAAGGTCACCATTTTCAAACAATAAGTCGTGTTATGGCCATTCTATATTAAGTGAAGGATTACCAATACTTCGTGCAGATTTGATCCCCACACCCAGCCAGCAACTGGGATTTCCGTCAATATCGTTTCATTCTGTGCTTTTGTACATTTTATGTAGCCTACAAATCCACTGTTTTTGACCAGATTCTGGAAAAAAGTAGTTCCTCATCGTGCTTGTTGTTCAAACAACTTTTAAAGGCCTTACCAGACAAAACCGAACTGCTCTTTTTACAAAAAATTACGCCTTTTATGATGACTACTGGATCGTAAGTGTTTGTCTTGAGTCTGGTCATAAATGCTTAGCGTTTCAAAGAGTTCGGCCAAAAACTCAATGCGTCACTAGCAGAGCATCGCTGCGGTGTTACAGCACATAACTTTGCTAGCTGAAATACAAAACAATTATAGATCAGGCCGAAATTTGCGAAAGATTAATTATTACTCACAAACTGGCATTGCTGCATGCACGAAACTTCGAAATGATAATAAGCAACCTTAGAGGAATTCAGAACTTAAAATAAATATAAAGGAGCTAATTGTTTAGTTTCGAAATACTAACTTTTCGAGGAAGCCCTAAGGTCTGAAAGCGTCAGAAATCTCTAACTGATCAGTCAATTTAAACATCATAGTCAGATGAACACGTAACCATACTAGTTGATTTATAGGTTTAAATTACTTTCCTTGCATCAGCTGTATTTATGGATATTTCGGGTATTGGATTACAATCAGTTTCCGATTTTCCTTTCAATCCCGGCGATTTTTTCACGCATTTCGACTATTTCTTCCGTAAACGTAGGTTCTGTTTGAAGTGTATATCAAAATTCTTCAAATAAGATATTCCTTAAAAGCATTCGGCAAAATGCGACTTCTTAGTCGTTAGTTCTTATGAAGATGGCCCTGTGGGTCATATTTCTAACCCCCCGAAACACTAAATCAAATTTTTGATCAAAAGAACGTCCACAACATAAGTCTACTATTGTTACGCCTAATATCAGCACAAAGACTTTCTATAATAGGCTTTGCTGCTTCTGGACTAGTGATTTTGTCCGAGGAGCTAGTTTAGATTACTAGGAAACACACGCCGAGGAACTTGCGAGACCATTATTTTTGCGATTTAGTCGCAAATAACATGGCACTTGGTGATCTGCAGACTTACTAGGAACGGGAACACTCACATACCTACCTTATGGCTGTGAACACTGCGGATAGTACTACCAGTAGGATTGTTGATTTTCTATGTAACTGAAAGATTGACGCTTGCAAAGAAGATGGCTTTTACGTGGACTTCTTGACCAATAATTTCTCTACAGATTGTCTATAAGTCGGTCGTTGGTTTCGATTGTTCAAATGCCCTGCGTCGGAAGCTGCAGTACGATGCTGATCAGGCACAGCCGGCCACCACACTCAGTCACTTAAAGTTCTCCGAATTTCGTCGCCTCGACCCGGATCAGCGCTTGCACCTTCTCATCGCGCTGGTTTTGCCCAAACGGACCGCCCCCGCAACAGAGGTCTGCACTGCCGTGCTCACGCATCTCCTGCCTTTTATTCGTCAACAGCAGCAGCAAGGTCACCACACAGCAGCTATTGTGTCTTCGCACGAGGACCGTGTGGTCGCCTGTCTTGACCGTGTGGCTGGCTTTGCTGGTCTCCAATTTGTGGTCATCATGGCTGAGACGTGGAAGCAACTGAAGAAGGCCACTCTGCCACCATCGTCTTCACAGTCGCATTTCATCAAGGCCACCGAGGGTAATCAGTCTTTAAAATACATTGTTTACTCAATTAATATAAGTAGTTATTGTATAGTACAGTAATAACTTGCACTGTTTTTTACATTGAACTGCAGCCATCAATTTTAAAAAGTGTATCCTCCGACTTCTAACTATTCACTCGCCCTGTGTCAACGAGGATTGTGCTGCCTCACACAAAAAAGATGGTGATGAAATGAAATCGCCGCCAGTTTTAACATATCTGCACCAGTGCAGAAAAATATTGGACTTGCTGGAAGAGACGGAGGAAAGTGAAGACCTGCCGCAGTGGCAGCGTCTTTCTCGTTACTGCTTTACCCTTCTTGACTTGCATGACCAGCTGGCCAGCCGGGGCCTCCTTGACAAGGTGCGCTTCGATTTGGGCATTGGAGCTCGTTCGCTGGCACAGGTTGCCAGTCTCCTCTCTGATGAGCGTGGCGTCCGGAATTTGGTAGCGGGTTGGATCAACATCTTGATCCTCTATCGGCAGCAGTTGGAAGCATCTACGCAGACTACCGCTGACGGGGTAGCCGACGGCACAACAGTTGCGGCCGCCTCCGGGGAACGCCTTATGCGCTTTCATCTGCGTGGCAGGGCTTCCAGTAAGGAGGATCAAGCTGATCTGAACGAAAAACTGAGGTGCGTTTCGTTTCTTGATGCGCAGATCTCATTCAGGAGGGGGGTATTCTCCGTGTACGGCATTATCCTATGGTTACCATATGTTGTTTGAAAACTACTGGCTGATGTCAGAAACAGGTATATCTTCAGAAATGTAAATTCAGTTTATGCGAAAGAATTACAAATCGTATCAGTTTATTGAGGGAAAGGCATTATATCTATATAATGTCAGTCTATCTATATCGTTAGCCCCCTGTATCGCTGCCCATGGGGCTCGAAATTGAGCCCCAACGCAGAACAGGACGAGCGCGTCCCGTAACCTATCGGCCAGTACCTCTCTCCTATTGTTAATATTCTCGATCGAAACCGGCAAGACAATGAATCCTTGGCTCAATGGTTAGAGCGTTGGATTTCTAATCAGCAGACCCCGGGTTCAAGCCTCGGGTGGGGCACCACTTGGGGTTGGTTATGGTTATCTGATGATAAATAATAGGCCAGAAATAGCCATATAAATCTCCCTGATCTTTGTTGGTAATGTTCTTCTATCCATAATACTAGCCGCTATTGGACTGCTGGTGGAGTTCAAGAGTGAGCCTCGAGGTTATATTTGTATATAGGTAGACGTACTTTAACGACGAAGTCCACCGTCCAACCAATGTGCTTAAAAATATCTAGGTGTCTGAAAATGGTATATATTCAATGAAAGATTGGGAGAATGTGGTTAAGCCTTTACTGTCGCAGCGCTTTGATGAAAAAAACGCTCTCATTAATTTTGAGTTCTCCGGGATACCTACAGGTAAAAATTCCTTATAAGTAACACCACAGTAACAAAAACCTCATGTTTGTGTAATACGGGACCAGTGGTAAAAAGTTAAATGGGTGGCTCATATCAGGGAAACAAAAACAACTAAAACCAGCAGAGCATATAAAAGTATAAAAAATAATGCATATTTAAATGTCCTAACGTATGATGTGCGATCATTAAACTTAGGAATACAACCAATAGGAACCAAAAAGTTCGCAAAATGCGGAACTGTTCAAAGAACTGTGAATTTTTGAGATCAAAATAAAACCATAAAAGATAGACTTTCTTCCCCTTTTTAAAACTTACTATAGTTTCTAATGCATTAAGACGAGTATTGTAGTACGATGAGCCGAAGAGCAACCGCATGTCATTACCAAAACTAAAACTAAACTTAAAGGAAGCTAAAATAAGTAGCTTAAGGTAAAGTAACATCAACTAAAATGAAAACTATATTTAAGTAAAGCAAGCCTACTATAAAGCTTATAAAACGCAACAGTAAACTAAAAACTAAACTCAACAAACTCCAACGTAAAACTTTATTAAAAGCTTAACCTAACTAAAGGTAGCCGCAGCACGCTTAATATTTATGTGGGAGGAATGCAATGGAGTGGTAAATTCTGAATAAGTACGCAAGAAAACATGCTTGCTACAGCGAAATAAGTTAGTAAAGTGCGGTGTTGCCTATAAGGAATCCTTATCTCGTCATATTCTTTGCAATTCTTATTTTTACTGATATAGATACACTTGCCAATTTATTAGCCAAATTTAGCTAAAGTGTGGTAGACGTCGAAGTCTGGAGGTAGGCTCGGATAGATGGCTGTCTTGCTATCATATCTCGACCGGGACAAGTACCGCACTGATGAATATTAGCTCAGTGAAATGTCTATAAAGTTTGAAAATATATTTGCAATGACACGATTGCCAACTTAAAAGGGCACCATTCTCCCTGTTCTCTCATTCGTCAGGGTAACTCTTTAGTGACGTATGGTGTATATTCCGCCCCGATGAGTCTTTTCATGAGACGTCTGGGTAATCGCGTATCAACGGTCAGCGAGAGCTTTCCGCATCTTATCCAACGGATTACTGAGATAACTATAAATATACTACTTCCTCGGTTTCAATAGGTTGCTTTGTCTGCCTTAACTTTGACTCGGGGAAGAATGTCATAGTGCAAATGTAGTGAATGTGTTCTACGCTGTTACTTCTCAAATGCCGCACATTTTTTACATCAATGTTTCACTATTATTTGTGTGCATTTTGCCTACCAAAAGGACCTATACAATTTTTTTCCATCTTAGTTACTTTTCATGCATACCTATACTTCTTAAATTGTGTTTTAAGGGCTTCTGTCATTTACCCCAAATATACTGACTGAATGAGGAAACGCCATGTTATCATGCCGTGGCATAGTAGTTTTCTTCAGTACCCATTTTCAATCCGGTTGGACGAAATTACTGCTGAGGTAGTGCATTTCTGTAGAATTTTCGCTGTGCAATGCCTTCTTGGTTGCAATTTTGTGGAATTAATCTTTCTTTTTTCTACCCAACTGCACAGATAAGTGTTCTTCATCTATTACTGTAATTAATTATATTAATTTAACGTTGTGTGGTTGTCAGCTTTAAAATGTATTCTACTATAGATTGCTCATTTGTTGGAGCAAGTAGATACTTATCCAGAGGCCTACATCAACGGATGCTAGCAATAGCCGAGACAGTAGCTGTACGGCTAGCAAATCCAGTGCTATACAGGTGCTTCTTATTCCGTAGCCGATGCCAAACTCAGGTGGGGATCGCATGAGGCCCCCACCCCCTAATGACAGTTGTTCACTTCGTACACTTGGTAGTGAGGTTCACTCTCCGTACTCGACTTTCGAACATTATCCACAGCCTGCCCTACTTCCCCCCTCCTCTAGTCCCATTGGCTTCAACATGCCAACCTCCTCATGCTTGCAGCGTGAGAAAGACGAACACTAACCGTAAGACAATTTTAAACTCTGTCCGACCCCCATATTTTCACCACCTATGTAGGACTGGGGATGAATTACTGAAAACATATGTTTACCGGCTTAACCTTTCAAGTGCAGCATGGGAATATTCGATGAACTTCAGAAAAAACAAAATTTTCCTTCGTCCGTTACTCTCTTAATGATCTACCTTATCCCACGTACGAGCTATTTAACGTCTTTTCTAATACGAATTAAGCCATCTCAGTACGCCCTCCCTTAAATATTTTCTCTCTCTCCCCCAGGTCCCTGTTTGATCTCCTCTCAGCTTCCTTACGCCAACTCTTTCGCGATGCAGATCTGGGCAAGCTGGATCCCACCTACCACCTCCTCCTAGGTCTCCTCTGCTCTGGAGACCTTCGCCTCTTCGACTTTGCTGTCGGCTTGCGCGCCCATCCGAGATGGTCTGATGCTTTGCACGAAGCTATTCAGGCCTACTTAAACGCCATTGCGCAGTTTGGGGTTAAGGATCCCAACGAGGCCATGGCTGCAGCCTGTATCCGCCTCTGGCGTTCCACTTCACATGCACCCTTCGATGAACGACTGCTTGCTGCGGAAGCCTTCCTCGCTGCGATGACCTTCCTTGCCAATGTTGGACTCTGTGCTGGGCTCTCCCGGCAGCGCTGGTCTTGTATGAGCGTCCAGGAGCGTTTCGATCTCTTTGTGCTGGCTCTCGTCAGGCTACAGGAGTTTGCTCTGCCCACCTCCGCGCCCTCAATCTTCCCCTCCGCACCCCAGTCTCTCATCTCAGCAGCCGGGCGGCCACCGGTCCAACTGGAAGCCCAACGTCTCCTCCCCACTGGCGGCTTTTTCGGTCTGTCTGAGGTGCAGACCAAACGCGCCTATCTCCTCGCTACATTCCAGTTCTGCTCAAAGCACACCGATAATAAGGAGGAGGCCAAAGTACTTATCGACGCCTGTCGAACCATCCTTGAACAGGCTGTTGCCTTTATTAAGGATTTACTTACCACGCCTTCGGAGGCGTCCTTCTGGCCGGAGGCCTACCTTTGGTGCACCGGTCGTCAGATTTCAGACAGTTGCCGCTCTCCACCGGCCCGTTGGAGTCTCCTCTACACCCTCTTTTGCCTTCCGGCACTGGCACCTGCCGAGATCGGCGATTATGCAGTCGAGCGGTTCCGTCTCACCCTCGCCCGTTTTGCTGTCACCTTTGCACCTTTTAGTCGGAGTCCGTCCGTCTCCTTCCTACAGCACGCGGAACTCTGTGAAGCCCTGGCTGAAACCAGCCTGCGTGTCTCCGTCGCACGTCGAACTGGTGAAGCCGAGAGGAGTGTCACTCAGCGGTTTCTCTCGGCTCTGCCGCTCTTTTCGTCATCTGCTGTCCAACCCCCAGCCCAGATGTCACCGCCGTCTCCGAAACGCCACCTTCCCTTGCCCTATCTTTCACCTCTCACTCCGGAGTTGGGTGATTTCACGGATGACATTCTACATCAGCCCAGTCCTCCTCCCTCTCCTGCATCACCACTTTTGAGTGCTTTCCTGAGCAACTGGGCAGGTGCCCTTTCCTCATTCTCCGCCTCGACAACCGCCACGCCGATAAAGGGGCTTGCTTTTTGGTTAGATAACCTAGTGCACGAAGCGAATATTAATCTGGATGTGGCCCTGGTTTGTGCCTATGGGCCGCCGCCACCACTCCAGAGCAAACGGTGGACGCGCGATCTGGGTACTGAGCTGTCGCGGTACGAACCTGGAGCCTTTCGTCTGCTGGCTGTCTGCGTTTCGGCGTCACGACACCTCGTTAGCCGGGCACAACCTCTGCCGCGCTCGCACACCCTACTGCAGACCCTCCGAAGACTGACTCAGAAGCATGCCTGTGTAGCCAACTGGCGCTCCGCCATCCTGGTTTCTCGACTACTGTTACACCGCTGCGAGGTCGGCGTGGTTCCTGTGGATCCGGTCGCCTTCCAGACAGACCCCGCCCTCCGCGCGGAAACCCTTGCTCACATTGCGAATCGCAACTTACCACTGGCTCTGCTGCTGTCAAAACACGCTGGAGATTCGCCAGGCCCGCTTCTTCTCTCCCGACTCACCCAACTTCTACCACCAGCATCCTCATCAAAGGACCTGCGCACGGAACTGAAAACACTTTCTGTGTACCTCAAGCGCGATCTACCAGCCCAAGAACTACGCGCCTACATTGAAACGGTCTTCTCATCTCGTCTTGCCGATTCTTCTTCCTCGGACGGGCTAACCCTGCGGAGTTTGTTATTGTTCCTGAAAGCCTTTGAAGTGGTGTTGGGAGGTAGCCAGGAGGTCCTTATCTACGGATTTCCCCTGGCCACGCATGTGCGCATTCTAAGTCCTGTTGCAGGCTCCTGTCCCCTGGACTGTGCTGCCTACATGCGCATACTGGAATTTGTCCGCACTCCCGCGGTTAATGATGATGATTTGGCTGCCGTGGAGACAAAGACAACAGAGGCAGTCCTCGGTCCCCTGCTGACCTCGCCCTCCGCTGTGGCCGCTGTTGTCTCACTGCTTAGCCAATTGCAGACAGAGCCACAGGCCAGCCGGCAGCGGCCAGTCCCATCTTCTGATCTCTACGGTCTCTATGCCTCGCGTCTAATCGCCGAACGCGGTGATGCTGCTGTGGACGAGTGTCTAGCCTGCCTCCAGCCGATGATCGTGGCCGAGACGGAGCAGTGTACTGCGCTGGTGCAATGGCTAAGGCGCAATCTTTTTGGCCGCGGCGCTGCCAGACTCAGCTTGCCTTCACGTGTTCGTCTTGCGGATGCTGCTGTTGCTGTGGCCGAGAGGTGAGGGTCTATGTCTGATCTGCACACACGCTTACAGTTTAGTCAAGTTTAGTGCATGTGCGATTTCGGTAGGGAATTATCTTTTCTGAAAGATTGCCTTAGATAATACGAACTATTTTGAGAGTAGGCAAGTTTCATGAAGCATAAAAGCACATCTGGTTGTCATTCTTGCACGCATGCATTTGTACTTATGGTGGTGGTGATGGTGGTTCTGCATACAGATATTTCTCTGTCTTAACGAATTTTGTCGAGCCAAGTCTTTATTTTCTCCCCTCTTAGACGCCTCCAGATGGGTAACTGCGCCGAATATAGGGCAGCACCACTACGTCTATGTGACCGACGAATAAACAACTTCGTTGATGAACATTCATAGATCACTAATGGAACTCACTTATATCGCTAGGCCTTAGGGCTCACTCTCGCGCACCGCCATCATCTGCACAGCCGCTAGTAGTTTAGGCAAATGAGCATTGCGGGTAAAGACGAGGGAGACTGAAATGGTAATTTCTGACTCATTAATCACCATAAATTAGTCATACTCAACCTCAAGTGCTGCATTATCAAAGGCTCAGTGGTTGAAGCGTTTGGCCGTAGGTGGTGAACCAAAGTCTACACCCATACCTGTAATATGAGGGAGGTGAGCCCTGTTCGAACCATGCCAAAAAGGAATTTAAAGGACCCAGAAGTACTTAGCAATACTATTGTACCTCTTGATTAGTGAACCGGCCACCCAGTCGGCCCAAAACTTTGTGATCCAATGTAAACCAGTTATCCGGAATACATTATGTTTGTTTGTTGCCGTTGTCTCTGATGGTGAATCCGCGAAGGATTCCGAAACGTCAGGCGAATTAAATTTCTGTCCTCACGATCTTTTTAATAAATATTCTTGTTTGTTTTGGTAGGCGTAAGTGAGGGTCGCGGGATGAAATTTGGAGAAATCAGCGATACTTGATGATACGTGTTTATTTTCTGTTCAATGTTGTGGACTGTTTTTTCTCCACTGAGAAGTGGCAGTTGATGTTTCTCAATTAACTAAGCATACTAGCAAAAAGGTCACTCCAAAGCTCGAAAAAATGAGACAGCTTACCCCTAGAGACCCCTGGTTCTCTCAAGCAGACTGTCGGTCGACACGTTGAACTTCCCCGACCCTCCAAACTTTGTGTCAGGATGTAGACGCAGAGGTAGTTGAATGTTCCAGCCACTGTGACCATTTGCATTAACTTGATATCCACAACTTTTGACAAGAAAAAAATGTGCAAAATTGAATCCCTCATACTGTGACCCAGCCGGGCCATCACCAACCCGCACCCCAATCTCACTACTTACGCGACCATATATCTGTGCAGGACCCGGCTGCCCGTCATGTTTAGTGCTTATCGGTCCATTTAACATTAACCGTTACCGAAATTGGGTCAGCGTATCGGGAAATCAATGCCCAGAGGTAAAATTAGGACATGCATAGACCGATCCAATCCCAATGTGAAGTCAATTTTCAAGCTCAACGAGGCTAACTTTTGCATGTTTTTACCTTATTCTAATTCGTTGTATATTGTATAATGCCTTTTTTATCATGTACAGATGCCAGGTTTGCAACACGCAACAGCTAACTCGGCTACAGGGCTACCTACACAGTATGGCCGACGCACTCAAGCCGCTTGAGAGGGAGATCAGCAGCGAGCTCTTCCGTCGTTTCGCAGCACATGATTATGAAGACCAAGCTGAGGCGGACGAACTTCTGCGGTTAGCCTCGAAAGAGATTCTGGGCTGCTCTGATGTGACACCTTGTTCAATGGAGTTTTTCCTCGAGACCCTGGAGCGTTGCGTTTCGGCACTGGGCTTGACTGAGCAGAAGTCGGTACGTGTCCCCGGTACAACATAACGTCTATGTTTGTAAACGCTACTAATATGTTGTTAGTAGAACGTATTGTCCCAAGTGGATTGACTTCCTCGTCTCTGCCCTATCTCGCTAGCATGGCTTTGTTGCAACTGTTTTAGAGAATATTTTGTTGCTTAGGACAAATAGCGTCCCCCTACCGCAATTTTTCTCTTTGCCTTTCTCCAGAACCAAACACAAGTGCGCAGTTGGATGGGGTTATATAACGTGTAAGCAGTGGGGTGTACTCAAATCACTACAGTCATCAGCAGTCATCATAATACTTCATATCGTTTTCTTCAAATATTCATTCACGAGTAATATCCCAATAATCGTGTGCACAATGTCCACACATACGGTCTTGATCAAAACGCACCAATCATACTTTTCAGGAAGATAATAATACGTCTGCAATGTGGTCAGATTCCTTTTTTTTACTCGTACAGCAACCAGTCATTATGCGGGAGTCACGAAACATATAGGAAAGACTGGGATGACCCTTTCTGGCCTCTTAGACAATGTCAGTTAACTTACATACCCTCAATCTTACAAGCTCCTGATTTTAGGGGAGAGAACGGGCGGGCATATCAGGGAACAAATTAGATCGAAATATTCCTGTAAAATAAAAAGTTACGATGGTAAGTTGGGGCGCGTACTCAGACCTCGGGCGGGGACACTGAAGTACGCTTTAATATCATTGCTGACCCCCCAATGGACCAACGGCGAGCGCGTATATGTTAGTGTAGTGTGCCCTGACCTCGGGCGATGTCATCGAGGTACACTTTCTAGTAGTGCCACCAACCCCAAATGGAGTAAAGGCGAAAAAGTAAAGCAGTTGTGAAGATTGTGGAAACTCACACTACTTAAAATTTGTCAGTATGCGATTATTACCGCGGTTAATTTGAAAATCTATTTTTACTTAGTATACTGACTTAAGCGGTTATTGTGCATGGTACCCTTCCGAGGACCCCTCTGCAGTTCAATGTCATCATATAATCTCTCCTTGATCGACGGCCGACGTGCAGAAAACTGGAAGTTTGTGGGAAATGCAACCTACTTAAAATTTGTAAGTGGGTAATTATAGTACATAAGCCCCCTTCTGCGACCCTACGAGGAACTCTTTACGGGAATTTTCGTAACTTTCAACTGTAAATAGTATCGTTTTTACAAATAACTCTTGTCTGCAGTCGGCGTGGTACTAGTTCGGTTTCAGACTGTCGAGGGACAACAGGGGTTACGGTAACAGTACCAGGTACCACTACAGAAAACAAGAAGCCCAGAATGCTGTAATGCAGAACCGGTAAGAATAGTAATTTGTTTATTTTTTAAAACTCGTTATTTTATTTATTTATTTTAATTTATTTTTCAGTGATTGCGCACTTTATCGGTGCTATATATTAACTTTTTGTAGTAATTTGATCTTCTATTTCCTCTTTTATTGCCCATATTTAATTCGCCTGCACCTCCGTAATGCCTTACCTGCATAACCACTATTGCCGCCTGACCCGTATTGTAGAATTCTAGAGTTTTGATTTCCGCGGTGGTACCTATAGTAGACTGTTACTGGGGTCACACATAATTAAAACTGTTTGTTAAAGAAGTGTAGAGAAGTCACCTCCAACGGAGATCATTCCATTGCGCGAAGAATTTTGAGCGGAGTTTAGCCTAGGTATTCTCGCGCACAACTCCAATGCACGTCCACGAAGATGAGGTGAGCTGAGGTGTCAATAAAGCATGTCCTCAAAGCGCAACTTTTGCTCAGTGTCATGTATTATCTCTTATAAGTCAATATGGGTAACCGCTTTGTTGCCTGTAACCAATCTACTTAAGTATCCCCTGCTTTATGAAAGTGTTTGTTTTCCTACTTCGCTTCGACTGCCCTTAATTTCTACCTCCCCCCCTAATCACAGTTATCCTTTCTGGCCGTTGCGGAGAGCATCAACCATTTCCTGACACTACGCCTTCACGACTGCATCATAATCGACCGGCAGACCGATTCTGATGCCCTTCTAGACGAAGATTGTTTGCACCAATTGCTGGCCTACCTGGAGAAAAAGACGCCCGGAGATGCCTCCGCCGACTTCACTGCTCACCTTCTAGCTCAGTCGCGCGTCCGACAGCTCTACGGTACCGACCTTCTGAGCAAGTGTGATAGCGCGGACAGTGCTGCGACGATCGCCCAGCGGGCCTTCCACCTCACGCTTGCGTCCGGTTTCTTAGCTCCCGCGGCCCCGCCGCCAGCTCAGGCTAGCGTAGATCCCCTGTTTAACCGGCTGGTGGACTATCTGCGTTGTGATGGTGACGACAAACTGGCCGCCGGTGGAGAAGACGATCACATCGTCTCAGCTCTTCTCTCCCAGCTACGTACCACCGTACTGCTGCCCGCTGATTCGGTAACTGTAGGCCTCGCCGCCGCCGCCCATGAAGGAAGTCTTATCCAATCGCTGGGCGCCGCCATTGAACTGGCCGTGCTTATGAGTGGCTGCCATGGTGAGACTATCCCTTTATTTCTGGCTGTAGTGTGTTTTTGACGTGGTGAATTTCGCCGCATCTGCCTATTTCAATACTTCTGTCAACACTTTGAAAAAGTGTAGGCAGCTAGCATTGCAGACAAAGACGAGGGAGACCGCAATGTCCGTTTCTGTCGCACTAACCGTTGTCAGCCTATCATACCCGCCAACCCAAACTGGTGCCCCACCCGGGGTTTGAACTTGCGACGTTGTTAGTTAGAAGTCCAACGCTCTAACCACTGAGCCACGAGTTCATTGTCTTGCGCCTTAAAATGCCGTATCTACAATACTCACAAGTGATCAATAATTGTCGGTGATGCAGGCTGAGGAGAACGGATTCGCCCCTAAAATTAATTTGGCCGGTAGCGGTCAGAAACAGAGTTGCTACAAAATCCCTGAAAGTCACCCAGTTTAAGCACATTTTGTGACAACAAGTGCTTTTTGGCGACGCTGCAACTAATGCTGATCTGACAACGCATATTATGGATAGGATTAACGTTAGAATTAGCTTGACCTGTAGGTATGTATGTAATACGAACTGCTTCACTGCTAACAAAACTGCTCACTTGAATGATAATGCTGTGCACGTTAACTGTCCATTGCCACAGTCTGCGTATTACACGCCTACCTAGAGATTTTGTTCGTTAGGTTGTTCGCACAAGCATAAGTTGCCGCCAAATTGTGCCAGCACTACTATTACTCAGCTACACTGCTAGTAAGCAGCAGTATAAATAGTAGTAGCAATATTGGACTGGGCCTCCTTGAACCTTTCTGGACAGCTACTGAAGGTGAGTGAGGGTAAGTAATGCCGTAGGACCAACGCAAAAGCTTACTGTCACCTAAGACTAACTTGAAAATGGTTATAGCTGTAAGATTTATTGGTACCATAAATTTCGGGAGAGCTCCTCAGTTACAACCCCTCATTGCATTAAGGTCCACGAATGAGAAAAACACGAAATTGAAAATATACAGAAAGGTCAGATCGATTTGTTATGATCCAGTAACTAAATAGAATCCTCTATTTTAGATTGTGTGAGGCGGTCAAGGTTTTTGAAGGCTGGGCGTACTTTTCCGCGTCGAAGAACTTTGTAAAACTCAAAAGGGTATTTCTTGTTTAATTGACAATTCTGTAGAAATTCAATTCGTGTCTTCTCTTTCGTAATTCGGCATCGTAATTGTAAAAGTCTTTCCAAAGACTTGATGGTAACCAAGGGAGGGTGCTGTTTTAGAACTTTGAAGCATGCTGTTCCCGGAGAGACCTTGAAAATGGTTATAGCTGTAAGATTTTTTGGTACCATAAATTTCGGGAGAGCTCCTCAGTTACAACCCCTCATTGCATTAAGGTCCACTAATGAGAAAAACATGAAATTGAAAATATACAGAAAGGTCATGGGTCCTAGTCAGATAGAGAAAGAAGGTTAAAACAAAATTGGAGGAAGAAAACAGGGAATTGAGTTGTGGGGAATATTGGGCTGGGGAATGTGCGAATCTGGGGGCTGTGGTTACCAAGGTAAGGCAAGGTTAACCACGTGCTCCAACTGTTTGCAGAGGTTCGGTTTAAAGCGTCTAATATAAGCAGCTTCCAGGTAACACAAGATTCGAGATGTTCTTGGTCGAAAAAGAACTCGGAAAGAAGTTATAGGATCTACCGAATGACCCGTGTCCAGTAGGTGTTATGTGATAGAAGAACGAGGAGAACGGTTTTCTTGCTTAAATAACCAGCTAGGTGGATGTTCCTTGGCTCTGGTTGCCAATTGCCTTTGCGTACGCCCTATGCACTCGCATCCACAAGTGCAAATGAATTCGTAAACGCAATTAGAGGTGGCGTCCAAAGTAAAGGAATCCTTGACACAAGGAGTCGGCAGGGGCTTTGTTGGAGAGCAAATTATGAGTTCTGCGGCGTAATAGGTTCTTTCTATGGTCTTGAGCAAGCGCCTCTTGATTGTGTTTAGGACGTTGTCCCCCTTGAAGGGCAAGGATATAAATACTGGCTTCTTCGGGACTAATTGTTCACTCATTTTGGGTCGTAGAGGTTTACTATATTTGTCTATCAGCTGAGGTGGATATCCACGCTTCAGTAAAGTAGCTTTGAGACAACCTAATTCTACGTCCAAAGTATCCACAGAACAGATTAACCAGGTTACGTTTCCATTGAATGGGAACAAAACTTAGAAAATGTAAGTACTGAACTTTCCAGGTTTTCTTATGGAAGACTCTCCGTGAAATGGAGCCATCTGTCTGTCTGGACAAGTGGACGTCAAGGAAGGAAAGTTGGTTATCACGTTCCAGTTCCATAGTAAATTTTATCTTCGGATGTAGCTTGTTCATAGTGGACAGCAATTCCTCGGCTTCTTTCAAGTTCTCCACGATCGTAAAAACATCGTCTACATATCGTCTGTAGATTGTTGTGTGGTTCAATTCTGCGAGTACTTTTCCTTCCAGATGGCCCATAAATGTGTCTGCAAAGGTTGGTCCGAGTGGACTACCCATTGCGACTCCGTCAATTCGTCTATACAGTTGGCCATTGAACGGAAATTTTTGGTACCAATAAATCTTACAGCTATAGCCATTTTCAAGTTCTCTTAGGGAACAGCATGCTTCAAAGACCTAAGACTAAGTTAGGCTGTGCTTTTGGCCTGCATTAGAGAAAGCAACGTACGCCTGATTCCTGCTTGGTGATTTCGACTCTGTCATATCACCTGTTCAGGGGGAGAGAGTTTAGAGTGTGGTAGATGGCTGTTCGTCTACTTTCCCTATACCTGACTACAGTCACCATCCCTGTTCTGAGGCATATGCTAGACATAATCGAAATCGATGTTCGAACTATCAGTTGCCGCCAAATTAACTAGCAACGCGAATATCGTTTATTAGCTACGGCTTTTGGTTTTGAAGCCTTTCTGTGTCAGTCCGGTGGCATCTTTAGTCATTTGGCGTTAGGGTGGTTTGGGCTCGACCTACCTTATCTTCAAGCGCTCGCAGTTGCTATTATCACCCCTCCTCACCCCCTCCCCCTTTGGCAGAGGGAGCGTCAAACAGCCATCCCGGCCTAGACAAATTCTAAACACAGAAAAATATTTGATCACTGAAACGAGAATTTTTCTCCTGATGTTTCGAATTCTGTCGAGAATCCCTACTAATAGATAGCCGTAGAATGGTGTGATACATGCATATATTTCGCGGTTTTTTTAGTTCGTAGCGGCTAGCCGCGTGGTACTATAATTATCAGCTCCTGTAACCACAGCTTGGAGCCTTAGTTGGTGCGGTGATGACTCGGCAGTTCGCTTTCGACTCATTAATGGCTGCGATTTCGGTGTCCGTGTCAGATGCGGGCTTCATAATTGCGCGACAATTATGTTCGATGCCGCCGCAGTTGTTGCTGGGCCCGGCCCTTTCCACGGGGCTCATTCTCCTGTTTAGGTAATGTTTCAGTACGCAGTATGGGCACAGCAAATCATTGCGCTTGTTGATGGACTGTGGGCCTGAGAACCGTGACGCGAGTAGCTCGTGGCTCATGTGGTTGTCACCTCTTACGAGGATTTCGGCTGTTACTATACTGCGTACTGAGGCCTTGCCTGAGCAGTAGAATCAGTCACGTGGGGAGAGCCGGGCCCAGCCGCACGTCTTACGACAGTGAACATAATTATCACGATTAAAGCTTCTCGACAGAATCCGAAACGTCAGGAAAATAACATTCTTGTTCCAGTAATCGCATCTTCTTCTAAACTGCTTCCTGGAAGTCGCTTCTATCCGCAATCTAAACACGGAATAGAGAGCTGGAAGGTCATTAGGTTTATTAATTGACTGCCGGCCAGAAAACCAAGATTCAAGCAGTTCATGCTGATGTTAGTCTTTGCAAGAATTTAGGCGTTTTGGACACGGCAGGCGTTCTCTGACAGCGCTCTGCTGGTGGACTTCTTGATAGTGGAAAGGCCTTTTTGTAGCCAGATTGCCTAACGAAAAGCAACCGCCACAATTATTTAGCGTTTGTTCGGCCTCCAGCGCTCTCAGTTGTACAGTAGGTGGAGGTAACTCGGGCAAAGTCCTGGTCGAAATCGGAACATACAGTATGGCTGATATTTAATGCAAAATTCTAAAATTCGTGAGGGATTAACAATCACTCGCAAACCAGTATTACTGATGTGGCCTTATTTCAAGTTGCTTCAGTCACGATCGCGTTGCTTTCTAATCGCTCACAACACGAATATTCTATGGAAAAAATGGCCACTTAAGTAGTATGAATTTAACGCATTGTTTTTGACTGCCCTTATAAGTTCACAAATTACGCCGTCTTCAAATGTTATACTTAAATGAAAGGTTTCTTTCCACTTTAAAAAGTTTCTAAATGGTCCAGTAGCTTTGAAACCTACCGACAGTTACAACTTTATTCAAGGCTTCCAAACTGCGTGCTGTGTACATCCTCTGTAAGGAAATGTGCGTCTTCCCTACAGTATGAGGACGAGATCACATTATTCTTATAATTTTTTTGCAATAGATGTGGATCATGCTGTATACATTATAGGCAAAATTACTTGAAGTGTAATTTGCTACCAAACGAGTTCACAAGAATAATTATCTGAAGGTTTTCTATAAAATATATTTGAATATATAAAGGCAGTCAGAATCAATGAGTTAAGAACATAATACTTCATTAGTCATTTTTTATATAGTGTACATATGGTAAGCGAGTAGAAAGCAACTTGTTAAAAAGCCGGCATCTTGATGTGACTGGAATGACGTGAGATTAGGTTGCACGATAATAAACATTACAACCCTACGTTTTACGTATGGCCATCAATCTGTCACAAAGTTTGGAATTTTGCATGAAATACTGGCCTTACGTCATTCTGATCTAATGAGTGGATATGATCCTGAGATATCCTCTTAGTAATCAAAAACGCCTGTTTAGTTCAGCTGAATTTTGGGGAAATCAAGGGTTACCTGATATCAAGGAGTTTTTGTAGGCAGAAACAGACCTTTTTATTTTTATGTGTTGGCCTATGAGAGAACTCAAATATAAGCAGGATAAGTTTATAATGTATATCTTTCAGAACTGTACAATCTAGTCTTAATTTGATGAAAATCATGTGAAACGAAGTTTAAGGAATCACATTATTTTCTGAAACAGTGACTGACTGAATTATGTTTTCCGGAAAAATATATTGGCCCCTAAACAAAAATCGGTAAGGCTTTCTTGTGAGGCTGCCTAATGGCAAAAGTTCCCCACCCAGGTTTCTTCAGAAAATCGTGGTTAAGGGTTTCATGCTTGATGAAGGCGTGGTTAATGCGTGCTAAGTGCACAATAGGAAATAAGTTAAAGCTGCTTATGCTGGTTTTCCTGAACTAAAAATACACGTGAAAAGCACGCGGAAAGAACAAAATCAACCAACATAATGTCCCATAGGTCAGCAAAGTATGCTTATCGACTAACACCGAAGTTGGAACAAATCCTTTTGATTCAAATAACCAAGGGAGTGTTTGGATAGACAGAAAAGCTGAAAGTTTTTTTTTTTAAATTAATCACAGACATAAGCAGCCTCCAAAAATGCATATATTTTATCGTATGCCTGGATACAGAAAGCAATTTGGTTAAATCTAAACTATGTGCCAAGATACGTTCTGTTACAATATAGTTTCCGTTTACGCGTAACTTAAGAACAAAAGAGACAGAAGATTAACATTTTTCACAAACTTTTAGCATATAGTCGACATTTTGCGCGAGTTTCAGCCGGCACTGTAATTCTCTCCCCCCCCCCTCACAGGCTCCCCCCAGCCGCCAGACCTGCAGAGATCGCGTGAAACAGCCCTTTGGCGCCAATGGATGGACCTCCTCCTCTCCGATCCCGCCCTTCTCTCGTCATCCGCCGAGCTGCTGTTGCTGCTGCTTGACCTCGTCAACTTCTCGCCCCGAACTCGTCCGGCTCTGGCCGCAGCCGCTCTTCACATCCTGCGTTCTTCGCCACCACCTTCACCGCCTGCCCTGGTCTTGCTCTCCCTTATCCTCTGCTGTGGTGAGCTAGACCAGGTGAAGGAGGCTCTGGACTGGTACGCGCTCGCTAAACCCGTCACCGCCACTGGAGATCTGGACCCAATCGCCTGTCGTCGATTTGTCTGGCGTTATGGCGAGGCCTGGTTGTCGCTGCTGCTACTGCGCTCTCGCGGCGGCGGAGCCAGCGACGACCAGGCAGCTGCTCTACGCCCATTGGCTGTCAGCAGCCTGGCTGCGCTGCGGACTCCCGCAACTGCCGGTGGCCCGCCCGAACGGCGGCCGCAGCGGTACCTGCCCTTTCAGAGGCGCGTCGTGCGTCTGTTGACGGGTGCAGGCCTCTGGCTGGAGGCGGCACGCATCTGCGCCAGCAGTAGCGCTGAAGTCACCATGCGCGATATTGTGCAACGCATTCACCAACTTCTGTCAGAGGTTGATGAAAACTAAAACCGGTGTGTGCCAGGACCGCCAACCATTGCGCTTTCAATTTATTTTTTTGTTTTTTTTCATTCCTCATCTCTCTGCCCTATCGGTGTGCTTTGTAGTTTCCGATTTTTTCCTGACTGGCGAGAAAGGAACAATGTTTTCCAGTAAATTAAAATGCTAGATGGTCGTCTTTTTTATTCGTCCAGTAGCGCTCTCCCTCTCTCGTTGCAGCTTAACTGCTTGGAACCTCGGTTAATTCGTTACGGTATCGAGTTCGTCATGTTCAACGCTCGTCTGGCGAAACATAGCCAATTCTTTCACTGATTGGCTGCAGGCGATCGAGGAGCCAAGCCCTGGGAGCAAAAATCGCACGGTGAATACACACGAACACACCCATGCACTGAAGGCTCGTTAACTGAATGGAAGCTGGTCAATCAAAACAGATTTTCTGCGAGTGACTCGCTCGTTACCTGAAATACTTGTAGATGGTGCCGCTCGTCACCGAGGCTCTTCAGTATAAGTAGGTAGGGCCCAACCTAACAGACGTAAGCGCACGCAGCCCTGACGAGCTGCTCCCACGTCAGACCACCGGTCCGCTCATACGCAGTGCACCTGATGACGCGCACTGATGCGGGCTGTCTTATGACTCTAACTCGCCAGTTAGATGAGCAGTAAAGCCAACGCAGTCGCTCCTCACTTGAGGCCACAATCTGATTGATCCGATTGGACATGTCTATAACGCTCTGCTTGCCTTAAGTACACTGTGCTAGGTATGCTACAACTGCGCCGTGCGACATAACGAATGATTGCTGTGATAGCTCAGGGCCTGACACGTGTTGATGGCTTTACTGGTTACCGTTGGCAGTCTTACTCGCATACCGGCCGTGAACGCTCAACTGGGTGCCTTACAAACAGTCCGGATGAAGTTTAGGACGCGCGTGAGCTCATACTCCCTCATCTGTTACGCTTCGTGAAATAATGGGATGCATGTCAGCTTTTGATACGATCATACGAATACATTCCAGGAATATACTATCCGCTTGTCTTAGTATGTTTACTACAATTAGCATTCTGCAGTGGCATATTACCTCTAGCAGCAGTATCCTAGTCCAAACTAAGTAAAATTCGACAGCTTTTGGTGGACAGAGGTGAGAGGACGGAAACCAAGGCAAACTCTGTTCTGCTCCAAGCTTCAAACATGTACTTACTGAGAACAGCGTAATCCAAGGTTCACCCTCTTTGTTGAGACTGAGGGAATATGAACCCAGTGCTGACTTTAATTAGCGTCCTTTTGGACTAATAATGCAGCCAGAAATAGTGCTAGCAATACTATCACTAACCTCTAGTTAGGGGTATTAGAAATAGCCGTAGCAGTACGAACTTTGGTTTCCTTGAGTCTGGCTTGACGCTTGCTGAAGGTGAGTGAAGGTCAGTAGTGTGGTAGTACCAGCGCAAAAGACTACTGCCACTTGAAAATAAGGAGGCGATGTTCTGGCCTGCGTTGGTAAAAGCGGCCTACACCCGATTCCTGCTCGGTCATCTTGACTTTTGCCTTGTCACCAGTGCCAGCGGGGAGAGGCTTTAGAGTGAGGTAGACAACTGTGCGTCTATTTCAATTAAATCTCATCTCTGTCTCCAGTCACCATCTCTGCTCTCGAGCAAATGGTGGACTTCATCGAAATTGATGGCCAAACTATCACATCACATGCGCTGGACCTAAACGTGGGTTATAATTTCCAAGTTGCAGTGAATCGTTAATGAGCCCTCTCAGGTAGGATTTGCGTAGTCCCCTCGCTTCTGTGCGGATCCGGTGCATCGTGCGTCAACAGATCGTGTGTGTGACACACGCACACGGGCTGTCAGACATTGGGCGGGTCAGTCAGTGCACGCTGTGGCATCGAGCACGTGTTAGGTCTTTTTCTACGCGTGCGCCCGGAGCAGCAGCCGTTAGGGCAGGGCGGGCTGAAGGATACGTCAGGAAATGGACAGAATACAACTGTGGTTTTGTAGTGTCTAAATAGTAGTTGTGCTTAGAGCACTACCATCATCAGATCGAAACCCATATTATTGGTAAAAGGCGGAGGTCAACAGAATGAGGGCTTTATCATGCACAGAACCCTGGGTTGCTGTTTCAGGCAGCAGTGGCCACTGGCGAAGTCAGGGGTAGCGTTGACTGCGTCAAGTCTTGCCCGAGCGTGTGACTGGCTGTGTATGTGCAGTGTACTGAGAGAAGGAGAGGGAAAGAGAGATGACAGTTGCTTTTACTTAATTGTGAAGCGAGTTCAAGTGGGGTATGCTTGGTTTTTGCATTGCCCAAAGGGTGGTGCTACCTATTGAGGTCCCGGATGGGTTGGCATCTTTAAGTTGCCCTTGGGAAACCGCGCCTAGTTGGGCACGCGTGCTAATGTGTGCATTTTGTAGTGCGATTTAATATCAGTCAAGGGTCAGCGAGTGAGAAACTAGCCACCTGCGAAGACACATGATATAGACGCATTGTTGGTCGTCCGCCACTGGTTCGTTTCAGAATTCAGCGATAGTCTCCTCGGAAACACTTTTTTGCGCTTAAATCGGGTGATGTTATAAGTTCTGATGCTTCTTGTTCACACTTTAGACGTGCGACAGTTTGGTTGATGTAGTGCGTGATGATTGTAGGGGGTATCGCGATGATTATGTACTCTGGTCTTTACTATAGATCGCCTGTTGAGAGTGAATTATCTAGAGTCTACCTACACGCCGCATCGAGCCCAGTTGCGGATAACTTAGGGTTTAGTTCAGGATTGGGTATGTATTTAGGGTTAAAGTAAGGACTACTACTTCGGTTTACGTTAACGTAAGTCAGAAGAGTAGGTGGCGAGCATACGTATACTTTCGATAAATTATCATCGGGCCAATTACATTTATATAGGAAGAGGTAAAAGGTACATGGTCCGATGAGAATTTATCGAAAATATACGTATGCTCGCCACCTGCTCTCCTGAATTCTCTGATGAGAATTTGCGTAACATTAACATAAGTGTCGAGTTTATGACATGGAAATATTTACCCTTTCTGGTATAAGGCCCAAGCCTGCGTTAAATAATTAAGCATTGCGTATCTGTGGCTGTGTTCTACTTAGGGTAAAAAAATAATCAATACTTACCACAAAGAAAAGGTATTTTAGTGTCTGTTTGCTAGAAAAATGTGTATTTTAATCTATGATGACATTAAAAACCAATGAGGAAAATGAAAACTGCCTAAGTAGTCATTTCTACACATTGTAGTTTTGTAGATAGTTGGAAAAAAGCTGGTAGACGAGCCGGCATCCTAACGTGACTAAACTATCTTCGGCTTGGACCGCTGTAATAAATTATCTCTAAAACCCACTTACGTATATTCCTTTTCTGAAATCAAAACTGCAACTGAATTAACCGATCTTGTTCATTTGCGAAACCGAAGTGTGGAAGTCATCAGTTGTGTATTGTAAAAGAGGGTAATTTCGAGTAAGGAAAATGTTCTAAAGAACATTGCGGTGTGGAGTCAGAGCTTAAGTCGAAAAGATAACGCAACCATACGCGGTACAGCAGACCAAGCTAGGTTACATCTCGAGAAAGGTGGCCAATCAGCGGCGTCAAGCACGTGTAATGTATTTGCTCACGAATGCCGCCCAATCAATAGATGGCCAATAGCCTCCTCTCGCAAAAAATATCAGCCTGTAGGGTATCGAGAACGTCGGGGTCAACCATGTGGGATACGAAGTAGTCCAGCCGGACGAACGTATCCCAACAGTTATAATCTAGCAAACAAGATAAAGCGTGGAAGGTCAGAGTGTTACGAATAAATAAATTAAGTGCAGAAGGAATAGAGTATGAGTAATGGGTAATTGACTCCCGAAAAAGTGCATTCCTGCCATGAGTGGGCCGGATCCAGAGTCGCAATCCGGCGGTGATGTCGCTAGGTGCGGGCGCCTGCAACCGACAGTGAGGTTGCTGGCTCCAGGAGTGTCTGACCGTAAACAATCACCGCAATAAGGTCCTTTGTGAATTGGCCATGGAAAGTGCTTGGGCAGATAGGACAGACAGAGGGTGAACACAAGTCCGTGACATTAACCTGCCTTACACACGTTCTGGTGCGCCCGAGCTTAGTAGGCACGAGCACCAACCATGTCCCATACATGCCCTAGACGCGTGCGAGCAAAGCATGGCTTAGAATACGAGGTCATTATAAGCCGATCCAGGACCGATATGCCACAGGCGGGAATGATGTAGAACGCCCTTTTACGACTGGAACGCCAATCCGCCAGGTTATACTAGAATGCTTAGAACTTCAAATAAAATAAGGGGCACGGTTTTTGATAAAACCTGTGTGTTCGCAGGCTCAGAATACAGTGTTCTGTCACCTGAACGCGCGTTTTCGCATACGCACCGAGCGATAACACTGAGAAACTCTCAAAGTCTTTTCAAGGGGCTCTCAATGCATTACTGTATCTAAACTCAATCATGTGACGCTGGCTTACACCCGGGCTCTGGAATGTAAGTTGTATGCAAATGTGCTGTTGGCTGGTTTATTGAGACAACGTGAAGAGTTCGGTGTCAAACCCTCAGTTGGTAATGTAATCCTAGCGCACAGGGTTAGGGTAATAGGTGAGCATTTGATTGAAGGGCTCTAAACAGTTTATTTTAATAACCGAACATTTGCGCGTGATAATTAAAAAGGCCCAATTTAACACAATCGTTGACTCTATATCATCTCTATATAACCTCTACATCAATTGATTAGAGGTGATTTAGAGTCGACTATTGTGTCCAATTACGCACTACTGGGCTTCTTTAATTATCGCGAGCAACTATTCGGTTATTGGGATATATGAGTAATTATTCCTACAATTTTCTACTTTTATGCAATCTACTTCTTCTTTTAATTTTTCGTTCTCTTGATATGCCTCAACCATTTAACCCTTATTACTACCCGTTGGCCTTGAAAACTATTGGCCAGACAGGCTGGGTCAACCTACGAGTGCACCTATGTTAATGACCGCTGCACTTGTGAACGCTTGTCGTGACTAGCTCAAGTCGAAGTGCACTTTGGGAACGCTTGCTGCTTTCGGCTTCTGGCACAGCCAATCACAGGCCAACTCACACAGGACCTCATGTGATGACTGCCGAGCAGATATCACTTCAGACGCCAGCCGCTGGTATGCAGTTGTGCGGTGGTCTGGTAGTCGATTTCCTACTGCCTATTTCACCAATTTATTCGGTACAGAATATATTCTTCCAATCCACTCTGGCCTTCCCATGACTTCTCTCATCTATTAAGGAACCGGGTCTGAAGATTGCAGTTGCCAGGGTTTAAATTACTTAAACCCTCTGCGATAAGCGTTCGCGGCACCTGTGCTATGCTGTCCCGGTGAGACTAACGATCACGTGACCTCATGTTTGGCATGTCACCGGAGGTGGAATTACTACAGTCTCGTTGTTTTGTGCAAACTCTCTCACACCCATACTGACTACCGGCCTTTTCAATCGATCGTCGTCTTGTAACAAGCCGTCTCCATGATGACTTTTGTCAGTATTGTGGAGTTTATAACGGCTGCACACTTTGATGCGCACAAATACTTAGATCTCTTCTTGTTTTTGCAAAATCAGTGCCAGCGGGCCAAAATGTGAAACAGATGGAGGGTGAATTGCACACAAATGGGCATATTTTCCCCAAATTTGGAGGACATTTCTTTGAGCAGTTCGAACACGTGGGACAAACGCATTGAATCGATTAATTTCATGGTTACTTGATCGCAGTTGCTTAAATTAACAGGTTAAACCCTTGCTGCTGCGATCTCCACGCCGTAGTTCTATAGGGGTAGAGAACAATAGGATGCCGGATGGAAGGAATAATGTATTCTGCAGAGAACTAGTGGATAATACTTTGAAGGTAGTTGACGGTGAAACGAACGTATGCCTGTGCCAGAGCAGATTTTAGTATACGTGTTCACTTCTAGGCTCAGTTCTAGGATAAGAGCTGAAGAGCAGACTAGCAGAATATCAAAGATGATTGAGCCAGGCCATCATTCAGCTCTGACTTTTGAGAGGATGGGCAACAATCATATTATCAGCATGTTTCACATACAAATATTTGTTTGGCTATCGAATATCGTCACTTTAGAGGGGAAAGAAGTGAGGGGAGAATAGAGACCCTTGAAGAACTCCGCAGTTATTGGGAAGTGCCGTGGATTTTTGCTTGCTGCATTCAATGAATTAAGTACTGCAAGTGAAAAACTCCGTTTGCCAAGCGGCAATCTGGCCGGGAGAGCCGCATGCAGATGTTTTATTAAAGAGGCGGTCGCGTGGGACAGCAGCAGAGACTGAGAAGAGTTCAGGAAATGCACATACGTAAGCATGGCAACCCTTATCTAAATCGTTTATAGCAGAATAGACCACAAGAGCCACAGCGTCTAGGATACTACTTCTGGCCTTATACGTAAACTGGAGGGGATCGGAGGAAAACGGAGTGATAATGGCTATGGCAATTAGTTCTGCAGGTCTTAGCAATGCGGAAGAGCAGGCAATTGGCCAAAATGATTTGACACAAAAGGTGGAGGTTTAGAGGATAGGATTAATTCTTCCTGAACTCTAATCGTCCAGAAATTTGGACCCCATGAAGGGCAAGTCAATAAGATGTGTCATTGCAGTATAAGTTTGTTTAATTACAACAAAGAGGTGCTGGAAGGAATGTGTGAAAGAAAAAGATGGAAGATTTTGGTGTATAAACAGACTGGTAGGCGTGAACTATTATAATTTCAGTTGCAAAAGTACCAAAATTGAGGGAAGGCTTTTAAGTAAAAGTAAACAGATAGGGCACCCAATAGTGATAGGATTGTTTTGATAGTGCAATTGCTGTATAGGCTTGCGTTTTCAAACAATAAGTGTGTATGAAAGGGGAAATAGATCGAGGGTTGACAGTCTGCTTTCATAGGGCTATGATTTCCAGACCTTTGACCATTTTTGTCGCTCGCCTCTGGATCTGCTCTAAGCCGGCACAGTATTTGACAGTCCAAGGTTTCCATGCCTGTATAGCGAATTCCAGGTGCGGCCGAACAAAGCTTCTCAAGATTTTGGAAAAGCTGGCTTTTTCAAACCCCATAGAGGCTCGTCCAACCAGTTGTAATATAGCTCTGGCCGAATGCACCGCCTTTGTACAGTTCAGCTTTGTTTTGAGTAAAAAAGTAATATACACACCAAAGCCCTTCTGACTCTCAACTTGTTGCAGTGGTGTACCGTTTAAGGAATAGACCTTTGTGCTGGTTGCTCTACAGCTGCCGATTTTAAAAAAATTTGCCTTTACTAACATTGAAAGGCGTCAGCGAAAGCTTTTACCAGTCCTCCAATCTGTTCAGGTTAGCTTGCAGATGGTTTTCTTTTGCCGTAGTTTCGACGACTTTCCATAATTTGATGTCACCAGCGAACAAGGGAACATCATAGTCTAGATCCGTGACACAGTCGTTGATGAAAACAAGGAATAATGTGGCACCTAAAACTGAGCTCTGAGAGACGCCACTCACCACAGGTAACCCCGAGGACTGCTGGTGACCAACTTATACTCTTTGAGACGGTCCTGTCATAAAGTTTTGGATCCATAGGAAGAGGGTCCCGCGGACGCCTGCGCTGCGCAGCTCATGCAGCAGGCGTTGATGAGGGACTGTATCGAACGCCTTTTTGAAGTCAATGTAGATCACATGCACCATTTTGCCCTCGTCAGGTGCTTTGGTCCAGCGGTCGAGTGAGAATAGCAGATTTGTAAGACAGGACCTACCACTTCAAAAGCCTGTTGGGCATTGGAAAGGAGGTGACTCTGCTCGAGGAACTGCATCAACGCATTCTTAATTATTTTTTCCATGGTTTTGCAACAAATTGAGTTAAAGCTCAGTGGCCGGTAATTGTTTGCAGACGCTCGGCTTCCAGTCTTGTAAAGGGGAATGATCTTCGCTGTCTTCCAATCAGATGGTAGGTACCCAGTAAAAAATGACACCTAAAAGATTAAGGCTAGCGGCTTGCCCATTTCAGAAGCTAGCTCCTTCAACAGCTTTGACGGGCTTGCATCGGGGTCCTGGAGGGGTCAATTTGTTCAAATTAAGAAGCTCAGTCCTAATTATATCTTCGGTGAAGAGGGCTGTATCAATAAATGGAATAGAATCGTCTTCATAAGTATGGAATAAAAAACTGTGTTCAGTCGTCTCGATGGACCGGAAGAACCGAAAGAGATGGTCAGCTTTATCCTTAGCCTCTGAGATTTCGGCACTTTTGACAGTTTGCAGTAGGGGTAAAGGATCCTCTTTCCGCGTACTCTGTCTCATACGACTGTAAAGGACTTTGGGACTAACCATGGTACGGTTTAACAGATCCTTTTCCAATATCTGTCAATCCCTGACAATGAGACGTTTGACCCGGTTCCTCTGCATTTTGTAACTATTGAGAGATTCAGGTAACCTCTCAATTAGGGACTTTTTCCACAGTTTTCTCTTCTTGTTAACTTCCGTTTTTAAAGACGGAGTCAACCAAAGAGGCCTGTTCGTAAGTTTTCTGCTTGTGATTGGGCAGTGGCTAGAGATGAGGTTATGGACTATCCTTTTGAACTGAATCCGAGCTTCTTCAACAGTGTCGGAGAGTGTGAATGCCCAATTAATGAAACAGAGATCAGGTGTATCGACAGGCCTCAGAAAAGGTGTGTCCAAGGCCCTCTGCGGACACCAGTTGGCTGTCAGCCCGGTGCAGCCCACTTGACAGCCAGGGCCAGTGCTCAATCAAGAATTCCATCACCTACACGAGAGAAATAAAACAGGGATAAAGCAAGGAAAATAATTTATTCTAAGAAATTGAGATTGCACATCAAGACGCGAAGAAAAGTAGGGGTGTATGTAGAGCATACCCTGCTGTTGGTCTCGGCGTTTTCTGTGGTTCCAAAGAGAGAAGGTGTGAGGCACAAGGCCAGTGCGCGCGGGGACATTCGGTTACTGGCCTGATGGGCCACAACCTTCCGAAGATTTTGCAGCACGAAGTCCAGTGTGGCCAAGCGCCACACTCTCTCCCGGGCAGCGCCAGCCTCCTTGCAACCGGACGGGTAAAATGAAGATGCAAGGCCTGCATGCAATCGACATAAGGTCCGAGCCAGACCAGCTGGCGTCCGCAGACACCGGCCAAGATCCTCAGCCGCCATGACCGAGGCGAAGGCGTCAGCATTCAATAGGCTTGTGGGCAAAAAACTTAGATAGCGCTTGAGTGCCGACGAGATTTCTCTATCACGTAAGGCCTCCTCGTCCGAATCCAGACGATCAAACAACTGACTTACGCTCTGAAAGTACAGGAACTTATAAATATGCCTATTAGCCTGTATATAATGAAGATTGTGCTTAAATTAATCTTTCGTATATGGATTGAACTGCATGCATATGATTGGTGACGTGACTTACGGAATTGGCAAGCTGTATGATATGTCGGACCCTGGAGGCCCGGCCTGGTACACGGTATATCCCCTCAAGACCCAGACCGCGTAAACGCAGAAGCTTCACCATCTCCGTCAACAGCAGAGGAACTCCCTGGTTGGTGAAACAGGAAGAAGTATTATGACAGGTCATTGAAGACAAAATCTCATAACCACGCAACAACATCCGTTTGGAGGACTACTTACCGGGTAATCGGGTGACTCTGCCTGTTGTGATAAGCACGACCCGAACACTGGCCCCAATGGATCCGACTGCAACCAGCCTATTAATGAGGAGGAGTGGGAGGTTAAACAAATATCATGCCTTTTTCCATGGCCTTCATTGGTATGACCTGTAACTGAAGGCTTTAACTAAATAAGGATCTGAGTGGGAACACTAAAACATCGGAATTCATGGATGTAGTCTTAGTGGCTCTACGCAATGGCCAAAATTACAGCTTTTAAATTGTATATGGCTAGGATCATATAGTTACTTCAAAGGGAAGGAATATTGACAGATGGTATTGCTGGCAAAAACAAGTGAGACTGGAATGGCCATTTCTGGCTTATGAGCCGTCGTTAGCCAGATGAACATGTGTCAACAGTCCCTGACCTAAACCGACTAGACAACGAGCTCATGGCTCAATGGTTAGGGCGTTTAACTCTGATCAACTGTGTTGTGCGCTCGAGGCTCGGGTGGGATATCACTTGGGTCTGGGTATGACTGGCTGACAACAGCTAATAAGCCAGAAATGGTCATTTCAGTCTCCCTTTTCTCTGCCGGCAATACTATCTGCCTAATACCAACCGTTATGGCTGTCAGGGCCTCTATCGAGGTCCAAGGCAGATCGGAACAAATGAGTTCCGTTAGCGATCAGGTTAGCGTTCACCAACGACTGGAAGGAGTATTATCGGGAAAGAACCCTTGCCATTTGCAGGTTTCATGCTTATAAATTGAACAACTAGGAAAGCTGTAAAGTGCCTACATTTTCGCACTCTACATGACCTCACTCTTACTGTTGATCTTAGATGAAAGCAGACGGTTTGAGAAAGGGCAAAGAGAGTTACTGCAATGACACCCAGGGGATCATCTTGACCAAGCAGAGCAATACCTGTTGTGACAAACAGGACCTAAATACCGAACCTAATGGGTCCGCCGGAAGGTAGCGTAAGACAGGTTATCTAAATAGCTTCTACTATAGTCTATATTGATGTGACGAGATTTCAAAATGTTTCAAATACCTTGAAAAAAAGTTGACGTGAAAATTGTGAATTACGTAACAGTGGCTCGGTACAATGAAAACAGTCACAGCTAGGAGTATTGTCCGAAATCACCTTCTCTATACTAACTTTCAGTAAGTGGTCCTTCTCACATGTTTCATATTTATGAATCAGAAAACCAGGACAAGAGTCTATGCGTTCCTACTGCACATGATCTTAATCCTACTGTTGATCTTAAATTAAAGGATGTAGTAAGAGAGGGAGAGAGGCTACTGCAATGCCACTTAAGACAAAATTTTGCCAACCACAAAATTGCAGGCAAATGTGCACATTGAGAAGATAAAGAAAGGGTGCAGCAGCACTTACCACTGGATGCCGTCGCCGTTGCCGTCACCGAATCCACCGCTCTTTTTCCGCGCCACTCTGCCAACCGCCCTTACCAAGCGTCTCACTTTCTGTGACCTTCGACACGTCTGGTGCACCAGAGTAGCGTATGCCATCGTCAGTCAGTTAATTCTGACGTGCAGACTCTTTGGCCGCTTTATAACGCCACCAACATTGATCGGCATGTTGTAGCCCGCTGCAAAATCGATTCATGACCGTTTGAATGTCCTGCGCCTATGCTGGCGCAATTGTGGCCAAACTAAAATGGCCTTGTAACAAAGAATTGCTTAGCTTTCATGATAGTATACTAGGTTTATTTAAAGAAAATTACGAGAGAGAAAGAGTTTGCTGCCTTAGTTGACATGAGTCTCTAACGTTTAGGGTGAGCAACAGCTGCATTCAGATGTGAATGGACACCAGCCATCTCGAAACTAATAAGACCTATTGGCTTTACTTCAGTTACCTACAACACAAAAAACTCAGAAGGCATAGCCTTCGACTACTCCCTCAACGAGCCGTCGGGAATGAGGCAAGGAACACGGGCATTTACAAAGAGCCTGAGAAGCATTAAGTTATTTTTAGAAGTTAAACGGTGGCACATTTGGCTGAATATTGTACGCACAGTTTCAGAGTAGAAGAATAAAGAAGCGCGAGAGACAAGCACGTATAATGCACGAGGTTGCACGATGGTTTGGGTGGAAAGAATACAGGAAGTCAGGACTCCACTTTAAAAATATTACAGTTTCAATCAAAGGACATTGAGAATTGACTTCGGCCGACGTCTGCTGAAGCACGATTAATTGAAAATCAGCATGGGTTTAACGGTAAGATGAACTTCAGACATGGGTTTTAGCATGCCCAATTACCTCAGCAGACTTTGAACGAAGTCAGAGCATAAGTGAGTGAAAAGCATCAGGTCTAGTGCAACAGTTATTGAGGAATATGTAAGGCAAAACACCGGAGCGTTGCAGAATGCCGGAAGTAGAAGGCGGCACTTATATACAGGCAATAATTTTCTACCATTGGAAGAAAAGCACTATCGCAGGGGGTTACGTGAGTCTAACCGTGCAACTGCGATCTTCAGACCATGGCTAGTTAGTGCTGAGGAGAGAAGTCTTTAAAGGCCAGAGCAGATGGAAGAGGAGAATAGATTGACTTGGGAGAGATACGTCCGATCAGTAGGTTGACCGGGCCCAAGGGAGGTCTTAGAGTAGTCGGGCCAGAGGACAGATAGAGGGAGATCTTTCATTGGGTAGGATGCCTGGAGATTTTTGGCAGAGAGGCAACTGACGTCGGGCACGCGTGCAAGCTCCTCATTCGTCGCCTCATAGATGCGAGAACTATGATTGGCTGATCGAGACGTCGAGAAAGCACATCGGTGCGAGTTTTGGAAAGTGCACTTCGACGCGAGCTAGTCAGGCAGGCACGACCCGCTACAGCACATCTTATTCGTTGCTTCATCAGTTTACCTCTTGGACAACAGCATCAACCTCTTGGAATTCACGAAGACTTACCAAATGTGGAATGCGATGGACTGGGTATAGTTAAGCTGCTGAATTTTGAGGGTCGCCGGCGATCCACCTGATAGTTCGAATGCAGATTCAGAAGACGTTTGTCTGGTGCTCAAATGGCAGAATATGTAAGGGAATAGTGACTATTGTTTACCGTAGTTTATATTTGCCTCAAAGGCACTTATTTCCCCACCCTCTTGTCTGATGTCAAGACAGAGGTCCAAATTGTGCGCTGCGGCTGAAAGAGCTATACATTTTGTGCACGCGTGCGCCATACCTGCTCAGCGCACAAATTACGTGCATTTCACACACAACCGAACGTGGGATGGCTCAGTACCCAACTGAGCGAGATTATCATTGGTGTCGCAGGAGGAAGGTGGCACTGCAGCCGGACTCTTTTTTCCTGAGCCAAATTAGCCAGGAAAGTTTTTCCTCGACGCTCTCTTCTCCATAAAATTTAAGACTCACTGAAGCAGCCCACCTTCTCTGTGCCATTTGGGATATTGTACATAGTCATAGATTCCAGCGCGTAAGATTGTTTGACTTGAGGAATATGCGTTAATATTTGACATTTCTCTGCTTTCTGATCCAGGCAGAATGCCCGTGTTCGCGCTGGTCTGTCAACGGGTACGGGGATGAGGCTCAGCGACTGGCGGGACCGCATAGCCCATCTGAGCGTGCCATACATTATTTAGACCCCAAGACAATTCACCATCACTTCATAGGATAGGCGGTTTTTAAAATTTCTCATGTACGTTCTCTTCACAAAATGCAAGATTCACTGAAACCCTTAGACGGAGATCTATGTCTAATCCGGCAGGCTTGATCGTACGCCAACCACGGCACCCAATGGTGGGTACTATACTCGCCTTCGTGCTGAGAAGCACTGGTCGGCGGCACTGCGCTGACTCGCCTTTTCTCTAACTGTCAAGCTGTTGACCTACACGTGACTGTCCACCATACGCTGGCTCATCACGCCTTCGCTTGTGACCCTTGCACGCCCACGCTGCTCGTTTCTAAGTCGGGCCACTACCTCGAGTCTTTGCACTATCTTTGTGAGAGCTCGAGCCAACTTGAGTACACCAGGAAGAAGGCATGCGCTGGGCTTCCGAAAAACCCCTACACTCTCGGCAATTCAGACGTGGCGTTGTAGCGGGTGCATTCTTGCTCGTCTGTCAGTCAAATACCTTCGGCCTATTCGTCACTTCCTTCTGTACAGCGTAAACTGTTCCTAACAATCTGGACTCCAATGACTTCTCTATTTTAAGAAACCGGGCCTGAAGATCGCATTTGCCAGGGTTTAACTAACATAACCACTGACAGCTTAATTTTGTGGCTAAAAACCTCCTACGTACGTCGAGGGCGAGAACTTCATATCAACTGAATACCACATACATCATCATCTGGCTTTGTGCGTTGACTATCAAGGATTTGTAAAGGAGAGAATAGACTTACTAATTAGAAGTTTAGATTTATTGAGCGTCGCCACGGTAGTTTACACATCTTGTCTTATCTCCCATCTTGTGGATAGGCACAAGGATGCCTGAGCCTCAGTCATCAGGAACGGTCTCGTCTCTCAATGCTTGTCCAATCACCTCATTGAGCCAAGGCGCCAGAGTGTTGGCACAAGACTTGTAGATTTCGGCGGGAATGCCATCCTCTCCAGGTGCCTTATTGTTGTGCAGCCTTTTTGTGGCATCGGCGATTCTGCTTCAGAAAGCGGGTCTCATGACACTGGATCAGTAAGGGATGAAGGAGGCTCTACTGTGGATGGGAGCAGGGGCGGTGGGCGGCGGGCTTCGTATCGAAGTTGAGGAGGTGCTTGAAGTACTCACGCCAGCGTTCGATCTTGGTTGCGTTGTCAGCAAGAAAGCTGCCATTCACATCACGAACTCAGTCATTCAACAAAAACGGTTTACCACTAGCCTGGCAAATAAGTTGGTAGAGCTTTCGAGTATCACCAAAGTTTGAGCACAGCTCCATAGAAGTTTTAATTTCAGCCCAGTATTTTTTTGGTCCTCTCTGGCCGATTCTGCCATTATTTTTCTTAATTGGCGGAAAGAATCGTCATTACGGTCCCTAGCTCTGGCTCTCTCCGCAAGCAACTGCAGGGTGCGTCCGCTAATCCAAGCACTGTGGCGCCGCTTGATGCATTCAAGAATCTCCTCGGCTGCTCCTTCGGCTGACATTTTCAGTGAGGACCATGGGTTACCTCCTTTTTCCGTCGGCGCGGGTCGTGAAACAGTATCGGGTTTCTCTGCCTAGGACCTCAGTGGTGTTGGGTGGCCGGATTTTGACGGCATCAAGGCGTCTAGCGCAGGGTACTTTGGCGCTGATGAGAGGTGAGCTTTCAAGCGTGTGCAAACAAGAACGTGGTCAGAGCCATGGGCATTACCAGTCTCAGCACCACTCAGCGACCGACTATCATGAACCCAGCTGCGGAATCTTGAGCTGACTGAAATATCGTCAATCTGACTGGCCGTATGGCCATCACTGGAGTGCCAGGTCAGCAAGTGTTTGTTGCGGTGCTGGAAGCACGTGTTCGTTACAAACATTCAGTCTCGTTCAGCAAAGTTCAGCAATCAGCCACCATTCTCACATCGAGAACCAAGCCCAAATCGGCCAATAAAATGGCTGTTGTGGAGTCACCCAGCCCATTTCGGCCATTCCAATCCCCAGCAACAATCAACAGATCGTGGCGAGGTAGCCTTTCAGCCAAAGTTTGTAGCTGAGAGTAAAATATGTCCTTATCGCGTTGGTCAGCAGCGGATGTTGGTGCATATACCGCGACCACATATATGTTTGTGAAGTGGCCCTTCAAGCGCACATAAGCCATGCGTGCATTGACTAGTTCCCAGGCAATTAGTGCATGACTCGCTTGTTGCGAAAGAGCAATTGCCACACCATGTCTGCCGGAGGAGTCATGGTGGCCACTGTGGTATAGGGTGAAGTGGAAGTCAGCTCCAGGAACTTTTATTTCCTGAGCTCCGGAGTTAGGGGTCGGACTTCGGACAGGCAGCAGACATCGACGTTGTTCTGATTAAGGCTGCGCACCGTCAGTCTTTTGGTATTAGGGGCCAGGAACGTTCGCACATTCCAGCATCCAATACCAAGAGTGCGATTGCGATTGAGTAGTCCAGCCCGTTTACTATTCACCTGCACCACTGAAAAAGGGTTGCGGGGCGCGTCGGTTCCCACGGACATCGTAGCATGGATCGTACACCTGTCAAAGATATTGTTCTTCGGCAATTTTGTCTTCTGGTTCGCTGCAATGCGTCTCAACACGCCTATAGAGCGTCTTCATGCCACTGCGTTTATGGCTATTTGGGTGGTTGCTGTTGTAATTCAGTATTTGCATCCTGTTTGTCACTTTCCTGAATACGTTTGTCTTTAAACAACCACAATCTTTGCGACAGACGAGGACATCAAGGGAGGCCAGCTGGTTATTCGCTTCCGCCTCCATCTTAAAATAAATATCCGGGAAGACGCTGTTGAGACGCTTCTTGAACGTAAGCGCCTGATCCTGTTCGATGACGACGAATGTGTCATCCATATACGGCACCCAGAATTTCGGTCTGTGTTGTTAGAAGATCAGAGACTCCAGCCTTTGCAGGACCACCTCGGCTATGAGTCCTGAAATCGGTGAACCCATTGGTGTCCCCTTCACCTGCTCGTAGATGCTTCAATCAAACGTGAAGTACATCCTGAGACAGAGCTTCAGGAGCTGTATGATTTGGGTGTTTCCAAGGCAGTTCTCCCTCTCATCATATTTGTTTCGTAGGAGTAGTTCGACGGTCTCGACTGCCAGATCCTGAGGGATGGAAGTAAATAGAGGCGTGACATCGAAGTAAACCATGATTACACTTGGCAGGAGACTAACTCCTTTGAGTTTCTCCAAGAATTTTGTTGACGAGCGGACCGCGGTCTCCGAATCAGCATTCAGAAATTTGGGACGCCGAAACAGCCACTTTGATGGCCGTACGTTGGTGTGCCTTTCAGTGATAAGATGGAAAATCCAATTTACGATAAAAAAGGAAGAGAGCAATCAGCTGGCCTTCCTTGATGTCCTCGTCTGTCGCAAAGATTGTGGTGGCTTAAAGATTAAAGTATTCAGGAAAGCGACAAACACGATGCAAATACTGAATGACAACAGCAACCACCCAAATAGCCGCAGACGCAGTTGCGTTAGGACGCTCTATGGACGTGTTGAGATGCACTGCAGCGAACCAGAAGACAAAATTTCTGAAGTGCAATATCTTCGACGGGTGTTCAGAGGAAACGGCTACCCGCGCAACTTCATCAACCGGTGCTTCTGCAAACGAACTGGCCGACAAAATTGCACCAACCCTAAGATTTGGTGAGCGCTCCCGTACGTCATAAACGTCTCGGAGGCTGTCGGCCGCCTTCTCGCACCATTTGGAATTGGAGTCGCACACAGGCCGGAGGCAACCATAAGGCATCAGATAATTAAACCGAAGGACCCACTGCCACGACAAGAAACACATGGAGTCGTCTCCAAGAACTGGTGCATTTGCGGGCAAAGCTACTATGTCGGAGAAACTGGCAAACTTCTCAAGACGCGAATTTCCGAACGCGCGGCAGCAGTGCGGCGAAATTATGCCAATTCTCAAGTTGCGGCTCATTCGAAGAGACCTGGCCAGACATTCAAATTTGATGAGGCTGAAATTCTCTCAAGAGTCGACAATCGAGTGAGCCGAGAACTATTTGAGTCATGGTTCACGGGCCCCCAATCCATAAACAAGTGCAACGATTTGCCCAATCCATATTCGGTACTGAGACTCCATTTGGCCACAGCAAGCCGCCATTTGGGGAACGAACAGGCCATCACGTCATCCTACGCAAACGCCAGAGGGCCAAATGGCCGGGCAATCATCATGCCGTAGTCCACCACGTGTGATGAAAGTTCAACAGGTCAGAGCCCGCATGCCATCCAACAAACTATCCACGCACAAGAAGGCAATTAACGCTAGTTTTCGCTGCATTTTTGCAGTAATGAATGTGTCCTATAGATATTGCAAACCCGTGTGCATCTATTACCCATTTCTGCTAATGTCTCTGATGATAAATCCGCGACGGATGTCGAAACATCAGGCGAATAAAATTATTGTTCCTGCGATCGAGTCACCTCCTTTTCAATTACTTCCTGGGACTCGCATGTTCACTTTTATTGGCAACAAACCTTATCATGCACCTTTCTACCGGTCCACAGGTACATTCTGGTCTACAGGACTGCAAAAGGGGTCGAGTACCCACCTAGGAAGATGGAAATTGGGGCTATTTAGTGATGATTGCACACATCAGTGGCCTACGCCTCAGCCTTTTCGGTCTCTTTGGTGTCGCAATCTCGTGGAGCACTTTAAACACACCTGTGATGACCACATATGCGCACCAAGCATGAACTTACATGATTGCAAGTCTTAACCAACCTTTAAAACAGCTGCATAACCCGCGTGAAGCTATCGCAAAGGAGTTAAGGCTAAGCCGGTTGAAGCCTAACTACTGCAATCTTTCAGGCCCGGTTCCTTAGAAGAAGATAGAAGTCGTGGAAAACAAGGTAGAAGGAGATTGTATTCTGTACAGAATAAGTAGGAGAAGAATTAACAGAAGGGTTGACTCGGCCTGGGGTGGAGTTCGACCCTGAGCAGCGTGAGAGAGCGAGCGCCGCTGCCTCGCGTCCGCCGCACACGCCGGCCGAGTGAGTTCCGCCTGGTTTTTTGAATGGGCCTAGTGTGAAGTTGCAGCCAACCAGGTGGACAGGCGGTCATCGATTGGCTGGCGCTTGTGAAAGGCTTGATGCGGCGAGAAGGGGGAAGCGTCTGCTTCTGTCCGCGGTTGCCAAGTGCGTGGCGAAGAAAGGCAGGCTCCCACAAAGTTACAGGATTGTTGGTCCCTTCTTGGTGGTGGTTGTGCTGAGGTGCCAGACTACTGTAGGGACATTAAACAGCTTTTTGTTTTATTCAGTTAAATATACGTTGTAATTAACTTGACACAACGTTTAATAAAACGCTAGATTGGCACGTTGCTCTTAACTGGCAACGCCATTGTTCTTATTTGCTGGATTGTAATTGTTGGGATACTTCTACCTTAGATTCCTGTTTGGCCTGTCAGAAGGCCAGAGTCAGACTGCATAACAAAGCCCACATTGGCACTTTTTGCACCCAACGCACGTTTTGCACATTTCCATATCGACCTGGCAAGTCCTTTGCCAACATCTCGTGTTGCAGCTATTTGCTTACTGCAACTGACCGATTTACTCGCTGACCCATCAGAACTCTAATACCTAATATACCGGCAGATTCGGTTGCTCACGCCTGTTTGGAACAGTGGATTTCATTTATGGTGTCTTCTTTACTATTACCATTGATCGAGGCTCACAATTTGAGTCTAGGCTTTTTAACAGTCTTACCGACCTCCTTAGATGTTCTCGCATACGCAAGAAAACATACCACGCATCATCCAATAGTTTGGTATAGCGTCTCCATCGCCAACTCAAAGCCTCGCTCTGAGCTCATGACATCCTTTCTCATTGGAGTGAGCATCTGTCTTTTGCTCGTGCTTGGTATCCATCCTTCACTCAAGCCCAACTTGGAGTGCTCCGGTGCCGACCTCGCTTACGGCACTACCCTACATATTCCCGGTGATTTTTTCGGACATTCTCAAACCTCAACTGACTTGGATCCCACAGATTATGCGCAAAGATTGCACCAAGCAATCGCACCTCTTCGAGCAGCTCCTTCACGTGCTCCAGCATATAAGCCCTATATCGACCCTTGCTGGATAACGTGTTCTTTTGTATTTGTCCGCGCAGGTGGTGTTCGTCGGTCTCTACAACAGGCTTACGACAGACGATTTCAAGTACTATCTCACACGGACAAACATTTTACGATTGTCTGTGGCGATCGGACCGACGTGGTCTCAGTCGATCGTTTGAAGGCGGCTTATACCGAGTCTCTCAACTGTCCCAACCAAACAACCTCCACCTGGCCCATTGCCATTTGCTAGTTTCCAGACTCCGCTTGCACCGACTAGCCCTGCACCTTCTCCTACCCTACATGCTCCTCTCCTTAAACGCAGTGGCCGTCATATCGATTCTCCGACCGTTACCAACTTGTACGCTATGCTTAACACTCCCTTAGTTAACACTCCTGTTAACATTTTTATGAAACACCGTTCTCCTAAGAGAGAGAGAGAGTATTGTAGTGACATAAAACAGCTTTTTGTCTTACCTAGTCAAATATGCTTCGCAATTAACTTCACACGAATTTGAACATGACGCTAGATAAGCACGTCATTTTTAGTGGTAACCTTCTCTATTCTTATTAACTAGTTCGAAACTGTTGGGATAATTCTGTCTTAGATTCTTGAATAGACAACTTCGTATTCCACACTATCTTGACTTTAAAATCAATGCACTTTTTCAAAACTGAACCGATTATTTTACAGAAGTTTTATGGCCCATGCTTGAAGGCTTGCGCGTAGAATCTGCTGGCTGTCTGGTCGCTTGATTTAAATTATTGCTTCTTGCATTACTCCTGCCTTTTCCTGCTATATTATTAGTCTGAGCCCCATGATAGCGTTCTCTCTTTCGCTGCATAGTCTACAGCTCCAAATTCCCCATTAGACAGTTTTGGATAACACTTTCATCTCCTGCAAGGATACTGCAGATTGATAATCTCCTCCGATTGTCGATTTCGAACTGTTTATGCAACGGTCTGTCTAGCTGAATAAACTCAGAGAATTAAACATTTTCATTCATCGTTGAATAGCTGTGCTGACTGACGGATGTTCTAGTGGCCTTACAGTGTACAACTGCAATCAGAAGACAGTACAAAATAAAGAATACCAGCTCTAAACGGAAAGAACTTACACTGTGTTAGAGCCCCGTGTGCTCGGCTAGTACACCGTCCCTGCACCTTGGGCAGATCTGCCGTACCTTTACTGCGCATATCGCAGGGGGTTAAGTAATTTAAAACCAAGCAACTGCGATCTTCAGGCCTTGTTCCTTAGAAGAAGAGAAATCATATGAAAGCCGGAGTAGTAGGGAGAGTATATTCTGTACAGAAGGGATCGGAAAATAGGCAGTAGGAAACTGACTGTCCGACGTCCGCCCAACTGCAAGAGAGCGGACGGCGTCTCCAGGGGTGTCTGCTCGGCAGTCGTCACATGAGGTCCTGTGTGAGTCAGCCTATGATTGACTGTTCCAAAGGCCGGAAGCAGCAAGCGTTCATAAGTGTGCATTTGACTGGTGCTAGTCACGACAAGCGTTCTCAATGGCACTTCGTGTGGAGCTAGTCACTACACGTACCCTTCAAGGTCACCTGTTGAGATCAGTCTCCTCTACACCCATCTGTTGTCATGACGTCACTCATAACCTAGAAAAACATTTCAATCCCCAAGTCACTGCTCAACGTGAACGCATTTTAACCGATTCAGCGAAAACGTGACTTGTGCGACGGTATAGACGCAAGTTATGTCGGCACACGTCCTCACGGGGGCCTAAACTATGCACGTATTTAACGCTGACGCGGCGCCAGCTTAACAAAATGCAAAGCAGGCGCGCGGCAGCGTGAATTGAGGACGTGTGCCAACGTAGCTTGCGTCAACACCGTTGCACAAATCACGTTTTCGCTGAATCGGTGAAAGGGAGGTCGCGTTTAATTCAACACTTACTCGCAGTGATGGCATCCACTTATCTGTCCTATAATCACGTCAATTCGTTTGCGTTCGAGGCCGCCGTTGTCATGGCAACTGGAGTAAACAACAGTCGAGAAACCTTCGTCCAACTGCTAAAAATCAGACCTCTGTGCAAGAGACGAAAAAAACCTAGTAATTTGCCATGTGCAGCTGTATTTCTTATCGCAGGATAGTCTGGTCCGTTGGGCGGATTAAAACACGTCAAAAACAAATGCGAGTACAGCCTGCTGTTTCGGAAGGAGCGATAATCAGATGTTCTTTGTTGTGATGGAGAAAAACGACGGCATAAAACCCAGAAAATGGTAACCACTGTGTTTGTAGTCGTTACGGCTGCGATCACACCCGATCCAATCGGCCTCGAGGATGTCCTGATCGGTATCTCTTCACACATGACGATCTGCGTGTTATAACGGTGGCCAAAGAAAGAGGCTGCATCGCCAAATTGTTATAACGGTGGCCAAAAAGGCTGCGGTATTCCCGTCTGACTAATGCCAAACGTGAGCCCCCAGCGAAAGAAAGAGAACACGAAAAGAAGTATGCAGAAGCGGAAGTCCTAGAGCAAACCTAGTACATCATATTTACGAGCAAGCGGAAGCGTATGTACAAGGTTGGGCCAATTCGATCGTAGTCACAAGAAAGTCACGACTTCATTGGCTGGGTGAGTCATGGGGTTTGACGTGCTAGTCCACCACTTTACAAGAGTTGGCACAGGAGTCAGACCGTCTACTGTGGGCATGTGGGCGGACAGGTAGTTGGAATCCTGTGGCGCCGCGTCGCCTCGCCGCCGCCATTTACGCGTCCTTACATGACTGCGTAGGTGGGCCAGTGGTCTCGCGTCGTTAGGGCGGCGGGTACTTTGAGTTACGCTCCACCCTAAAACTGCGACAGCAGATCCGGATAGTTAAGTTCAATGTCTTCACTAACGAGGGAAACCGAATACCCAAGATCTAAGCGTCACTGCTATAACTTGACGAAATGAGTCACGCCAGGTTTTCGGCCGACCCGCTCTTTGTCGTTTCCAATTAGGTAACGTTTCGGGGGATGATGTACTCTTTACTCTTTCCACTCGACAGAAACCTCGCTCCGAGGTATTTGCAACTGCCAACTTCTTCAAACCAACAAGCATTAATTTCGAGAGATGCCTTTCCTGGGTAGGGAAATAGCACGGAAACACTTTGATCAGCCCAGTTTTTATGGACAAACAAACTGATTTAGCGACCGCATTAACGCGTGACACTATAGACTGCAGATCACCAAAGCTTGAAGCTAGTAAGGCGATATGATCGGCGTAGTCGAGATCAGTCTGTCAGCGGTCGCGCGCAAGCTCAACGCCGTCCTCTTTACCTAAGGCCCACGTGATAATGTTGTCAATAGCGTAGTCAAACAGAATGAGCGACAGGATACCGCCTGCCCGAATAGCTAATGATTGAGAATGATTTTTATGGACGAGGGATCGCACAGTGTTGGAACGGTAGTAGGCCTTGATAGTGGCGGTACACCATGTATTGCCATTATCCGCCACGATGGACAGAGTCGAACCTGGCGACAAAGTCAAGAAAGTAGACGGTCAGTTATTGGTACCTAGGAGAGCCACTGACTTACGGCAAAAAACGCATTCAATGCTATTGAATGCGTCCAAATCAGGCGTGCTAATGAAACAGATGAAAGGAAACTGGAGACCGGATTTCGTGAACACTAAACTATCGTTCGGCGAACGATCTTTATTACTCTCGCGGCTGTTCACAGTTTGAACGGAAGCACACCTGCAGTGACCCTGTAGCACTACTTTCTCCTAACGCGTCACGCCACACACGATTGCAGTCGCTCGCCTGGCGTCGGTGGCTGCAGCCTGCGTCAACAATCGATTCCGCGCGCATACATCAACGCTCAACCTTCGGCCTCTCGCGACGGGGCACACACGCGCACTGGTGTCAGCCTATCAGCCATTTTCGGTAATTCATCCTCAGGCCATGACACTTACGATAGTTGTGAGCTATGAAAAAGCTCGATATGTGAGAGGAAGCAGATGTGATCGTTGGGACCAGAACTTTATACGTCTGAAGTTTCGAAATCCTTCGCAAACCCATCATCAGGGATAACAACAGAAACACGAGGAGTTGCATTATTTATGGATAGAGGCACAATGCTACTGCATATCTATGACAACTAACGCCCCCGTCCCCCTATAGCTTCGCCTTTGCGCTGAATTTTTGATGGTCGGAATGCGGGTCATTAACCGCTTAACTTTCATCTGCCATGCTGAATTTGGAAATGATGATTGCTTGGCCATCTGGCTCGCTGGTTCAGGCATTAGACGACGCGTTCGCCTGTGTGTTCTCCGAGTGGCGGCTTGTTTTGGCCAAACTGAGGCTCAGCACCGAATACGGGTTGGGCAGGTCATTGCACTCGTTTATAGACTAAGGGCCTGCAACCATAATTCAAGCAAATCGCGGCTCAAAAGATTTTAGCTCTCACGAAAATGTCCGCGTCATCAAATTTGAATATGTAGCCGCGACTCAGGAATTTTTATCAATTCTATTCACTGCTGCCACGCATTCAGTAATTCGCGTCTTCCAGTTTCTCCGGCGTAGTTGCTCTGTCTACAAATGCAGCAGATCCTATAGACTACTCCATGTGTTTTTTGCCATTGAGTCTTTTGGTTTCATTGACGCCTTGCGGTTGTTCCCCGTCGGTGTGCATTTCCGGATGTCTCGGGGGCGCTCTTCGTTTCCACACTGTGTGCATTACGTGATTGAGGATGGGGGGAAGGGTTGGGAGTAGGATGGTGGCTCCGTCAGAGGGTTTAACACTCGGAGAGTTTGACTGTTCTTCGGGGTTTGGGTCTGTGTATTTGCTGGCCAGGGATGACGATTTGCGAAAAAGTCCTCTGAAAATACAGCGCTGGATTCACTAATCGAGTCGTCACTGTCTCGGTGGTTCCTAGCAGACGTTGACGTAGACTCTTAGAGAAGTTGGCTGGCCTCCAGTAGGTCACCTGAAAGGAGTCTGGGATCGAGTAGTTGTGTTAGAATAGAATCCGAAATCGATCTGTGGTTTGACCTGTGGCTAGCCAGGCCGGTATGTGTTCACGTAACCTCCTTTACAGAGGTCTCGTTGTACGCCCATGGTATCCGGCTCCACAGTAGCAGATGAACGAGTACATGTACATCGATGAAGCCGTCAACGGGAGTTAATCCTTACTTCCCAGGTGCCACAAAAGCATCTGCGAGAACCGGTCTAAGTGATGAACCTATCATCACACCCTCTATTTTTCTATACACCTGGCCACTGCAGAGGGACTGGAAATTTCGTGTTCGTCGTATAATTAGTTGCTTTAGGGTTTCCACTGTGATGATTATCCGAGAGGATTCCTCCCAGTTACTTGTATAACCTCTCCTGTGAATCAGTACTATTCCTGAACATCTGTCCTGCCTGGTTAGCCATACATTTTCATTTCTGTGATTGGCTACTGCCGTCAAGGTTGCGGGAACTCGAGGCGAGACTGACTGGCTTCCATGCTGTTCACCTTATTTTCCGCGCGAGACAGCCAGGAAGCTCAATTATTAACCGCATATCCCAGGCTCGGCTTCGTCCGATTCAAACCCTGTAATGTAAATTTGCACCCAGAGAATATGCATCCAAACGTCAAGATCAATCCATTCATGAGTATACTCCCTCCGGTGGAATTTGCAGGACGCGATTGACTACACAGACTCATCGAGTTCGCGCGCTTTTAACGAGCTAGCAATGGCAGAAATGTTTTTTGTCGAATCAGGATGCAAAAGCCTCCTGCGTAAACGCGCGACGAAGCAGGTATCCTGTCCGAGATCATGATGACAGCTACATTGAAGGGAAGCAGTGACTCTTCCGTTAGCTGGAACAGAGAGTGACATTGCGCAGTATCGAGTCCACTCCCCGCTAGACCAAGCCGCCGTCTGGGGGTTAGAGCGCAGTGCATGATCAGAACAGATGGGGTAAAGCCTTTTCTGTATAAGCGTACGCTGTCACATGGAAAAGGTCGTTTCATTAGAAATATGTGGACAACCCTCCTCAATTCTCGCACACCAGTGGAAAGGGCTACCGAAGTGGTAATTCCGAGAGACTAATCATAAAATTTTCCACCCTCTGGCGTCATGCACGATTGTCAAACAGCCGAGCTGCCGACAGAGACTAAGGTACTTCTCAAGTACTCAGCGATTAAGGCAAGTCTTTCTGGACATTAAACAAGGAATATACTGCAGTCGGACTGGTTGTTACGGTTCACTGTTCGGTTGGCAGAGATACACAATTATGTTCTGCATCGGAGGACGAGATAACTGCGAGTATTCATACTATGTAAGCATATGATTAGCTTTCATCGGGTGATTACTATAGCATCCACCGTTCGGGCCTAACATTCGCTTCCTTCGCAGGACACCTTTAAAATCTGTCGAAAGCAAGAATTTGCATAAAAATTCTGTCAGTAGCACACTGGCCATCGAAAGTGTTTACTGACTAGTCGAAATGTGTCATCAGATACAGAAGAGGATGAAACGAGCTGACCAAATCGGATTGTGAAGCGCGGAAACACAAAAAGAGACATCTGCGAGATGAGCCAGCCATATCAGGTAAAATGAAGCAACTCTGATACTAAAACGAATGCATCAGATACGTGTGGATTCAAAGGTAAAATTACAAAAAAATATGGAACAACTGCGGATACAACATGCAGACGGCAGCCCAAGCTGGCGGAACTCTGAGCCACAAGAAATCGGCAAAGCACAGGCTTCTGAGGATCAGCTTTGGCCTGGCAGGCGTCACGGGATGGCTCAAAGGGCGCTCGCTTGCAAGCCGTTATTTAGATACATAGTAAGGGGGACGGGGTAAGGCGGCTTTTGGACTCCGGTTACAAGGCTGGGGCACGGGGCGGTGATTGACTGAAAGACATTCCGGGAGCTCGGGACTCAAACTGGACTTGCGACCCAATTATCTGCAGAAGTTCTTCTGGCCGGGGGATGCGATGAGACTGCAACTTAGACCAGACGGGGATACCTGTGGAAAGGAGCAAAAATAAATACTGAAAGGTGCGGCGGACGGCTAAGAATGCTGTCCCCTTCTCTGGCGTCCCGATGTCCGTCAGGTTAACCGACAGGCACCCTGCCAAAGCTCGGCAGTCCCCAAGATTGACCTAATAGTTGCTTCAGTGTCCCGAGTATGGAGCATATCTCGCTGACTAACAGGCGTTCCGTCAAAGCACAGCAGCTCTTCACAGTTGATCTCAGCTTATTCAGTCACACGTGCGCGTCTAAATAAGAACGCCTGTCTTAGAGCCACTTGAATAGGACCCCCTTCGGACAATGCAACACACCAATAGCAGACCACTTCAACTCGCTCCACAACTATGTAAAAGCAACTGCCATCAATACACACTGACAACACGCAGGCTCTCGGTCACGACTGGATGCAGTCAACATGAGCCTTGGCTTAGGTAGTGGCCACTGCTGCCTGAGACAGCCACAGGTTTCTGTGCACAATAAGGCCCTCATTTTAGTGACTTGCCTTTTACCTTACACATGGGATTCGACCTGATGATTGTAGTGCTCCAAGTACAACCACTAATAAGACCGCAGCAAAAGTAAGACCGGTGAAACCGCATCACGTTGCGTACAGGTCACTCAGGCCTGCTACCGACACTTTTTGACGACCTATTCCCGATAGTGATGGTCACTCGTAAATAGGCAAGAGTTTGACGCAGAAAAACCGGTAGGGATCACAACTCCCAGCACTTTCGAAACATTCTGCTGATGAAAACAAACATAAACGACGCGAATGCTTATCGATGTACTTAGAAACACATGAAATTCTACGAGGCACCAACAGATGCATGTTCACTCTGCCGTTTCCGTGATGAAAACAAAAAACTGCGGGACTTAGGTACCATCAGTCGGAATGTGGAAAATCGAAAACACTTTAGAACACCGCATTGCCTAGTCAGCTAAGACCTGCAATTTCTAAAACACGATACAGCCTCGGTGTATTGAAACCCCATTGATAACTAACTGCATCACTGTTTTGAATATTTGTCGGTATGCTTGGTCTTAAACGCTGGCCAAGCAGTAGAAAATGTCCAAGCAACTTCGGCTATACGCTCTACTGAGTGACAAGATCTACCTATGCGCAAACAGTGCTATCCCCACCTGGTGAGCGAGCGCCAGCAAGTGTAATTGCCCTTACATACTTGGTCCGGCCACCGCAGTCTATGCAGACAAATAGCCTGGTAAAGGCAATAGTGAATAGAATGGCCACTGCTGGCTCGTTAGCCCGTCATACCCAACCCAAAAAGTGGTGCCCCACCCGAAACTCGAACCCACGACCTGTTGGTTAGAAGTCTAAAGCTCTAACCATTGAGTGCCTGGCTTAATGTTCACATGCGTGTGTATGTCGGTGTTCGACCATCTGCTACACCAATCTCCCTACGGTGGATCTATCTCCCATCCTCCCCATCTCTGTTTTTCATGACGGAGCAGCCCCTCCCGACTACGCTGCTCCGATTCCTCCTCCTCGCGGCCGGGATTGAGGCCAATCCAGCGGGACTCCTGATCCCACAAGGACTACTAGCCAACCAACCAGTTCTCATCTTTAGCGATGAAGACATAGTACTGAAGGCACAAGTACCACTTCGCAGATTAGAGGGTAGCCTTCAGGTGTGTACGAATGAGAACAGATTCCGATCCATGGACACTATCAGTTTCGGCACCAAGCATCTGCTATCGTGAACTGAGCCGCGATCGTATGGCCGTCGTTCGGATAACAGGTCAGCAGATGATGGAAATATGCAAGCGCGTGTTATTCAAAAAAACTGCCGGTTCTGGTCAGAAAAAATGCCGTACACTTGCTGTTTTCACCGACAGTCAAGTCAAAAAGAAAAAATAAGGTGACTGCTTTAAGAGTCGCCGGATCTAGTCCATCAATTCCAGTTTCCGGCAACAATCGGCGGATAAGTGAGGGGAATTCTTTCAACTAACTCCGGCGGTCCGTCTCCTGTCTCTTAATCGCACTGTTTGGTAACTGAATTTGGCACGTGTACAGGGACGACAGATATGTACGCAAAGTGACCCTTCAATCACACATAAGCCATCCGGTCATTGAATGGATATACTGTAATCAGTACACGATTATCTCATTCCGAGAAGGCGGGTTACCCGAGGAAAGGAGGAATGCCCGATAGCAAAGCTGCAGGCTACCTTGCGCGTCCACGGGTGGTGGATAGTGGGACGACCTTCAGTGAAGGTTAGCTGTGAAATAAGCAGACTCTCGGGTCTGACGAATAAGCAGTCGCGGACGCAGCAGCGGCAGTGCTACAAGGGCGCGGCGGGCTGAGGCCTGGCAAGCCGAAATCCTATAAAGTGTTGCAAAGCCTGACGACGGCGCTGTGACATGGCGAGCGTGAACCGCCATTCAATAACTTCGCTTGCCACCGCTGCCTTGTGGTTAGGCTATTGAGCCAAAGTGCTAGAGGAGACAACCTCGAACAAACAATCTATGCGGCTGCTGGGGAACCGCTCGTACCCAAAATTCCCAAGTCACCTCAATGAACCTCATGTCCTACAACTGCAATACGATCTATGCTACGGCGTCCGCGGGAACCGACGCGCTCTGCAACCCTTGTCCAGTGGTGCGGGTGAATAGTATGCGAGCTGGACTACTCAAAGGAAATCGGACTCTTGGTATTGGATGCTGGAATGTGCGAACGTTCCAGGCCCCTAATACCAAAAGACTGACTGTGCGCAGCCTTAATCAGAACAATGTCGATGTCTGCTGCCTGTCCGAAGTCCGACTCCCTAACTCCGGAGCTCAGGAAATAAAAGTTCCTGGAGTTGACTCCCACTTAACCCTATACCAAAGTGGCCCCCATGGCTCCTCCGGCAGACATTGTGTGGGAATTGTCCTCTCGCAAGAAGCGAGCCGTGCACTACTTGCCTGCGAAACAGTCAATGAACGCATGGCTTATGTGCGCTTGAAGGGCCACTTCACAAATATATGTGGTCGCTGTATATGCACCAACGTCCGCTGCTGATCAGCGTGATAAAGATATGTTTTACTCACAAATACAGACATTGGTCGAAAGGCTTCCTCGTCGCGATATGTTGATTGTTGCTGGGGATTGGAATGGCCGAACTGGGCCAGGTGACTACACAAACAGCCCTTTTATTGGCCGCTTTGGGCTTGGTTCTCGATGTGAGAATGGTGGCCGATTGCTGAACTTTGCTGAACGGAACTGAATGTTTGTAACGAACACGTGCTTCCAGCACCGCTACAAACACTTGCTCACCTGGTACTCCAACGACGGCCATACAGCCAGTCAGATTAACTATATTTTAGTCAGCTCAAGATTCCGCGGCTGGGTTCATGATAGTCGGTCGCTGCGTGGTGCTGAGACTGGTAATGCCCATGGCTCTGACCACGTTCTTGTTTGCACACGCTTGAAAGTTCACCTCTCATGTGCACCCAAAGTGCCCCGCGCTAGACGCCTCGATATCGCCAAAATCCGGCAACCCAAGACCGCTGAGGCCCTAAGCAGAGAAATCCAATCCTGTTTCATGACCCACGCCGACAACGAAGGGGTTATCCCATGATCCTTACTGAAAACGTCAGTCTATGGAGCAGCCGAGGAGATTCTTGAATGCATCAAGCGGCGCCACAGTGCTTGGATTAGCGGACGCACCCTGCAGTTGCTTGCGGAGACAGCCCGAGCTAGGGGCCGTAATGACGATTCTTTCCGCCAATTAAGAAAAATGATGGCAGAATCGGCCAGAGAGGACCAAAAGAAATACTTCTATGGAGCAGGGCTCAAACTTTGGTGATACTCGAAAGCTCTACCAACTTATTTGCCAGGCTAGTGGTAAACTGTTTTTATTGAATGACTCAGTTCGTGATGTGAATGGCAGCTTTATTGCTGACAACGCAACCAAGATCGAACGCTGGCGTGAGTACTTCAAGCACCTCCTCAACTTCGATACGAAGCCCGCCGCCCACCGCCCCTGCTCCCATCCACAGTAGAGCCTCCTTCATCCCTTACTGATCCAGTGTCATGAGACCCGCTTTCTGAAGCAGAATCGCCGATGCCACAAAAAGGCTGCGCAACAATAAGGCACCTGGAAAGGATGGCATTCCCGCCGAAATCTACAAGTCTTGTGCCAACACTCTGGCGCCTTGGCTCAATGAGGTGATTGGACAAGCATTGAGAGACGAGACCGTTCCTGATGACTGGGGCTCAGGCATCCTTGTGCCTATCCACAAGAAGGGAGATAAGACAAGATGTGAAAACTACCGTGGCATAAGCCTCATCGACATTGCTGCGACGATCTTCGCTATCGTTCTTCTCAGGCGGTTCTAGTCTGTGCGCGACTTCAGGACGCGACCCAACCAGGCCGGATTTCGTGGTGGGCGTGGATGTGTGGATCAGATATTCACTCTGAGACAGATCCTTGAATTCCGCCATAGCTACCAGCAACCAACGGCCATTTGCTTTGTTGACTTCGCCACTGCGTCCTTTTGGTCCTTTTGGGTGGCTATCCACCTCCGATTGCGGCCTCGGAACGACATCTCCCAAGGGTCACTCGCTGTACCCTGGCTCAGCTACGCAGTGGCTTCTGCATGCTCCTTCGCCAGTACCAGCACCGGCTCGACCCATCCATACCCGACTGCTGTCCCGACTGCGGCGTATCGCCGCATGACTGCCGTCATCTGTTCGCCTGCAGCTCTCGGCCAGACACCCACCTCACTCCCGCGGACCTGTGGCTCAAGCCGGTCGAGGTCGCGGCTTTTCTCCGTCTCCCAAATACTCCCAGTTTGGATTCCGGCGGGGATTCCTGATCCAACTATAGGCTACCACACACACACACACTCCATCCATCGTGACTCTCTATGGCGGATAATGGCATTTGATGGTGTACCACCAAAACTAATTGCCATGATCAAGGCATACTACCGCTCCACCACTGCGTGGGTTTTAGTCCAAAACAACCTCTCAGAACCCTTAGCTATTCGGTCAGGCGTTCGGCAAGGCTGTGTTCTGTCGCCCATCCTCTTTAACTACGCCGGGAAGGCCCTACAAGGTGACGGTATTGAGCTTGTACCCAGGCGCCGGTTGGCTGATCTTGACTATGCCGATGATATCGCGTACGAGCGTCAAGCTTTAGCGATCTCCAGTCTATAGTGTCACGGGTGAACGATGTCGCGAAAACGGTCCGCTTGTCCATAAACGCTGGGAAGACCAAAGTGTTTTCATGCTGCATCCCTACTTAAGAGAATGCATCTCTCCAGATTAGTGGCTGTCAACTAGAAGTCGACAGTTTCAAATACCTCGGAGCGAGATTGCTGCCGAATGGACAGAGTAAGGATGATATTGTCTCCCGAATTGATGCAGCGCGACGAGAGTTCTCCAGCCTTCGGAAGTGCTTATGGACCCGACGCGATATCTCTATCTCAACAAAGATCCGCGTGTACCGTACACCTGTGCGGTCCGTTCTCCTATACGGATGCGAATGTTGGGCTGTGTGTGGAAGATGAACACGAACTGGAAATCTTCGACCACTACTGTCTGCGGAGCATCTTTCGAGTGAAGTACACCGACTTCGTCTCCAATGAGACAGTCCGCACTCGCTGTGACAAAATCACAAGGATATCCCAGGCCATTCAGGAAAGATAGCTGAGGTGGTTTGGACACGTTCTTCGTCGCCAACCTCAAGAGCTCAGTGCTAGTGCCCTCGACATGAAACCGTTGCCTAATTGGAAACGTCTAAGAGGGGGTCAACTCAAAACATGGCTCGACTCGGTCCGTCAAGACATGAAGGTGGTTCTCGAACCTTCGGTATTTGGTCTCCAGCGCTGGCGAAGAGAATGGGTTGAACTGTCCAGGTCTGCGGCCATGGATCGTCGCGCTTGGAGAAGCACCATTCGGGACATAATCGAGGCCGGCTAGATCAGCAATGATCGCAGCCGCAACAAGTACAAGTAAGAATTCGATCGCCACGCCGTGTCCACCAAAAGAGCAGGGTGGGCTGCTGTGGTACAAGGTGCAGTAGGTTTTGACTCGGAGATCGTTGTTTCCCAAGCACCTGAGTCGGAAATTCCTACTTTGGACAGACAGCAAGCATCTGAGTTGTACTTATGAGGCCTGTGAGCCAACACTTTGGATAAAAAGGTCCAGAAAAGTTAGGCATCCAGTACCAAGATCCCGTTATCGGTTGAGTAATCTAGCTCACACATACACATTTGGGGCAAGTTTTGTAGCGCGTTGGTTCCCGCGGAAGCTGTATCATAGACCGTAGCGGGTCATTTCAAGTCCAGGCGGGCTCCCTGCAGTCGCTAAGATATTTTATTGTGAATGGTTTCGTCCAAAATTTCAGCTGAAGAACTTAATCCCAAAGCATCGGTGGTAAGCAAATTTATTTAATGGCGGCGCACGGTTATGAGCGTCCAAGCAAGATACTGCAAGGCCTTTCGTTTTCAAATAGGAATCAGCATCGCTTCACCCTGCCAAATACGATCTCGCGTTTGTAGGATCAAGTGGTTTAGCTATTTTCATATTCCAGGCTTTGATAAACGAGTTATGGAATGAACGCTGACAATCAGACAGACGTAACGCCAGGGAAATGCATAACGTTGGTTAAATGCATATCATTGAACCGATGTTAATAAAATATTTTGTATGAGCAAAGTTTCTTAGTTGCCCGTAGCCGAAAACTACAGTTATTGTCTCTAAAACATCTATCGAGACGTCAAGATTATTTCGAAAGGGGATGGGAGACGAGCACGTTCGGTGAAAATGGTATTAAATTACTTAGAATTCTAAATCTGTCGAATAGGGACCCACAAAGTAATTCTACAAAGCACCGTGAATGACTTAAGCCAAAACGGTCTCCGAAAATAAAACAGACTTGTACACATTAAGAGTACTATTTATTATCTTATCATCGTACGTGAAAGCAAATAAGGCTTACCGTTAAAGGAGACTTCAAAAGCCCCGGTAGACAGAAGCTGACTTTCAATCATTCCTCCGATAAAGAAAGTCATCAAGCAGAAAGAGACCTGGAAGTCCAAAAAATACTAAACCTTAAACCGGCAAACAATGCACTTATAACGGAAAATGTAGGCAGATCGGCAGATTTACCGTCTGATGAGAAAAGAAGGGTAGATTAAATTCAGGTTCAGACAAATAAATACGCCGATTTTACGATACACTAGCTATGAAAACGTAACTATAGACTTTAGTAACAGAGCGAAATATCGGATAAATGGTCTCCATAAATACAATTATCGAGGCCGTTACGAAAACAAAGTTTTTCATTTAGTGTTTTTGTTTTTTGTTGGGTTAGGTATCTTATCAAGAATGTGGTCGAGATTCTTGAATTCTATTAATAAGTTCACATCGGAAGACAAATAATGGAAACTATGAAAGAAGCTGTGGGATTCCCATTGGCTAAATATGTTACTACCAAAGGCGAGGTAATGGAAAAGGAAATGAAGACGGGGCAAAGATTTTGAGAAGTTAAAAAAGGCAGTATGTAGAGCACTGATGCGTCCTTGGACGCCAATAGACAGCTACATTACAAAATGCGAATCCGTCATAATTGGCCTTGGTCTCGTAGTCTCTGGCGAAAAAAATGTCAAAACAAAATGTGGTGCAACATGAGCCCAATGAAACGCGTCCTATTAATAACTAATAAAAGCTCGATTGACAAATAATTCCGGTTACTGACTGTTAAAAAGACAAACGACCAAGTTATTGCTGTCAAATAATCTCGTATTTGTGTGACGGCAACGCAGCAGAACATATATCTAGCTCCTAGTTATGCTGGTCTGTGGCAGCCCTCAACGTGGAACAAGACTAAAACCATCAACGTGGAATTTCTAGACTTAAACGAGATTATAAAGAGCAGGAGACGAATTATTAATAAACAAACTTATTCGACAACGAGTAATGTTAAATTGTTTATAATCGTAAGAAATCCTTTAACCGAAGGTGACAAAACTGTAAACAGCGAGCTTCCACCGCTGGCACAAAAATGCACTCAAGTAGGACACTCGAAAGCTTCAGCAAGACGCTATAGACAACACAAGTGTTTAACAATTCTCAGTACCGATGCAAGGATCGCTCTATTATTTTGCTTCGGCCTAGCCACTGACGCTGGCCACGGAGTGGACGCCGAAGAGGGTTGTAATTATGCGTACAGGGTACGGTAGAACAAATTGAAACTCTAACGTGAACGCATCGTCAACAGGGAGGAAATTGCCATACAAAGAGTTAAAAAAATGAAACACTAAAAACTGACCTTATTCTCGGTAGCATAGGTAAAAAAGCCCGGAGTTTCAATGCCAAGATAGGGGAATGGGTTTACGCCGGTGATCGTTATTGCCAACAACAAAAATTTACATATTTGAACAATTGAGGCAACGATGGATCGCCAGGGTGGGGGAGGATATGTTGAGCCTTCGATATTTATGGATGGATAGTGCTGATGCACTATCCTAGCCATATCCTCATAGGCTCTTTGGTAACCTCAGGAAATACTAAATTTATGCACAAAATGTAATGAAGTTTATACCAGTAGGCGAAGTGTAGCGTGGGGAGGACATTCTGAGTATTTTTAAGCTTTGGAAGTTCTTTTACTTTCTCGCTTTCTTGTTCTAAGCCAGACATATCACGCAAAGTTAGCAAGCCACAGACGACGGCAGCGACGAAAAAACACGTCGCGAACCGCTCCATTCAATCTGCAGTAAAATAAACAAACGCCAGGTGCTCAAGTTTATGAGTTCAAAGTGCTGTCAAAGTGTCAGTAGTTTATTCCTGAAATTACGAATTTCTAATTATTTTCATGCAGTTCTGATGGGATTTTCATGCAAAAGAAATCTGCTGCGAACACTTAGGTGTCTGAACTCGATCAGCTGAAGTAGTGCAGCGACATAAGTCACTTTATCAAAGGAAGAAGGCTTTCGCCCTTGAGCTCCCTATTCATAACCAAGATCGCATAATAGGTCCACCGTAACAATAGTACATAATACAAATGTACAAATGTAGGCTTAACATCAGCGATAAGTGTGAACCAGTTGCAAGGTGCTGCTACAAATACTTTGTTCATTATATCTGCCACAGTTTCTCAGCAAATGAGAATAAAGTTTGTGTTTAAAAATGTCAACAGTATCTGAGAGGACCACATCTTCCGGGAGTCCGTTTCACGCTCCAATGACCCTCTGGGAGAAGGCGGTTCGTCGAACGTCGATACGGGCCGGCTTCCCCTGAAGTTTAAAAGGATGACATCGCAGATGGTCAGTCTGAGCCAATTCGAAGTAATCATCAAATTCTAGAGCGCAGTCTTGGCCTCTGAAAATACGGTAGGTTTGTATGAGGTCCCCGCTGAGTTGCCTATAATTGAGAAGGAAAAGATCAAGTTCGGTCAGTCTGTCTTCATAAGGCAGATGACCAAGATTCTTGACCATCTTTGTAGCCCTCGCCTGTACTCGTTCCATGTGCGGGTAATCTTTCTTCAACCACAGACCCCAGGCCTGGACAGCATACTCCAAGTGGGACCAAACAAACGCTCCGTAGGTTTTCCTGAAGAGCTCCTTGTCAATGTCGACGAATCCCCGCCTAATCGCAAACAGCACCTGTGTCGCGCGTTTAGCTGCCTTTACACACTGAGTAGATGGTTTAAGTGAGGAATGTATTAGAACACCGAGGTCCTTTTGTTCGTTCACATTTGAAAGCGGGTGCCCATCGAGGAGGTTTTGGAAGGAATAGTCCTCTTCATCAGTCCTTCTGGATAGGAGTCTTAAAACTACACACTTACTAATGTTGAAGTTTAAAAGCCAATGAGCAGACCAGCAGCTAAGTCGATTGAGACTCTCCTGAAGCGCTTTCCTATCGGCGTCAGACCTGATGGCTCTCCAGAGTTTGACGTCGTCGGCAAACATGAAAGCGCTGCAACCCAGGTCGTTGACACAGTCGTTGATATCGATAAGTAAGAGCAGTGGCCCTAAGACAGAGCCTTGGGGGACGCCACTTAGAACAGATGTAGGGTTTGACTTTGAGTCACCGATGCACACAGTTTGCGATCGCCCTGTGAGAAAATCTGTGATCCATGCCAGCAGGTTCTCTCTTATGCCAATTTCTGACAATTTATACATAAGGCGCTTATGTGGGACGCTGTCGAATGCCTTCTTGAAGTCCGTATCGATGACGTCAACCTTACTATCTTCATCTAGTGCGCGAGTTCACTGCTCAGTGGAGAGTAGAAGGCTGGAAAGGCAAGAATGGTTCTTTCTGAAGCCATGTTGGAGCCCTGACAGTAGGTTGTTCTCCTCCAAGAACTTCATTGTCGTCTTCTTAATTATCGTTTCCATCACTTTACAGCAAATGTAAGTTAGGCTGACGGGCCGTTAATTGTTGACCTTCGTTCGGGCTCCGCCCTTGCATATCGGGTAAATATTTGTCATTTTCCATTCGGATGGCAATTTTCCTAGTTCAAATGAAGAACGAAAGACATGTGATAGGGGCTCTGAGAGTTCGCTTGCCAATTCTTTCAAGAACTTGGCTGGTATATTGTCTGGACCGGATGACTTTGCTTCTTTGAGGCTCTGCAGCTCCCTCTCAACTACAGATGTTAGAAATAGTAGAGAATGAAGTGCTGGACCGGCGTTTATAACAGCACTGTTGACATTATCAAAAGGAAGCTCGGTTTTCCTAGTGAATACGGAGGCAAGGAACCGGCTACAGTACTCGGCTTTCTCGTCCTTCTCAACGACTTCTCCGCCCTCATCATTCTAAAGTACTGCGACAGGATCCTTGTTCTTTAATCTACTGTCAATATAGCGGAATATAATTTTGGGCTTTTCTTCGGCCTGTTGGAGGATTCTTAATGCATTTCTTTGGCGTCGGAATTCCTCGAGGTGTACTGGCGACTCAGTTTTCCTGAATAACTTCCATTTCCTATGTTGCTTCTTCAGTTGCCTGTTAAGGTCTCTCGTCATCCAGGTAGGACCACTAGTCGTCTTGTGTACCTTCACCGGACAAAAGTGCTTAATCAGATCTAATGCAACCCTCTTGAGTGATATCCAATCCTCCTCTGGATCCCCCTTGAGCAGGCAGTCCCAATTCACAGACGATAGTGCATTCTTCATTGAATTGAGGTCTGCCTTTCATATGCTTGGCTGGTCCTCCGTTTTCCTCAGCAGTTGAGTATGGAGTGAGTTATCCCACATAAGCGTCGTATTGTTACTCTTACCGAGCGGAGCACTTGAATGCACTTCATCTATGTAGGATGAATCCTTCGTGAAAATGAGCTCCAAACAAGTAGCCCGCTGGTTTTATCGAAATCTGGTAATGCCCTTAATGTTCTGAACTAGAGATAGGTCAAGCGTGAGATCCATCAATTTGGAACTAAAGGAAGTTGACGCCGCCTTCACTGTCAGGTTGTTCCATTCAATTGCAGGGGCGTTGAAGTCACCAACGATGAGAACCTCCTGGTGGCTAGCAGGTTCGTTCACCAGACCAAGGAGCGAGTCGTCGGCTCCACATCTGCTGAAGTTTGCAACAATGTACCGAGAGTAGACATGTGAAGAACTCTGAGGTTCTATTTTTCAGGTTTTATATATTTATGGCTTCTTAAGTAATTGGGGCCCGCTAACTCGTGGCGGAATCAAGTCACATCTTGTATTGCATGTCATTTTTGTCACAAATGAAAGACAACCAAAGACCCGAGTGTATCACCGCTGTTAGTAGCGTAGACTGTCCAAAAGCTAGTAACCTTGCAGGCTCTCCTGAGGAATTGTGCCTGCCGCCGACTGCCACACTGATTCCTTTGTCAACAGCGGACTGCCTCCAAGCTCACATGAATTTGCTGTGCTTTACCCGAGCGATGACTTTAAACCAGACGCACACGCACGCGAGCTTAAGCCTGTGCCAGATGGACGCAGTTCCTTAAGGGCCAATTGGCCTTGTGACCTTATCCCAATGCGGCCGGTGAGGCCACAGGCGAACGCGCTTCACAATCAGAACTCGGCTTGGTCCAACCTGCGCCTAGTCAAGCGTGGCAAGACGATACGATGGCGTGCAAATCGGACCTGACAGGGGCGGGGTATTCAACAGGATCGCGCCATATGGCAATGCCTTCTGAAAAATTATGCGATATGGCTTTGCTCTTTTTTGATTTCGCAGCCGAGAATGCAGTCTTTAAAGCTGTCGGCTATCGTGGTACCTGTAGCGCCATGCAACCGCTCTAAATGTAAACTGCAGCGATGGATAAGCGAATGCGTATTCTCGCGCACTTACATTCTAGTATAAAAAGTAAGTGCACGGAAATTTAAATTATAAACCGTTTTTTTAAGTGGACGCAAGTAAAAGTGCTATATAAATAATTTTGAAAAGCTCCAGTCATTAGGTCAGGGGAATTTATACAGCTTCTGGATCAAATGAGGGGGTCGATTCCACTGGTGACTGTAAGTGCCTGGGTAGGAAAAAAACTTGTAAGGAAAAGGGAGTAAGAGAAAAACGGAAGTAGTCAATGATAGATAGTAGTTGTTACATATTATAGTTAAATATAAATGCACAACGTTTATATAAAAAGTACTGCTATAAGTTCACTTATCACTTCCGTGGGCTGGGATATTTTTGGGTGTGCGGAGTCATTGGCGAGGATACCTGGAACCTGAATGCATGTGGACGATCATTCAAGGACAAATGGTGTATCTGATGGATGTCGCGCCGGCAAATTGACCCCCCTTCATACCGGTCCATTTATCTGTAAAATCAACTGATGGCCGTATGTCGTACTGCCTCAGGCTTGCAGTTACAATACCCGGTATTTTGACAAGTGGAAAATGTACAGGTCTCTTAATAGAAATATGTCCTACCTTTGACGATCGAGAATAGCGTGTAGGCAATTAATGACCGTTTGTCCTTCGATCCCTAGTCCAGCAGAAGATATGGCACAACGGCGATCCTGGTATTTTAGCTAGCATATTTTGGATAAATTCTGCATCAGATCGATCACACAGCATGCCCAGATGTTTGATCGGAAAAAAGCGAAATAAATATATACAAACCGCCTCGTTTGCGAACCCTTGTCCTGTACTGCGCCGAAGAATTAAGTTGTCATAGCGTTCTACCATGCAAAATGGGAAATTCAGAGGTGAAAGCCTGATATTGGCGATGGGTATAATCTCTGTGACGGGCAACCTGATACTTTTGCTTTAATGCATGATGGCGGGTAAGTCAGTTCTCGTATGACCGTGTACCGTGACGAGTGCTGTCCTTGGTCCCCTCTCCATTTTAGTGCAAGTGTGTGAGGCCGCCTAATCTCCTTCCCTGACTAAAGCTTCCAAGTCTGCCCTCCCTGAGAAGAACGCGAACGGAGCTATTTTGCACTGAATTCATCCACTTTGTTTTCCTCGTCATTCCTAACATTCACTACACCCCTTAAAAATCTTATTTGTTCGCCTTTTTTTCTAATGACTGCACGTGATGTTCCCTGTCCTGAATAATGACGGAGTAGGTCAGCAGGAAGAAAAGAAACTCAAATACGTGTTAGAGAGGGCTTAAACCGGCGTTCAAACGCAAATTATTACAGTGGTGGCAGTGCATTCGCGAACTCTACACCCTCCGGCCATGCCACCCAAAAATTCCGCTGTCATTTATCCCTTTTGACTGCACAAAGGATTTTGGCTGCTGGTTACGCCTCCTGCTCTACAATATTGACGCTGCCCCTCCTGAAGACCACAGCCATCTTGTGCTCACCGGGCTGTTCCGCGCCACATCTTCCGATCACCTATGTGACCAACTGCAGCGGCTCACCAACTGTCTACTGCAAGAAGTCGAATCCCTGGCAATTCGTGGGTGGGCTCCTACACTTGAGTCATTATGCTTTTCCTTCACTCGCGGCCGCGGAATGGGACCAGGTAGTTTTCTCCTACTTCAAACGGGCCTGGGCTCCAAAGATGTATGCTATTTCCACCGTATCCAGCCCCTGGGACCTAAACGAGGCCATCCTCCGCGCTTCGGGCATGTTGCAGCCTGACCCCTCACAGCCGGCCGGACCCACACCAAGGGAAGCGTGGCAGTCTCACTCCAGTCAGTGACAGTCAGGCACTTCGACTTGATCGCCTCATCGTTTGCCCGTGCACAACCGACCCGACCGCGGCAACCAGAACGGCAAATTCAGAAATCTCTACCGGGGTATCCCCGAGGAATTCGCCTTGCGGCCGCCATCGTGAGGAGCACCAAACTCTATTTGGTACAGTCAAGAAAGTAACGATGTTTCTGTCTGCTCTGACATCATCAGCCCGTTAAGATTTCAATCGATACTGGTGCCTCTATATCTCTATTTCGGGCCGATACGCTTTCTGACAATGGTCTCGTCGTACCCGTCCAGGCGCGCATTACGCTCGGATTCGCACCGCCACTGGCACAGCAATGACCGTCATCGGCACAGTCACTCTTCCGGTTGGTTTCACCAATAACTGCAGTGAGCAGACGTTCGTTGTTACACCCACTTTAACGTGGGACATGAGCCTCGGACTCGATTTCTTGACCTGCCATATATGTTGCATTAAGGCACATGACCGCACCCTGTCCTTCGAACAGTAGTTCCAGGCCGCTGTCGTAGCACCTTATTCGTTCGACACCGACGTGGTTTGCGTTGCCGCTGAGGCGGCTGCCGCCATACCACCCAATATGATTGACATGGTCATGCTATCAGATTCCTCCATAGACTGACGCGACAGGCAGGCATATCGAGGGGTTTTAGGGCTAATCAGGTTTTATCCTAACAGCTGCGATCTTCCAGGCCCGATCCCTTAGGAGAGTAGAGGAGTCTTGGGAAAGCCAGATTGTTAGGAAGCGTGTATTCTGTACAGACGGTAAGGAGAATAGTTTGTAAGAGATTTGACTATCGGAGTGCACGTCCAGCCACGATGTGGACTGTGTCCGAAGTCATGTTTAGCTGCAGCCACCGCATTCAAGTTTGAGGCCAGTCTACTAACGTGGACATCTCATTGAACGGATTGAGACTATGTGCGTACGTACGTTAGCAATGAGGGTCGCACGTCCGTTTGCGCATGGCCAGAGGCACGCCGAAAACGGCTTCGCGCGAGGTCATATGCTCTGAGGGTCCTCTTCTGTGGCGTCACGAGTTAGGAGGCGTCTATAGAACCACCACATATACTACACAGTTTACTCTGAGACACTACTGCCGTGTTTGCATGGGAAGATTGTCACACTGGCTTTACGGCAGTCGTTGGTCATGCGATTGATATAGGCACCCCCAAGGCATTGTGACAACCACCGCACTTCCAACAGGAAGATAACAGCATGATACAGACCTTGTTATCCGCTGGGGTAATTCAACTGTCCTAGCCACTTTGGACGGCCGCGATCACGCTCGTGTCGAAAAATGACCGTCGCTTCCGTTTCTGTATAGACTACCGCCGCCTTAACTCGGTTACAACCAGCTATTCGTTTACGATCCCTTACATTGATATCATGTTGGATGTCGTCGCAGGTGCTTAAAGTCCGGATATTGGCAAGCCAAATTTGAACCTGACGACCGCCATAAAACGCCGTTCATACTTCCTCAGGGTCTCTTTAAATTTAGGACCATTCCATTCTGGTTACGCAACGCGTCAGCCACCTTCCAGCGCCTAATGCAATCGATCCTTGGTCCCTTAAACCCATCTCGCTGCCTGATATATATTGATGATGTCATCGTATTCGGGCGCTCTGCCCAAGAGCACACAGAGGACCTCGCCGCGGTTCTCTCAGCCTTGTGTGAGGTCGGCGTCCACCTTAATCCACAGAAATACAAATTTATGTGGTGCTATGTCACCTTCCTCAGTCACGAGGTCAATCCCGAGGGTATATAAGGCCTACCTGAAAAGATAGACGTGGTTCGTTCGTAGCCCATACCACAATTAGCTACAGAGGTCAGAGGTTTCCTCGGCCTCGCGTCGTACTACCGCAGTTGTGGGTTCGCGAAGATCACACGCCCCTTTTACCTCCTGACAGAAAAACATCGCAAACAAATGATCAGTGCCAACTTGCTTTCGACGAGCTTAAAAGTCAACTCATCACAGCACCTGTCCTCATGCTGTCAAACGCAGACCCTGATCTTCCTCCATTTTTACACGGCAGCGACGCCAGTGGTTTTACCATCGGTGCCGTCCTATCGCATGCCGATGCAGATGGGCTCGATGGGCCCATCTATTTCGCCAGTTGGTCCCTAACCAAAGTAGAGCGTACTTATTACATATACCACCGTGAACTTCCAGCGCTAGTCACATTCTTCAAACAGTTCAAGTTGTTTTTGCTGGATTGCCCATTTATCCTCCGGTCCGACCATAAGGCCCTTCAGTGGCTACAAAAAATGAAGTAGGCCAAAGGCCAGCTAGCCCACTGGTAAGAACTCCTACAATGGTTCAACTTCAAATGCCTTTACTGCCCTGGCCATCAACACGGCAATGCGGACGCCCTCTCTCGGCAGCCCCCATTGAAACTCGTAACTGAACCTAGCCAGAACCCGCACTCATTTCCGCGCTTACAATTGGTAGCCTCACTCGCAATCATTGGGCGGTTGCTCAAAGCACCGACCCTTTTATGGTGATTATCTGTGATCTCCAAATATATGGCCATTCCCGGCTGACTTACATTGAACTCCGCGGCTCCTATGGCGTACGGATGCAGTGTCTGTCACTTACGAGTGTCAGTCCTTAAGGAGTGGGTCAGTAGTTTCGGTGCGCCCCCCTCGCTCCACTCAGACTGCGGCGCTAACTTCGACATCAATCTGCTTCGTGAGTTTTGTGACCTTCTCTTTATCCATAAGACATGGACTACTCCGGGGCACCCCGAAGGCAACAGACAGGTTGAAGCATTATGAACTTACTGAAAGCTTTCGTTGAAAGATTTTACTGAAGCTCCTCACTCGCACGATAGGGATACCCGATTGCTCTGTGTGCTGATGGTTTAACGGGCGGCGGTCCAATTGTCTACGGGCTACGACCTTTTCTTCATGCTGACGGGTCACAACTTCTGCCCTACTTCAGTTTCCCTCTGCGGCTAACCCAAAACTCGCCTGGACTGACCTACACTCCGCATCCGACAACCAGAAGGAACACTTCGATCGCAGCCCTCACGGCTCCCCCTACCAGCAAGACGACCTCGTTTTGTGCTTCCGGACAGTCCCACCCGTCGGTATGCCCACCAAATTCTTTCACCCCTGAGAAGGACACTTCATCGTCACTGATGTCCTATCGCCGACCACTTACCCGCTATGGTTTTTTGCACTCCGGACGGACCTAGCTTAACTGCTCACTTCAACAAGGTCAAACCCTACTTCGGTACTCTACCCGTGGAGACACCGGACACCGTGTCCAGTCTTCCGCCACATCTCGGCCATTCACCCACAACTGAAGTCGAAGTCATCACGACCCCTTGCACCCCCTAAAGGAGGAGAGCATTGTGACAGGCAACCTGATACTTTTCTTTAATGCATGATGGTGGGTAAGTCAGTTCTCGTTTTTGGACTGGATTCATCCAATTTGTTTCCCTCATCGTTCCTTACATTCAATACACCCCTTCAAAACCTTCATTCATTCGCCTTTTTGTCCGTTGACTGCGCGTGATGTTCCCTATCCCAAATAATGCCAAAGTAGGTCATCAGGAAGAGCAGAAACGCAAAGACATGTTAGAAAAGGCTGAAACTGACATTCAAACGTCCAGTATTACATCCCTTTCCAATGTAATAGCGGCATCCGCCAGTATTGCCGATATTTGGTGCATATTGTTGTTAAAAGCAACCAACTGCTGTGCCACGAGGTCGCCTATTTATATGAGATTGTTAGGAACTTGTTAATGGATATACTCGAGGAAAGATAACCGTAGAGTCATGTACGGTAACTGAACAGTCATGTTAAACTTTTGACCCGTTACATCAGCTATGCCCGTATGCACCTGTTCTCAACACAAGCTTCTCACATCTGGCAAGGAAATGGGCATCAACATCTTTGTAGACAGCCTTAAGTAATAAATTTTAAAATCTGGCTTCTGAATCGAGGTTGATGTTGTAGGTTGCTTCTGCCTACTCGAAGATGATAAAAAAGAGGCGGCACATGGGTCCTGGTACTGGGCCTGCAGTATATCGATGAAAATTAGACTTACTATAGTATTTTGGGTGGCGCTGGCCAACTAGCCGGCTGCCTCGGTCCTTTCTGCGGACAGTTATCGTCCTCTTAGTCAGAAATAAGTCTGCGAATATGTCTGCAAGAGAAAAAGAACAGTATGTAACGTATGGGATGCATACTTGGTCTTTTTGCCCCAACCTTACTCGTGTGGCTCGGAGCTACAGAGGTTTTCAGTTGTCTCCTTTCTTTGCGCACCATCGCTACTCTGCCGCAGTGTGAGATCGCTATTCAGCACGCTAACTGTATACACCTTCGCACACTTTGGTGACTGCTGGTTGGTCTCCAACAAACTAATCCGCTGTCCGTGTTTCTTTGGCCACAGTATGCTGCCAGGACTGTCAAACCAAGCCACAGCCACGGCCTTAACAGCTGCCAAATTCCACAATTAAGTTTATGATTTGGAAAGTATGCCACCTAAGTCGTACATTCAACGAGTAAGAGTATGACAAAACTGATATTATGAAAAAGAGATCACTATGAATTGGCGATGTGCAGTAGATAAATAAGAGAAAATTGGCCGCAAATTTTAAAGGGAACGTACTTATAAATGATATCGTTTAGTGTACCAGTTATTAACATGTCTGATAAAACGGTTGCTTTGAAAATGTATATATGGCATAAATGAATGGAAATTGTAAGAAAAAAATCTTCGCAGTCACGACAGGGGCAACATTGGATCTATTGTAGCCATCAGAGGTCTCAGGATGCATGGCCTAGGTCCGATAGGTAAGAAATTATCGGGCAATTTTATGGACAGAATATATCCCTTATGAAACATAGCAGTCGATTTTCACCATCCTTCAAAGAAGAGGAAGAAAAAGGTACGAGGATATGGACTGTTTTATTTTGAGACTGAAGTTTCGGATACTCGCTTGTTTTCATCGTCGGAGTAAGGTGGTGGCTGCTCCCGTTTGTTTGGACTGTTCCAACCTTGCCGCATGCTTGTTATTATATCCGCGCTCGACGCACAAACTTTGACCTGCTTGTTTGCTGCTGACTGACCGTGAATTTGATCACTGTTGGGCTCGTGTGACCTCTGCCCCCTTTGCGGCTGTCGCAAGTCAGCGTACTGGCTGGACTGCCCCTCGTCGACCGACGGAGTACTTAGTTGTTGCTGCCCACGTGAGTTGATGTCAACCTCAGACGAGTCCATAATTTTCGGGTAATGCATTTCCAATGGTCTTGGTTTCTATGGCCCTTTCATGAATTTGGGATGTTTCAAGCGTTTCAATTCATACTGTATTAAAAGAAAGCTCAAACTGTAATCACATTTTTAGTGTCCCATTTCTAATGTACAGTGAGTGTTAGACATAAAAGGGGAGTTTGGAGATGAAGGAAAAGTCCTACACCTGGAAGCCCTAACGCAGAAAGAATTGTTATTTAAAGCTGCAAGTATATGTGCGTGCTGGCCTCAACCGTGAATCGTGTTCATTTTAATGTTAGC
>JAYGXS010000007.1:15590210-15613284 GCA_036362985.1 Ligula intestinalis
ACTCTCTGAAACGCATGGTGAACTAAGGAGGAAGCAGTGAAAAAAAACTCCTACCATTAAAGGTGAGGCGAAGTTCAGCGAACCCCGCTAAAAAAACAAAACGTAGGAGAAAAAACTGCTTCAACAAAATTAAGGGGGTTGGTTAAGAGGATTGATTGTAGTACAAATGAGACAGGACTGTTGATGAGAACGAATGGGGGTTGGAAACGCTGCTTGTAATTGGAGAAATCATATAACAGCAGAGGCTGTCGTTCACCATTGTTACACCGCCCGACTGGCTTCATGATCAACCATCAGGTAGAAGAGACCGGAGGAGGCCATTGCGGACAACAGGGTCGACAAGAGAGTGAACGGCAGAGGTCACATGATCATCAACGAAACCTCGGAGATGCGACCTTGTAGACTGCGGAGTCCAGCGATGAGCTGGCGAAAATAGCAGAACCGCCATGAGCATGACTAAAGCCCATGAAGCCTATCGTCAGTGTTGTAAAACGGAGAATGAAGAAATGGCAATGATCACTGGACAGAGAAGTGGACGAAACATCGTTGCAAATATCACTCAAAAGAGGACGAAATAGACATATATGGGAAAAATTTTATGTAAACATAACCACCTCAGATACCAGGGGACCCTTTTCAAAGTCCTAAAGTTGTGTTTGGGAAGGAGACGGATAACAAGGACTTTATATCTTCCGAAGTTAAGTGTTTACGTAATTTGACTTTAAAAACTGCTAATTTAGACGACAGCCTAATTTCGAGAGGAATATTATGCCAGGGAAGGCATATTTGGAGGCAAAGAAGTGAGAATGGTTCGAAGTAGAGCTAAAGAGGGGTGCAATAATCCTGGAGGAATTACGAGTGGCATAAGGTCTATCTGCGGGAATGAGAGCGTTAATTCGTGGAAGGTTAAGGGTAGAGTTAACGCAAAAGTGGAAACAGAGGCCCACTTCGAGTCTTCTGACCCAAAGAAATGTCATGTTCCCTAACTGACATCTCTCCGTATAAGAAATAGTGGATCGAGGAAGAGCGAATAGTTTGTGAGTAAATATCCCCTGTAACTTTTCAATCTTACCACGGTTAGAAGCATTCATTAGACTAAAGAGGGGACAGCAGTATTCTAGGATGGGTAGAACATACATGCGATAAATTTTTAACTTTATTTCAAGCAGGAAGAAATTGTGTGATATAAAACCACATGTCTGTGCAGCCTTTGCAGATATTCGATCCGCATGAGGCGAAAATGCTAGTTTATTTGTGTAGCTTAGACCTAAGTCTTTTATAGTGGATCGTTCTAAAAGTGAAGTATTTTGAAAGACTAGGGGATGGGGAAGCTTGGTGGGACCGAAACACATGAAATTACACTTGGATGGAGAGAATTCTATCTGCCAGGTAGCACTCCAACGTAAGCGTGTAAGTAGGTCCGCATTTATTTTATCAACGCACATACTTGCCGTGTCCTTAGAAAATGAGTAAATTCATTTGAGGTCGTCTGCATAAATGAGATTGTGCGAATTATTTAAAACAGTTGAAATTTCTTTTATGTATAGAATGAAGAGTAAAAGACCCAAGACAGTGTCTTGAAAAACGCCACTCATGATCAGCTGAGCAGTGGAGTAACTATTACCTACTAGGACCTTCTGGCTGCGGTTAGACAAGTAGGAACCGATAAAGTCGAGGAGAGGCAGACGGATGCCAGTGGTTTCCAATTTTACCAGAAGCCGTCTGTGCGGTACCTTGTCGAAGGCTTTGCTCAGGTCAAAGTAGATAACAACCACGGATTGCGGCTCATTACGAAGGGAAGTGACGTGGTTAAGAAAAGCTAAGTGACACGTCTCGCATGATCTTCGGGTAGAAAACCGTGCTGCGAGTCGCTTTAAAGCTTATTTTTTAAGGCATAAATCAAGAATTTGATTAAAAATTATATTCGCCAGAAGTTTAGCTAGGGCCGGGGTTTATGAACACCGCGGTAGTTATTTATGTCCAAACGAGATCCTGATTTAAAGACTGGAAGAATAATGGATGTTTTCCAAGTGTCAGGAAAGAAACCATTTAAGCGATAGACTGAAAATATATGGCTAAGTTATTTGGGAAACGTATATGTTTTCGAATTAATTCTGTGGAAAAATTAATGTTCCCGAGCGAATTGTCTGAGTATGGTTGAAACGACAGGACCGGTTCGGATTCTGTCCTAAAATGCTTCGCAAAGAAAGCATTGAATAATTCAGCCTTATCAGACTCATCTAGTACAAATGTTTTATTTTCATTAAGCAATGAAGGTATTTCAATTCCTCGTTTTGCGGAGGACCTACGACGAAACAGTTGCGCAAACGATTTTGCAGAGTTAAACTCACTCAGGGCGCAAGATTCCCTGTGCTGGTCACGCGCAAGACGAATCTTTGACGATAATTCGAAGATCTCTGCGATCCTTAGATGCAAAGACAGCGAACTAGTAGATCGATCTTTCAGCTGCCTCCTCAATTTCGTTAGTCTGGGCAAAAGAAAATGAGGGACGGTTGATTCTGGTGCGTATGGTTTCGCAATTGTAGTGGGCACAAATTCCAGCATTTTATTAGAAACGACCGACATGAGTTCAGAAAGATATGTAGCGTCGTTAATGGAGGAGAGGCTCTGCCAATCTAAGGAGTCAAGAAAATTGTTGATTGAGCTAATATCTGCGAGGTCATACGCGGTGGCGTGCTTACTTCACCTTTTCTACTCACGGTCACATGCCATGACAGCCCTTGGTAGCTTACTACGGCCAATATGGACTGTTAGCGGTGCCAAGCTTACTTTACCATGTGCACTCACGGACGCATGCCATGACAGCCGTAGGTAACTAAGTACGGTTAATGGGGATTATGAGGTGTGCGGACTTAGTACGGTTAATAGGGACTATAAGGGGTGCCGTGCTCACTTCACCATGTCAACTCACATACACATTCCATGAGTTTACTAAGGGGAATGTGGCGTTAGTGACGTCCGTCAATGATTAGACTTGGTGAAGTCAGGTCCAAAGTAGAAATTGGCGATGTAAATGGTGCCGACGTACGTATGGCAAGAACAACATATGTCGTTGACTGTGCATGGTGAAGTGGGCACGGCAGTGGTCAATGACGGCATTTAGTTTACTGAGCCAAATGAGGTGTTAGGGACGTTCGACAATCAGTAGGCATGCTGAAGTCATGGCGGCAGTGCTCACCGAGCCTCTGGATAATGGTAAAGAAGATGTGGCAGGAAGGACACATGTAGTTGTGTTTCGATGTTGCAGAATGGCCTATGGCAGTAAGGACCTAGGCCGTTGACTAGTCATGTTGTAATCAGTCCAGCATGGTTACCTGGGGGCATGAGTGGTGCAAACTGATATACGGGAGTAATAGCATGTACCCTCAAAAAGGCATGGGGAACTCAGCACGACGGCAAGAAATAACGGTATCAATGACGCTGACTGACGAACGGCTGACAAGACATTTGCCCGTGACACCCATCAATCAGTAGAAAAATTTGATGTCACCATGGATGAAGGAGCAAACGGTGCTAATCATGTGACTTATGTAACTTTGTAACTTATATCACAGTTGTTCTAATTGTGGTCGCAAGTCATAACAAGAAAGCCTTTGTAACTTAAACCACAGTTGGCCTTATTGTGATCGCAAGCCATAACAAGAAAGCCTTTGTAACTTTAATCGTGAACTGTAGGAATAAAGAAAACCGTAGGAAGTAATCTGGGCGCTATGTACAAATGTGGACAGGAACAAGAGTTCACATTATGTAGTTGTCATCGAAAATGGGTAGTTGAGATAGGACTGGAGATAAAACGGTTGAAAAAGTATACAAAACTGTAAAAAGTAATGTGTGCGCTATGTACAAATGGGGACAGGAATAAGAGCTCATATAATGTATATGGTATACCATGGTGTACCATGGAAAATGGGTACTAGAGTTGGGGCTGGAGTTAAAACTGCAGAAAATATATACAAAACGTAAAAAATCTGTGGCGCTCTTTACAATTCGGGACTTGAATTTGGGTTACTCGCCATACCCTTCGGCGGCAGCGTAATGTTCTGGGGAACCTTCAATTGACACTAGCTCGGTTGCTCGATGACCACCTGATGATTGATGACACACACCCAGCTGATACAGGTAAGTACATCTTTGTAACGTTGGATGGCAGCATCTCCGCCAAGGCAGCTCTCTATGTACAGACGCCGTTGCCTTTATAAACCATTCCTTCCAAACAAACAGTCGCTGAAGACGTGCTATTGCCTACAAAAGGCAGCATACTCGTTGTATCCTTGAATGCATGAAACTAACCTCATCATGATCATTAATTAATTACTCGCCATACCCTTATTTTATCTGCAAATGTCGAAAGTCGTTCTACAGAAAAAAGTTATTTAAAGGAGTGTACTTACCTGTGATTGATGCTTCAAACTATTCGTGGAGCGTAGGTCGCTCGGGCTGGGGTAATGCATTGCCGTGTTATGCGTCTGTTGGGATTTAACGACAAGGTATGTACCCGATAACTTACGCACAGGAAAAAAGTGCCAGTCATACCCTTAATTACAGAATTAAATCTAAACTGCAAAAATTAAATTAAATGGTATCACAGTCAGTTATGAGAGCACAGCCTCATTCAGACCTTCCGGTCACTTTGGTGTAAAAAATGCACAACCAACTATCACAGATAAGTGGATTTTCAACGCACATTTCATGAAATTTACGTTGGCATGAAACACATTTAAAAAGATTTCCCTTACTTACGGCCGTATCACCACCACAGGCACCACATGCATCCACAAACGGGAATTCATCTAGGTCCACGATATTCTCACCCAAATGCCGACTGGGCAGCCCAAAATTCACATAAGTACTAGTGCTGGCACTATTCGTGGAGACAGTCATGTTAATCAGGCGACTTCTCAGAGGTTTGTGTGTCAGCCAGAGCGATTTCATGGACGGATGTCCGCGAGTGCGGAAGTTCGGGAGAAGGTTGTCATTGCGCAGAACACATACAGAAGATTCTTCACTAGAACCCATCAGCGCGACAAACACATCACCCGCCTCCTTTTTACATACAACGAACAACTTCGTCCTTAACGCTTTGCTGTGGAGGAGAGGAGAATAGCGCCCTCGGCTGTGGAAGAGAGGTGACAAGCGACCGTTGTTGACAACCGGGTGCGTTCATGATGTGTTCAGCGAATGCATCCTCCTCCGGCAACCACTCCAATAACCGCCCGGTTCCACAACTCTTTAACTTCTCCACGATAGGCTGCAAACGACTTGTTGCCATTTTATAGTCGAAAACCTATATAAATAATCCTCTGTGCATGTTTATGAGTTGAATCTGTACACGGCGCGAACCAATGTAAATCCTAAGTTCAGGGACTGGATAGTCACCAAAATTGATAACACCAATGCCACAACTGACTTCTAAGAGTTCATAGTCAGCCAATTGGGCTTTCTGCTGGGGTTTGAGAGGTGAACCTTCTGAATGACACCATCAATGCCAGACGTAACTTCTATGAGCACGTATTTAGCATAATAAGACTTCTGGTCCTGTTTTAGAGGTGAACATGCTCAATGGCACCACCAATACTACACCTAACTTCTATGTGGCCGTAGTAAGCATAGTAGGCATCCTGGTCGTGTTTGAGGGGGGAACCTGCTCAAAGACTCCACCGATTACACAAGTCACGTATATGAGCACGTGATGAGCAAATTAGGCCTTCGGGTCGTGTTTGAGGGGGGAACCTGCTCAACGGCACCACGAATTACACAAGTCACGTATATGAGCACGTAGTGAGCAACTAAGCATTCTGGTCGGAGGGAAGTGCGAACTTAACCTTGTCTACTCACGGACATATGATATGAGACCCATAAGTTACCAAGTAGGATCAATAGGCAGAGTTATCGGTGCCGAGCTTACTTACCCATGTGCACCATGTCCATGTTTTAAACACTTGCATTTACTTACTTTGAGGCGAAGACGTACGTAGTATGCGAAAATCATTCAGCTGCGAAGCTGGACTGATTTGCTTAGGTTGTACAGGCTGAACAAGTACAGGCTCATGAGTATGGTCCGTCATGAATGATGTAATCACAAGGGCTCCTCGCATCTGATGCATAATATTGAAGAACGCAGTACAACCCAAGCGTCCTCTACATATTTAATACATACTTAACATTTAATTGAACATACTTCGCAGTTGAAGCCAGTATGCAGACATATTTGCGACTATAAATGACAAACCTGTCCACATTAGGGCTGCCAGCTACAAATTTGTGAGTACTTACCGCATTAAAACGGTAACCAGTTTCCTAAATGCACATTAATACAACAAATGCAATACTTGCCTCACTGAAGCGCCCGACTGCATCTTCTAGTGCATCATACGATGCAAAATCTTGGCCTTGTAAATGGTGTGAAAGGCCTCTGAGACATAACCATTAGTTGCCATCGTTCGCGCAATTAACACCGAGCAGACACGTGCACGATACCACAAAAAAGGACTAACCCGCCAAAGGTGCATTTAAAACAATCGCTGAATTCTCAAGGACACACTCGCATAAAATGTAGCCAATCGGCAATCAGCAGCGTCGTTCAATCACAAAATTGACTCTCGCAGGCTGCCTGGATAGTTCATTGCCTTGCTAACCTAGCATTCTGATATCCGTCTATCTTGCTTTCAGCAACTTATATAAGCTTTAACAGTTATTTTATTCTGAATTCCTGACTGTTTTCGTGGTTCATCTACTTGCTGTTTCGAAAAGTATGGTAATGACACTTTCATTTAGTAGGAAGCCTCAGACTTTCAGACCCGAGTGGTGTTTGCGACAAGCAAACATCATTACTGATATCAGTCTTCAGCCTGACATCAGTATTCAGCTAGATCTGAAGGCCGAGCAAATAGATTTGTCTGCAATGAAAAAATTGCAACGAATTTATGTTAAAATTTGGACCAGTGCTCTTAATTCTTGGGACACACTTTGACGGGAATATATCTGCAGTTTCCTCCCAGGAATGCAAGCGCTTAGATGCTCTGTTTAATTTGGTCGCAAGTGAATCGCAGAATAGGCCAAAAAGGACGTACAACTTTATTCTGAAAAACATTACAAAATCCATTCGGCCAATGGAAAATGCCATGCATTTCTTCTACTCCAGCGTTTTTAACTATAAAATAGCAGATGCTATTAGAGTGTCATCTTGCAATAACAATCCACCTATTTTGAATAATCTATTTTCACCTATTGAAATGGACTCCATTTTTCAACACCAAGATCTTGTTTCCAAATATCTGAAAACTACAAGAATTTCCTCTGTCATGATCTCACCCCAATGGAGCGAAGAATAGCGTCGAGTTCTTCTAATAAAGTTGTAAATTCACCGCAACCGGCTCAAGTTCCTGGTCGTAGCCCTAGGAAGCCATGTACACTTACTCCTGGCAAACCTCGGTTCCCGCTCCCCAGTACTGCAACCGTCTCCTCCCCCTCAAGTCACCAGACATCCCCGTCTACTTCCAACTTAGATGCTTCCCCAGTTGCCATAGCTTATAATTCTGGTGGCCCTCCTAGAAATTTCAAAAAGCCTTCTAAATCAGGTAACAGCTTCGTTACTCGAACAGAGTCCTCCCGAACCTTCTATTCAATATTAGCGCCCGAGCACGTAGGTTCCTCCGTCGGGATGGTTTCCTCCGGTATAACAGTTATATTAACTTCTTCAGCTTTAGCCACCGGCTTCTGTATGTCCTTGATCACACTACAATCGTCATTAGTCATTGCAAATGATCACAAAGTAATAATCCAAGGTAGGTATACTGTATGAAGGTTTATTGTATAAGTACAGATGTTTTTAGGAAGAATGTGTAAGGGCAATGCACAGATTAGCAAAACACTCAAGACTGGTAATCCGGGAAGGTGGAGTTGGAATCTACCACCGGGGGAAGAAGCACGTCCGTTGTTACTTGTACTAAAAAAGACAGAACAAGGAACCTTTGTAAGTATCTCTTCTCGAGGTCGGTCCTTTGTGTCCCACTCTGGTTAAACAAACCCAGGGTCAGCTCTGTTTGCTACAACTGCCCCCCTTTAGTCGCGGCCATGTCCTCATGGCTTGTCGATGGGTGGTCGTGTGTAGTTTCAACTTCCATCTCGGTTGCTGCGCGAGGCACGAGATGTGGATGTAGCAATGTTAGGGTATCCGGTGTAGCAGTTGGAGGTTGTCTTATATATGGTTTGAGTTTATCATAATGTACAGGAAAGGTAGACCCATTGCGTGTGTGTAAATCCCGGATGATGTTTGTGTTGGGAAACTGTACGTCAGTTATCTCAAATGGTACCTCCCATGGATAAAAAAATTTGCGGGTATTCCGACCGGTGGGACTGATCGGTATCGCAATACGAGGTCGCCACGTTGGTACGGAAAACCGTGTGTGTGTCTGTCGAAGTAGTCTTTTTGTCGGGTATATGCCGTTTGTAGGTGTATGCGTGCTAAGTTGTGGGTGAGGCGTAGTAACTCTTGCAGCTCGAGGACAAATTTGTTCGGTTTATATTCGTCTCCCAAGGTTAAGGGGAAGTTAGAGTCTGTTGGTAGGCGAAGGTGGCGGCCGGTTAGCATAAAAAATGGAGAGTATCCGGTGGAACTGTGAATCAAAGTGCTGTACGCCATCAGTGCATATGGTAACCGGGTATCCCAGTCGAGAGGGTGATGGTCTTTTGTGAAGGCTTTTAACAGATTAATTAGTGTTCGTTGCCTTTGGGATGGAAAGGCGTTGTCCGCGTTTTCTGGATAAGTAGCAAGTCACAAACATCTCTGATTAGCTTGCTCTCGAAGTTGGCTCCACAATCAGAATGTAGGGTGAGCGGAGCACCAAATCGGCAAACCCAGTGATTAAGTAGGGCCGTCGCCACCGAAGCTGCATCCTGCGTTTTCAGCGGTATAGCCTCTACACACTTTGTAAAATAGTCGACCATTACTAGAATGTATCTATGGCCTGTGGTTGCAAAATTTATTGGGCCTACTATATCAATGCCAACGCGTTGGAATGGGAATCCCGTAGGCTTCGATTGTAATGGTGCCTTTGGTTTTGGATTAGGTCCTTTGAAAGAAGCACATGTTGAGCAGGTATTACAGAAGATAGTTATTTGTTCACATAAGTGAGGCCACCAATATCGTCGTCTAATTGCTGCTTCTGTTTTGAACTGTCCGACGTGGCTTAGTTCTCGGTGGATGTCTTCCATCACGGACCGCGTTAGAGAGCCTGGCACCACAAAATGGGGTTGGCCGTCTATCTTATCTTTGAGGAAGAGTATTTCGTTGTCTAAAATTAGATGTAGCCATTGCGTTCGGAGTATAGTGGCGTTTTCTGCTGAACCTTGAAGTTCCTCATCGGTTGGACGGTGTCGGCCTGTTAACTGATGGTCGTAGACGATAGCCGTATCGGGATCTGTACTTTGGGCTATGGCCCAATAGTGGCGAGTCAGCTCGCTAATATCAATCGATGCGACGCTATAGTCTTTATTTGTTGCGTTGTCCGTAAGTTCTTCTGGAGGTCTTCTGGACATGGCGTCAGCATTAGTATGTTTCGTTCCAGCCCGGAATTGGCACTTATAATGAAACTCTTGTAAGGATTCTTGCCATCTGGCATATTGTCCTTCTGCTTCTTTCATTGATTGCAACCATTGCAGTGCTTTATGGTCCGTTCGTATAATAAAGTGTCGGCCTAGTAGAAACGGTTTGAACCTCTTGATGAATGTTATTAGGGCGAAGAGTTCACGTTTGTATGTGGAGTAGTTGCGCTGAGTCTTAGTTAGTGTCTTACTCGCATAACAGATGGGTCGTTCTACTCCTGAACTGTCGCATTGGGAAAGTACTACCCCTATCGCAAACCCGCTCGCATATGTATCTAGTATGAAAGTTGAGGCACCGTCTTGTGTGTCGGGTAACCTTAGTATAGGGGCTGTTATCAGGCGAGCTTTCAATTCTTCGAATGCTTGTTGGCATTCTTCAGTCCATTTGAACTTGCGTCCTTTTTCAGTGAGCGTGTGTAGTGGTCGTGCAATCTCTGCAAAGTGTAATATAAATCTTCGGTAGTATGATGCTAGTCTGAAGACACTCCGAATTTCGGTGGATGTTTTTGGTGTGGGCCAGGTTTTTATCACCGCCACTTTGTCGGGTGATGCGCAAATACCGTTTGTACTAATTTCATGTCCCAGGAATGTCACTTTCTTCTGTAAAAATTTGCATTTATGCGGGTTCAATCGCAGGCCTGTCTCTCTTAACGTGGCCAGGACCGCCATTAGGTTAGCATTGTGATGGGCGATTGTGTCCCCGAATACAATTACATCGTCAAGGTATACTAAACAACAGTGAGGATAGAGTGGGGTTAATACCACTTGCATCAGTCGTTGGAATGTCGCCACTGCGTTGCATAATCCAAATGGCATCGTCTCAAATTCGAAAAGTCCTTGTGGTAATATAAATGCGGTTTTGTGTCGGTCTTGGTGTTCCACCTCGACATGCCAATATCCCGATTTAAGGTCTATTGTAGAAAACCATTTTGCCCCGGCTAGTGCATCTAGTTTCACGTTGATCCGAGGCAGTGGAAAAGAGTCTATTGTGGTAACCGCGTTTAGCCTACGGTAGTCTATACAAAATTGTAATTTTCCATCCTTCTTCCGAACTAGTGCAATTGGTGAAGTCCACGGTGATTTAGATGGTCATATGACTCCTGTGGAGAGCATCCTATCAATGAGATCATTGACTTCTTGTTGGAATTGTGGTGGTATCCGATGTGGGGGTTGCCAAAGTGGTTTTCCGTTCCAGTATCTATGGCGTGGCGGATTAAGGACGTCGTTCCTATTGTTAATTCGTTCCAAGCGAAGACATCTGTAAATGATGCTAATAAAGCCTTGAGATTCATTTTATCTCTGAGTTCGATTTTGGTGTCTTGTGGTAGTATCTCGTCAAAATTTGTAGGTGGCAGGGCTACTGCAGCTGTAATTAAAGCAATCACTATGTCTTCATCTACGTGTGTCACGGTAGGGCATTGGGTTGTGAAAGACAAAATTCGATCGTGCACGTTGAGGACACAACGGTTCTTTGCCAGAAAGTCGGTGCCTAATAGAACATCCCAGGCCAAATAAGTTGATAAAATGAACTCGTGGAGCTTGAACGTTGTCGGGAACTTTACTGGGATTGTCAGCCTACCCAATGTCCTAAGTTGTGACCCATCGGCTGTTACTAGTGTGGGAAGGTTGTCGGAGAAATTCGTTTCCCGTAGACACTCGCGTGGAACTATGTGGCTGGTCACTAAGGATAGTGTAGCGCCTGTATCAACTAACGCTCTTACCAACCGGTTAAAAACTATAACTACCGTATAAAACGGGGCAGTTGTATGAAATATATCAATGCAGGAAGGGAATGCATAAGGTACCGGGTGTTTCCTCTGATGTTGTTCGGGTATCCATTGCATGCGTCTCTGTTAGGTTCGTGTTGACTGCCCGGGTATCTATTCGCATTCGCTCCGGTAGTCGCAGTGTTATTCGTAGGGTAGAAGGGGAAGTGTCCCCCACTGAATCTTGGACCAGTTGGATTTCTGGCGTCTTGTCGGTAAGCCCATGGGCGCCAGGGTCTCTAAGTATTATTATATCGACCTTGCAAGTCGCCACGCGGTTGGCTGGCTATTTGTCTGTTCGTCGTCTTCGCCGCCTAAAGGTACCATTCGGCGCGGGTCACTGCCTCTGTAATCTCGTTTGGTGGTTGAACCAAAAAGGAATGTTTCAGGTCAGGGTTGGTAATGCCCTAGACAAAGTGGTATAGCACAACGTGGTCTTTTTCTGCTTGGGCCAGCCTGGGGTATGCTGTGGTGGCAAACCGCTGAAGGTCCTGAGCGTACACTTTTGGTCGTTCAATTACTTTGAGTTGGCGATGCATGAGTCCTTCAATCGCTTCTGCTAGCGATAGTGTAGGGCGGAGCAGGGTTTCCAACATAGCACATAAAACCTCTAATTGTGTGTCGGCTGACAGGCCGGCGTCGAGTGCTTTGTCTAGCTCTTTCGGTCCCAACGCTTTCATTAAAGCCCGGCTTCGATCTTTTGGGTTTATTTCTTGTAGATAAAATCAAGATCTTTTAAGCCACGCTTGGAAGTCTTCCCGTGCTTCGTATTTTGGTACTTGTATCTGTGGGAACTCTTGATGATTTTGATATATCGGGTTCGTTTCTGGCATGTTCGTTACTGTTGCTGCCCCCACTGTAGCGCCCGAGAACGTAGGTTCCTCCGTCGGGATGGTTTCCTCCGGTATAACAGTTATATTAACTTCTTCAGCTTTAGCCACCGGCTTCTGTATGTCCTTGATCACACTACAATCGTCATTAGTCATTGCAAATGATCACAAAGTAATAATCCAAGGTAGGTATACTGTATGAAGGTTTATTGTATAAGTACAGATGTTTTTAGGAAGAATGTGTAAGGGCAATGCACAGATCAGCAAAACACTCAAGACTGGTAATCCGGGAAGGTGGAGTTGGAATCTACCACCGGGGGAAGAAGCACGTCCGTTGTTACTTGTACTAAAAAAGACAGAACAAGGAACCTTTGTAAGTATCTCTTCTCGAGGTCGGTCCTTTGTGTCCCACTCTGGTAAAACAAACCCAGGGTCAGCTCTGTTTGCTACACAATCACCCAATTCAGGTCGTCGAAATGGTGTGATCTGGAACTCAACCGCGAGCATGCAGCCTTTTCAAAGCCTGTCAAACAGGAAGATAACAAACATATAGGTTAGCCTACTTGTCACAATTATCATACTAGGCCAGGATTTCCACCGCTTAATTCCCATAGTTACCTTACCTCGCCCACCAGCCTCCTTTTTCCGTCTTGGTTTTCCAAATTTCCCTGAAACTATCAGCAAGCTCATCATGGCACTAATCCCTATGGCCCGTCAATGTCACAGAGCTATCTGCCTGCAGCTTTTAGTTACTCTCCACAACCTTCTAATGTTAATTGTCCTGATCCAGTTAGTGGCTCTTCTCCAAACTTCCAGTGCAATTAGCCACCTCCAAATTTTTATTACTCAATAAAGATAACCCTAGTTCAATTACTCGAGCTGCACTAGATATCATCTTGCTTAATGCAAGATCTGTTATAAATAAGATGGCTCAACTTAGAGCCATTGCATTCGAGCTAAAGCCAGATGTTATATGCATATCAGAGTCGTGGACCGTATCGTGCGTTGCTTTGACTGCGCTCTCATGTGTGACGACTTCTTCCAACTCGCCACTACAACTAATCTCCGGGGGCATCACTTCAAACTGTATGTGCCCCAAGGACGATTGGATGTACGGAAGAATTTTTCTCTTATCGTGTCGTGAACCCGTGGAATAACCTTCCCGAGGCGATTTTTATGTCCCAATCTGTGGAGATATTCAAACACCGACTTGATATACACATGCTACAACACAACGTGAACTATGTGACAAATTAACCTTGAAACACCACTGCACCATGTGACTGTCTATATTTTCCTGACTGAAAACTTGTTAAAATTGTTCATAATTCTTGAGATTTTGATGTGACAAATAGGGAGTTTAAAGGCGCAAGCCTATTTTTTCGTCAAATGTACTGACTGACTGACTGACCCACCTATTAATTTCTGATGCTTTACTCATAATAGACGAGTATGATTTTTACCATCAAGACCGCACTGGTAAGTGTGGCGGCGGTTTTCTTCTCTATATTAAAGCTATTTTTAAGCATTTCCTGTTCGATCTGGATGCTGATTAATTCTCCGGCAATTACTTTTTTTGCATCCATTATCCTGTCTCCCCATCAAAAGGCGATTATCGGATGCATTTATAATCCCCCTAACTCATCATCCGAGGATAATGAAAAGCTTTGTAAAATATTTAGGCTAATTTCGGAGTCCACCTTTGACTGAGGATTTCAACTTTCTTGAAATTGGTTGGTCATTGAACTGTTTTCTTCCCAGATTTTTGCCCTTTCTAAATACTATCAATTTTTCAAACTGGTCTCAGGTGGTCTGTTCCCCAACGAGGGATCAGCCTATTTATGACCTAATTTTCACGAGCGACATTTCTCCCTTTTTTGTTGACTACAATCAGAACCTCTTCCAAAGTGAGCATACTTCAATCAATTGTCGTTTTCCGCTTGGCTCTATGAAAAAGGCTAGCACCGTTCGTACCTACCATGCTTTTGACCTAGCTGATATTAATTGAATTAATTATTCAATGGACTCACCAGACTGGCAGGATCTTTCGTCGACGAACAGTGTAACAATTCTTTGTGACTTAATGATGGCAATTTAAATAGCATTTTGGAATTTGTGCCGATAAAAAATGTTAAGCCTTATACTTCGGACCCCACCGTTTCTCACTTTCTTTTGCCCAGACTAAAGAAAGTGCAAAGACAGTTGAAAGATCAATCTACTAGTTCATTATCTGTGCACCTCAGAATCGCAGAGATTTTCCAATTAGCATCTAAGATTCGTCTTGCACGTGACAGAGCGAATCTTGCGCACTCAGCAAAACCTATTGCCTAACTGTTTTGTCGTCGGTCCTCCGCTAAACGAGGTCACGAAATCCCTCCTTCAAGTCACTTTTCTGAATGAAGACAAAACCTTTGTGCTGGATGAGTCTGAGAAGGCTGAACTGTTTAATGCATTCTTTGCAAAGCATCTTACGACGGAATCTGAACCGGTCCCATCGTTTCAGCCATGCTTAATCAATACTATCAGTACCATAGATTTCTCCATAGAAGTAATTCATAAGCACATTATCCATCTAAAAAACTCGCACTCCTCGGGAACTGATGGTACTCCAAACTCACTTATCAAGAGAGTGTTGAGCTTCCCCCGATCACTAAGTCATCTATTCTCAATTTATCTTCTTAAAGGTTTCTTTTCTGATTCATGAAAGACATTTATTATTCTTCCAGTCTTCAAGTCAGGATCTCGTTCGGACTTAAATAACTATCGAGGTGTTCATAAACCCTGGCCCTAGCCAAACTTCTGAAAACGATAATTTTTAAACAAATTCTTGATTTTTGCATAGAAAATAAACTATTAAGTCCCTCACAGCATGGATTTATACCTAGAAGATCATGTAAAACCTGCCACTTGGCTTTTCTTTACCTCGTACCTTCACTTCGTAATGAGCAGCAATCAGTCATAGTGATTTACTTTGACCTGAGCAAAGCTTTTGACAAGGTGCCGCACAGGTGTCTTTCAGTGAAATTGGAAGCCCTAGGCATCAGGCCTCCTCGCCTCGATTTCATTGCCTCTTACCTGTTTAAGGTTGGGTGTCATGCATACACCTAGATCCCGTAGTTCGTTCACTAGCCCGAGTTGCTGACCTCCGATCGAGAAGTCATACTCGAATGGCATCACCTTTCTGCGACTAGACTGTAAGCGGAATATAGAATGGGACCCAGAACGCTTTCCTGCGGAACCCCAGTGGAAACGGTTTTCCATTCTGTTTTGGTGTCTCCAATAAAAACACGCTGACGCCTGCCTGTTAGAAAGTCGGCTAACCATTTGAGTATATTTCCAGTCACACCCAATTATATATATGTTTATCATGCCAGTTTACAGGCAATTTTAAAGCGTTGGTAAAGCCCCTCTTTGGCGCCTTCCAAAACCTCGAAGGCAGGGAAAACCTTAATCAAACTCCCTATGTTGCAGCCAGTATTGGTTTTGTTTCAATTTGTGTTTTGTCAATACCGGGTGAGATAGGTAGTTTGTTTCAAGTGAAAAAACCTGACTTCAAAGGTAAAATACAAATGGAAAATATGTACAGTTGTAAACTGAGTTGACACATCAGCAAGAGAAAAGTTGCATATCGTTTAGGGACATTAGTTCGGGACGGGAAGGGTTGGCACAAGAACACAGAGTTCTCAGTCTTCCTTCAATGGTTGTCGGCAAAAGTTGCGCGCTATCGGCTGAAGGGTTAGCAGATTGTGGGCTGCAGCTTCAGCATCATTATCTTTAGCCTGAAGCCTAACAGAATTCAAAGTCCACCAACGCCATCAGAGTGAAAGAGAGATTCCACCGGGTAAGCACCCAAATTCGTTAAAGTTGTCCTGAATGTAGCAAACTAGCAATAGCTCTCTTAAACATAGGGTAGCTTTGCAGGGTTTTAATACTTTTGGGCAGCTTATTCCAGATTGATATGGCGTTTACTGAAAAGAATTGTCGCTACTTAACTGTGCGTGCCATAGGAAGCAATAAATAGACATCTCGATGGCTGCGCGCCGAGAGTGCTGAAGCTGCCTTATTGTATTTAGAGGATTAAAGGTGTGGGCATTCAAAAGTTTAAACAGTAAAAAAGACCCTTCTGTTATCTACGAAGCCACAGAGGATCCAGCTTTATAAGTTCACACCTTTGTTGGTAGGCTAAGTTGCGGTGATCTGTAGTGATTACTCTTCTAGTGAAAAAGTGCTACACCGATTCTATTTTCTTCCGTTCACTAGTGCGCAGAAGACTGAATAGGGGCAAGCAGTATTCAAGACTAGGTCTCATGTACATATATTAAAGGCTAGTTCTAACCTTGATAGTTTTAAAGTTTCTGAGGATAAATCCGGTGGTTCAGCGTACTTTCGAGACTATCAGGGCACAGTGCTCTGACAAATTGAGACTAATAAAATAGGATATGCCCAAATCCTTGATAACTCCTGGCACATTTAGTTCGTGGCCGTCAATCTTAATTCCGGTTAATGATCGTCGCCAATAACAATAACGGAACATTTGTGCCATGAAAGGGTGAGGCGCCATGTGCAACACCACTGGGCGAAGGCCTGAAGATCCTTTATTATCAGCTCGAGCACGATGTTGCGATCTGCCGTTTTATATCGATAAGCGACCTTTAAATCATCAGCGTACATGAAGGGTCTACCATACTGAAAACAATCTGACACGTCGCTGACAAAAAGGCAAAATAGGAGCGGCCCCAGTACACTACCCTGTATAACTCCACTCCTCACATGCGTGGGGTTGGAGATAACATAGGAAATTTTTACTCGTTGTCTGCGAGCATCCAAATAGGAAGATATCAAGTTCAGAGGCTTGCTGCCTATGCCGAAAAAGGCCAGTTTCAGAAGGAGGAGGTTATGATCGACCCGATGAAAGGCCTATGTAAAATCAAAATAGCAGGTATAAAGGGCAAAACCGTTGTCTCTAGATTGTAGCACATAATCAAAGAAAGAGAGCTGGCAGGTGTCACAAGATCGTTTCTCGAGAAAGCCATGTTGAGCTGTATTGAGCAGGTTGTTCTCTGTCAAGTGACGTATCATATTTTCTTTGATCAAGGTCTCCAACTTCTTTCAGGCTGCGGGAATTGTATTTATTGGCCTTAAGTTGTCGAATGACGTCGATCGGCCATGCTTGAGAATATGCATTATGTGCGATTCCTTCCACAACGAAGGAACGGTTCCGCTCTCAAGAGCAAAATTAAATATCTTACAACGAATAGACGGAAAGATATCGTTCTCTTTAGCATGTAGAAGGCTAACTGGGACGCCAGCTGGTCCTGGACTATAAGACTGACGATAACGACGAATGACTAAAGTCACGTCTCAGAGGGTAAAACTTATGGTTTCGAGGACGGCACCCGTCCAAGCCCGGATAGCCGGAAGTGCAGCGCACGAGCTTTCACTAAACGTTTTAAATAGGAACACATTGAAACTATCGGCGGTCAATTAAGCGTTGACTATGGGGTTTCCTAAGGCGTCTTGAATTATGGAGTGTTGCGTTTTCCTCTGCGCTTTGATTGTACGCGAAACGAGTTTTGCAACATTTAGGGAATGGTTTTCAGCCAAGTGGCCTCATCGGCTATCTGCTTTTCTTTGGAGAGCTTCTTAGCCTGCTCAAAGATCAGTGTGATCAAGGGCAGAAAGAAAGTGTCTTTCTGCTGATGCAAACGACAAGAGAGTGTACGCAGCCTACGACGGAAAGACGGAGGAAGGTACATTTCATCTTTTACATGTATAATTTTCTTACGGGGACAAAATGGAGGATGAGTGGATCCAGCAATTTGTACAGTGTATCTGTACAAACATTTACATCCAAACATTGGAAAAATTAAGACCAGTCGAGAGCGTTTAGATGTGTCAGTAATTCCGCCGTGTTTGCTGATAGGAAGTCATGATAAAAACTATAGTTTTTTGGAAAATGTTTCGTCCGCCTCCAGTTCTAGTAAGGTAAAAACTGTGAGATGGTCTGAACTCCCAAGTGCGTCTAAGGATGACACTGAAAGTGGTTCGGACCCCCTATAAGAATAAGGTCCAGTATGTTTGCTCCTCGAGTAGGAAAATTGACTACCTAATCCCCCATGCCGATATCTACAGCCTCAAGTAAGTTCTCGAACTTTGAAGGACCGGAGGTTGGAAAACATTGCAAGTCAGGAAGATTAAAGTCGCCTGCAATCAAGCAATACTTAAGATGCAAGTCGGCTGCGGCATGAACTGCCTGTGAGTGACAAAGATCGTAGTCCACATTGGCATTAGGTGGGCGATAAGCACAGCCAACGAGTAAGGAGTATTTGTTCTTTAGAACAGATCGTAGTCAGCAGCTCTCCTCCACCGCCGTGAATAAAGGATAGTCCAACGGAAGAAATGTAAGTAGCTGCTTAATAAAGATGCAGGTTCCTCCGCCACGGCCATTGTTTCAATCATTCCGAATGCATGCATAACCTAGAACCGAGAGTTCAGAGTCAGCTACACAGGCCGATGCCTATGTCTCAGTTGCCATTATAATGTCTGGGCGGTTGACGAAAACCAGAGTCTGGAGTAGGGGCATTTTATTAAGCATTGAAAACGACCAATTTAAGAGGACATGTATTAGGTTTCGGTGGCTGTCGCTGTTACCGGCTTCGACCAGAGGGATGTCCTTTTGACTTGAACTATTTGTCCCTCTCTTATTTTGAGATTTTTCTCGCCATTGGTTCTCCGCTTCTCCAGTTCTATTATTAACTGTCTCATCTTCATCCGCTCTTTCAACCCGTAATCCGGCTGGAAAAAAATGTGAATGCAGACTCCGTAAGGATGGTTTGCGCTCTAGCAAAATTTGCGCCTGTGCTTCAGTTTCTAAAATAACTTTAAGAGGTCATGGCCGAGAATTCAATTCTGGAGCTGTTGGAGCCTTCCCTATCCGAAGTGCCTTAAGAATGCGGAATGACTCGCCTGGTTTAAGGAACGGTTTGGTGTAGTCTCTCACAAGATCTACGTCATGGTCGACTCGTTTTTGTGGAATTGTTGACGTGGACTGTGGGGCCCACTTTACAACTATTTTCTGCTTGCGACTCAATGGGGCATCTGTTGTGAGCTCACGTGTTTCGACCGAGCGAGTACTTGCATCCGCTACACTCGGTTCGATAGGCCCCTCTGTATTGGCTATAGGGTTAGCTGAGTGCAAACCCGTGATCCGTTTGGCCTTCCTAGCCCCATGCCTCTTTTGCTTTATGAAATTATTGACCTCTTTGTCATCGCTTTCTTGTGCACCGTCGAGCAACGAGGTGGTTCTAGAATGCAAATCCCGATAATTGCTAATATCGCTTAAGCCGAGTGACGATGGTGTAGACCGCAGGTTTGACACATAATCTGATATGCAAGTTCCAGGTATTTCATCTGACATGTCCAAATCGAAGTCCACATCATGGTCAACTCGTTTTTGTGTAATTGTTGACGCTAACTCTAGAGCCCCTTTTACAACTATATTCTGTTTCTGACTCAATGGGGCATCTGTTGCGAGCTCATGTGTTTCGACCGAGCGAGCACTTTTTCCGGTAAATTCGGTTCAATAGGTCCTGCTGTACTAGTTTTTGGGTTAGCTGAGTGCACAATCGTGATCCGTTTAGCCTTTCTAGCCCTATGCTCCTTTGGCTTTATGATCTTATCAACCTCTGTATCATCGCTTTCTGGTGCAGCGTCGAACATTTATGTGGCGCTAGGACGCAAATCCAGATCATTGCGAATGCTGCATGAGTCGAGTAAAGATGGCGTAGACTGCCGACTTATTTGACTTTCTTTGCGATCGATCGAACCATCAGCTGGTTTACTTGGTTCAACAGATGATATGCGAGTTTCAGGTTTACCAGCCAAGGCTATCTGAGCATATGAACTTTTATTTACCCCGGGTTTTTGATCGACAAGGGCTGCTTTAACCGCTGGATAAAAAATATGCGTTTTAGATAAACTATTTCTTGTTTCAGTTTATTTACCTCGCGGTAAAGTCCTTGCTTCACCTCAGAAAACTCGTGGCGGAGGACGAAGTCTTCACAGTCTAACTTCGGTGAACTTAGTAGACATCTTGGCCGTTTGGCCGGAGTTGAACAATTAATAAAAGTATCCAAATAGCCATATTGGCAGTTACTTTCTGGTTGTATATCGATTTGTTTATCAAGGAACTGTGTCGAAGTGGCCGAGCTGCCTGAGGCGCTAACACCGCTAAAAACCTGATTTTGCGACCCAGATTCGAGATCCGGCGGTGGCGACACTTTTCGTGATAACGGACTTGTAGCATCTAAGTTCACCATACTTGTTAGGATTCTGAATGTTATGACCAGCGTCTGATACTGCCAATTTAGTCGAAAGCCGAACCCAAGAGCCGGTAAGGGTGAGACGGAGAGAAGTCCAGTTGGTCAGGTAGTGGAACTTTACTGAGACAAGCACTTAACAGCAAGTCCGAGTAAGTCATTGAGTGAGTCACTTATGTAACGAAATGTGTTTGGTTATGAAATTGCTTTAGGAATAACGTGAGAGTCACGAGTATCCTAATTATTATGACAATATTAGGATAAGAGTATATAACAACTCAGTGATATAACGACTCAACCTCTGATTTTTCCCTTTCTACGACGGAGAGTCGAAACTGTGATTACACTGTCGGCGTGAAGTTCGGAGATAAGCAGAGGTTTTGGCTTGAAATTCCAGTTAGGATTAATGCTCGGGTAGGTAAAAAATCAACAGCAGAGGAGTTTTTCACAAAATCGACACGTCCAAGAAGTGATTTCCAAACTTTGGAAATAGTCCACAGCAGAGGAATTTTTCAGAGCCACCGGAGTGAGATGTCCACGTAGATAATTTCAAACTTTGGAAACATATAGTCAATTCTTGAAGAATTTCCAAGAAGCGTGTCTTCTATACTGAGGTAGAGACTAAAAACACGCAAGCTCGAAAAACTTGAAATTCGCAAACAATTTCAAACTTCGCGGTATGCTGTAGTTCGAGTACTCGCTGGTCAATAGTTCTCGGGAATGGTTTTTTCCGGATTACTGGAAACGTCTATTATAACTGCGGTTATTAAACCAGATTCTCGCTTGTATATCAATACTTATCGTGGTGTTCATACAACGCTCTCTTTAGTTAAACTCTAAGAAAAACTAATTACCGAAAAGCAATAAAATTTTCAACTCTTCACAAAACGACTTTTACCAGACCGATCCTATGAAACATGTCTTCGATAAAGCATTCAATAAAGTACCTCATAGGCGGCTTCTAGCTAAACAAGGGGCTCAAGAATTTCGTGGTCCTCTTACTGACTTCATTGGATCCTACCTATCTAATCGAAAACAAAAGATCTTAGTAAGGATCCTCTGCTGCTACCGCAAGTTTGAGTGGTGTCCTTCAAGGTACCGTGCTAGGTATTGTTCTTTGTTTGCATAAATGATATTTCATTAAGAGTTAAACACTGTCAATTTTATATTTATGCTCATGATCTTAAGTGCGTTTACTCCTTTTCTAACTCAACGGCCATTCGGTGCTGAGAACAAATTCATTCGGATTTGGACGCTCTTTCTGCATGGAGCTCCACATGGCAGATGGAGTACCCATACATGTGATTCGGACCTGAAAGGGTGCCACAACCTGTCAGTGTTAGATCTATCGCCCCACACACATAGAATTATGGCCAAAGCTGCACAGATTTGCGGCTTTTTTCTTATAAATTCTGTCTTCCTGAAATGATATTAAGACTTAATCGTATGTTTGTGCTTCCAGTCCTAGAATACCGTTGTCCATTCTTCGGTCTTATGAACGAATCTAGCCGTTCAAAAATTAAAAAGTTCGAAAGTCATTTCTCAAGAAAACTGCTTTATCCGACTATCAAATACTTCCCACTCGAACAGATGCCACTTACCCAAACAGAATTTTCTTTGGATCAGGAGTTTGGAAGCAAACTTTTGTCTTTATTAAGTTGGTTTGGCAGATTTGCTTGATGTGAGTTGACTCAAGTGTAAAAAACTCTAGGCGTTTGGCGGGATTTAAACCCGCGCATCAGAGAAAGCCTTTGCCGGAGGCTAATGCTCTACCGCTAAGCTACAAACACCCACTTCACACCATGAGTTAAATCACACCTGGATCGATATTACCCGCTCAACTTTTCGCTCATATGGAATCCACCAATACGGGAGCAAGTTGACTGCCCAAGCAGGATTTCCTAAGCAATCATTCAGATTTTCCTTTTAGTGTCTCCCTTTTTGCCTTAATAATAGCTCAAATCTCCCCTACATTTTTTGTCATTACCACAGTCAGCCTTCCTTACAACCTAAGAAATTATGCACTTATAAGACCTCCTCCTATGTCCTCCTCCTTGTCTTTTGCTTCCAGATATGGTTTTCTTTGGAATTACTTAGCAGTTGAAATAAGGTCGTCAACTACTCTACCTACCTTCAAGCGAAGACTGTAAATTTATCTTCACACAGAATCTATTAACCTTTTGTTTACCTCATCTTTTCCGAGCAGCTTTCTCCACGACTCCGAGAAGGGAACATCGGGAATAAAGGAGATCCTTTTGAAATTATTTTTCCCTGCCTCGTTTCCCCCGAAAACCCAGATGTCTCCATAAACCATCGGTCATTCAAATGATGGAAGCCATATGAACGCATTCAGTCGAAACTGCTCCCATTTCGTTGGCTACTAACCATCAGCAGAATTCCATTTTGGCTCCTGGGATGTCGGGGCCCTACATAAAGTGATGCTTTTTCGCGAGAATTCATGTTATGCAAAGTAGCGAACAAATTCAAACTATTGTAGGCTATTGTAGTATTAGCTATCTCTACACATCCATCCTAT
>JAYGXS010000007.1:15613294-15649466 GCA_036362985.1 Ligula intestinalis
GCCTATTTTCTAAATCACCTTAAATTGCAAAACATCGCCAAATATTGCCCAAAAAGGACAACTTCTGCTGACATTATTACGAATGTGTGCATTTTATCTGCGCACACCCTCTTAATTTTCTTTAGGAAACTAAATAAGTGTATATTGTGCTTTCCTGGTGTTAGAAATATAAATTTCAAATTCTAAGAGAGGAGTAGGTTTGGTAGGCGAGTGTGATAGGTGCATGGGACTGACAGGGATTGATTAGCCGGATGAGGAAGGTGCGTAGGGGCTGGATGGCCGAATGGGTGGCGTATGCCTGCCAATTGAGACTGCCGGTCTTATCAACCTTCTGCCTGATGTGATATTTTTCTGTCTGTTGCAGCACATTGAAGGGACCAGCAAAGGGGGTTAAAAAAGGATTGCGAAGTGCGTCATGCTTAACGAAGTGGAATGGGAGTAGTGTTGAAGTCGCCGTGCACAACAACAACTCTGGATGCTAAACGCGTGGGACCAGCAGTATTTGGGCCACACAATGCTTCAGTTGTCGCAGGAAACTGTCAATGAGGCAGTGTTGACAGAGAACGACTCATGTGTGACGACTTCTTCCAACTCGCCACTACAATTTATCTTCGGGGGCATCCATTCAATCTGTATTTGCCCCAAGGACGATTGGATGTACGGAAGAATTTTTCGCTTATCGTGTCGTGGACCCGTGGAATAACGTTCCCAAGGCCATTTTTGTGTCCCAATCTGTGGAGGCATAAAAACACCGACTTGATATACACATGCTACAACACAACGTGAACTATGTGACAAATTAACCTTGAAACAACACTGCACCATGTGACTGTCTATATTTTCCTGACTGAAAACTTGCTAACATTGTTCATAATTCTTGAGATTTTGATGTGACAAATAGGGAGTTCAAAGGCGTGAGCTTATTTTCCCCTCAAGTATACTGACTGGCTGACTGACTGATGGCATGAATTCATTGAGTAGGCGAAGGGGTTGGCCGTAAACAAGTTCGGCGCCAATGCATTCGATTTCCACCCTGACAGGTGAGTGAAAACCTAAAATTTCGAGCGGAAGGTAGTCGCTGCAAGATGCGAGATCGGGATGTGACATCAACACGGGCTTGAGTTGCCAATGCAGACGCTCTACGGGCCATTTGAAGCGGGATGATATGCAGTGGTTGAGATGCGTTCGCACTCGAGCTGTCCGGTGAATCCGTGGAAGAGGTTAAATTTAAATTAGCTAACGCTATCATTCGTAATAGAATCTGCAACACAAAAACTAAAAATCTTATTGCTCAGGAAAACCATAGCAACGTTCCCTGTCTAGGTATCCGAGATGGAGTGTGCGATTGGCCATCATATGTTACGACCAGCAGTGGTCAAAATGTGAGCGAATCCGTGTGATGGGGACAGCGGACCGACTAAGACCAGATAGACATGGTGGAAACGAACGTCAGGTACCGCAAACGTGCTTGAAGGAGAAAGGTTATATCGGTCATTATGGACCAGACAAAATGCGTACCGATAGGTTTGCGACTAGCGCGAACGCCGGGATGTGACAAGGATTAAAAATAGTCGAACACGACCTTACCATAAGACTGCGCACAAGCGCACAGGGGGTACCTGTGGACTAGTCGCACAAGATCGTTCCTGGGGATTCTGCTGCATCGCGAAGCTGTGGCGAAGAAGACATGCGAATCCCATTGATGGACTCATTATACTGTTGGAGGTCTGCAAGCTTCGCCAGATCGTACTGTGCTGTAAGGTGTTGATATCAGGACGCGATAGGGCATTGGCTACGAAATTGCCTCGAAAGTAGTGGATGTCTGAAGTAAATTGTAGGATATAATCTAGCTGACACACTTCCCTGGGCGAATACCGATCGGGATTGACCTTGAGGCGTAAGTTAGAGGTTTGTGATCCATGTGGACTTGGAGGCCTCTGCCTTGTACAAGATGGCGAAAGATGGCAAGAAGTTCACGAGGGAAGGCACTCGAGCGGGTATGCACGAGTTGTAGCTTCTGTGAAAAGGAAGCTAGTGGCTGCAACTCGTTTTTCAATTCTTGATGCAATACTGCGCTATTATCATTCTTAGATGTGTCAGTGGTTAGGATTAGCTGTGTATTGACGTCGGAGCTTAGCATACAAAGCATAGCGGCATCTGCGCGTGCGTTGTTGGTTACTTCAAATACTAAATGACCTGTAGGCGAAGGTTTGAAGGATTTGGCTTTTGACTTCAAAATATCCATCAGAGGAGCTAGAGTGGTGGCACACTTGAGATTAAAACGATGGTAGTAGTTGATCAGGCCGATAAAACGTTGAAGCTGTGTGAAAGTTTGGCGAACGGTAAAAGACCGAATGCTGTGCATCTTTTCCGAGAATGGAATACTTCCATACTGGTCGGAGTGGTGACCAAGGAAATCCCGAGAAGTGACGCCCAAGAGGCACTTGGCGAAGTTCACCTGCCAACGATTATGCTTAAAGCGGTCAGAAACTCGGCGAAAGTGCTGGACATACTCCTCGCGTGAAGAGCTAGTGACAAAGATGTCGTCCATCTACACGAACTTGCAGGGGGAAGCCTCATAAAATGTCGTCAACAAAACTCTGAAATGTTTGGGTCCCGTTATGCAAGCCGAAAGGCATGCAAAGGAACTCAAAAAGGCCGAATTGTGCCGTGACAGCAGTCTGGGGGATGCCTTTATCCGTGCCTGGTATTTGGTGATACGCGCTGACGAGGTTTTTGAGAGAATGGTCTTTCCTGGCAGCATATGCCAAAACTCAGGACTAAGGGGTATTAGGTACCGGTCCAGGACCGTAACGGTGTTCAGTGCTCGGTGGTCACTGCATAGTTTAAAATCATCAAATGGCTTCTTGAGAACCATGTGCAATGGAGATACCCATAGATTGGTCGAAGGGCCGATGATCCTCAAATCCTGCTCGAACTCATTTTTTTGTGATTTGAGATTTCTCAGGACGATGTCAGCACAGGTGAGCGTGGACTGGTCCACCGGTTATGACAATATGATTCTGACTGCATGATGAACCTGCTCGATGAAATAACATGGCTAAACTAGGAATGGGATGTCCTTCAAAATGTAAAAGAATAGCCAATTCGGGATAGCCAAGTAGATGCAGACTGAAGGTTCAGATGACGCCATGCCAAGAGTGAAAAACCTTGTTGCTTAATCAATAAGTCAGTGGTCTTTGAGAGCAACAGCAAAGCCGAAATGCGACAGAATCGGCTCCGATCATAGGCGACTGAATGTCAGCCTGGATAAAACCTTATTGGAATATTAGGTACGCTCGCTAGTACTGCAGCATGTCGCGAAGACAGCCTCTATCTGAGCTGACGAAACGCGGAGATTGCTGGATGCGAAATGATGGGGCTAAAAAGAGACAGTATTGCTGTCTGAAGAGTCTGTGTTATTGTCTATAGGACCGCCTGTCAAACCGCAGTAAAAATAAAGTACACATACAGGGGAAAAATCAGGGTGCGCATATTTGTGAGGGCGGTGCGATTGCCTATAAGCATCACGTATTAGGCTCCAAGGCGCAAAGAGGCTAGCAAGTCCGGTGGCCTGGTCGGTAAAGATGTTAAAGCTTAGATTATCCTTTATATTTAGTAGGACGAAACCAGAGCGCTTATATTGTTCCTGCAGCATTCCCTTCACAGTGTGAAAGATGCAAAAAGGTTGGTTAAATGATCGATAGTAATTTTTTTACGAGATACTGTTTGACCAATGCTTAGCAGTAAACTACTTAGCAGGATAAATAAAAACCTCTTCGCGTTTGTTTGTTAAAGCTAGGAGGATTCGCTTTCCAAGGTCGTCCAGAAATCCAAAAGATTGAAGCGGTTGTCATGGTTCTCAGTTAAGTTTGTACACTTACATTAATTTATCTTATTATAATCTTTCTATTTTTTCCAATGTCTCAGCCCACTTATCAGCTGAAGTTGTAAACGTAAGCGAATTACAACTCGTTGATACTTGGCCCGTTAAGGCTTAATAATCGAAATTTTGGAAGAGGAAACGGAAAAGCGTGCTATTTTTTAACAATGCGCCAAACCAAAGCAAGAAAGTATGCAACATGTTTCAAAATTTTTAAGGGAAATTAATCTACCGATGGGGAGGAGACATGCTCTAAGGCTAAACTTTTTGTACATACAAAATTCATCAATGGGACCCTTAAAAATTGTCAAACATGGAGTGACCGAGGGGATTATAAGCGTCATATATAGCCTCACTGTCTGATCTTCAAAACAGGCCATCAACGCAAAACAGGTTTTAGACAAAAATATATCCTTGCACCAGAATTTGCTGGCCAACATACTAGTCTTTTAAATCACGATCGTCGTTCGATTACTTAAGAAAACAACCACTTCCGTAAATGCTCCACTCTTATGATAATATTACCAAAAGTTGATAACGCTTGTGGAAACCTAGGAAAGTACTGGTTTGAATTGTATTGATAGAGAGAATGAAAACACGGTCAGTGTTGCGGTAGCTTATTAAAGTAGGCTTTTTAAGTTGTACAAGTATCCATTATCCGAGGACATAGATGCAGCAACGAATGAGCAGTTTTGTAGCAAAACAAAAAAGAAGACTGGGGGATCAACTCATCTCCGTGACGGGGCTGAGTTCACTTCGCCTACATTAGAGTAGGCTTACAGCGTGGTGACGGTGTCAGTACATCACTGGGATCCGGGCCGCACCATTTAGTGGGTGCTGCGCGGGAAGGCATGGACATATATAAAATGCCCGTTGAAGGAGTTGGAGTCATTTGCCTTGCCTTATTCTTATTTTATGCCAGTATCAATGTACTCGCGATTGGAGCTCATGGATGAGTAGCAGCTTGGGCAGTGAGTGGTCTCTCCAAACAGTGCGTTTGCGTTCAAGTATTTGCTGGCTGTCGTCTACCCTATATAACGACAAAGACAGTTAAGGCATGGCATTTCGTAGAATATGCCCGATAACTGACATTCCCCTTAGCCGGTTTTGCGTCGGTATGTTTCTGGTACAAATGCTAGCCGCCACACGACTAGCGGTACCCTTACTAGACGTAGTGAAACTGCCTTCCCTTGTTTCTGAAATATTTTTTAAAATACGACAAAGGATGTCAGAATATTAATGACACTGTCTCACTTGTTCTTTACTTGGGCAAACTGGTGTATTCACCGATGAAGCCAACCGAGTGGCTGTTTTGATCTTTCTGAAGATCAGTCTAACACAGCCGCGTTCGGGCACCATCGGGCAGCCTCTGAGATAGCCGAGGAACTAGCGTTTGTTATTTGTCTTTATACGTATCGTAACGTTAAATTCGCCATTGGATTGGCGCATGACGATAACGGGGACGAATAGTGACTAATTGGCGTTTTATTTTTTTCTTATGCACTCAGTGTTTGGAAAGGTACCGTCATGTAGGTCATAAGAGCCTGATAGCTGGACCATCTTAATTATAAAATGTGTGGTTTAAGTATGAGCGCCAAAGCGCAGGTGTTTTGTATTTGAAAGCGACTTCTTCAAATTCTTTTAGGAATAATCCTGCGATTGGGTAATATGTTAAAGAGCTCGCCAGCATCCCCGCAATTTGTTCGTATCTTCTGCAATTGAGAGTAAATAATAGCATGTAGAAGTTGCATTGAATGGTAGAATTTTGAGACCTGTTAGTTTAATCATAACTCTCATTAAACCGTTTCCCTAGAAAATCTCTCGCCGGGTCAGATGAAGATGTCAGTAGCTAGACTTCGTCGAACGGTTACATAAATTTGTCAAATCAAATGGCGTTTTGGAAGTCGATTTAAGTTAAGAAGATTGAATTAGTCGATGTCCGAAAGCTCCCTCGGAGGAAGTTCAGCATTCAGGCTATCGTTTTAGCTAGATTTTAAGCGGGAATGCCTTTCAGGGCAGCGGTGGACTTGCGACATTTCAGATATATATAGAGTATGACAAGTGCTGGAACAATTAGTTTCGTCTACCTCCACTCGTCCAACAAAATCTCATGCCTAGTCCCTACTCCGGTTAGCGGACGCATCATCAATGCGGTCCGCTAGGAAAGCGTAGGTAGTTGAGGAGGCCTTTTGTCTTCCGGGCATAATCGACACGGTTCACCAAGACGACTATTCGTCCTTTGTTGACCGGCAGCTCTATGACATGCTTGTTCTTGTTTAAATTTTGATTGTTTTTACTTCTATGGGTGATATATTATTAGCGACCTAAACCGGGGGTGACTTTTGGCGCACAATGTGATGATCTTCATTAGTTGTGTTGGTCCCTGCTAACATAACCAACAACAAATTTGACTGGTTTAGCATCCACCGTATTAAAACTGGCTTTAGTACTTAAAACTCAATCATATGTTTGTAAATTGCCTGGACTGTACGCGGTGAGTCAAACTTTCGTTTTTATTTGCCTCAGGTTTCAATTTAATCTGTGTAGTTCAAGCTCTGTGTATCTTATGCCAGATTGAATGCTGTTTAGTAGAGGCAATCAGTTAAATATTCACCAAGCAATACCGCACTCTCTATCTGTTTTCAATGATAGCTCGGTATTTAAACAAGCGCAGATGGCATTTGCTGACTAAAACCCTTAATTTTGTCCAAAAAAGGCATTCTTTAACATTTTTGACCATTTGCACACTCATTAGAGCTTTGCAAGGCAAGACATTTGGTAATTTTCAGTTGTGTTCAATACTTTAAAGTAGAATTGTGCTTGCAATTAAGAAAAATTAAGATCAGATTATTCAGTGCATGGCGGAGGTTGCCTTTAGTTATCTTGCAGTTCCGTTCTGTTTTGCGAGCCCGTATAATGTTCTCGTGAATGTTTCTGAAATCCATACTATTTCAAACGCGAAACATTGCTAATAGAGAAGGTAGGGACGGGGGACTTAGAGTTATATCATGTAGTGCCGGTCAGTGCTAATATTGCTTGCTTAATTCAAAATTTTTGGACAAATGTTGGCTTTAAATGATATAAATAATGAATGGTTATGCAACTTTAGGGTTTGGCAGAATTTATATAACATTAAACTAGGGGCGAATGTGAGCAGTATTTTATTTCTATGCGTTGACAAGAAATATTATCAGCAAGAAAGCACCATATTTTAAACGACGTCAATCTAAGTAAACCAATCTAATCGGCGAGTAACTATTAGGCTTTCAAAAGTTTCATAGTTGAGTGCTCGATGACGGAAAATGAAGCTAAATGATTGATTTCGAAACATTTATCTATATAAAGACTTCAGGAGCGAGAAGGCATTTGGTATAGTTAAAGTGTATTATAGCTCACATTGTGCTCTGAACAAATATTCATCATGTAGTTCTATATAAGTACAACTTTGGTTTTAAAAAAAATTTGTATTTAAGCATGTTTATTGCGCTATTTTATCACAGATTATAAAGCAAACAGCCAGCACATGAATAAGACAGGCCAAATCTGAGAAGACAACAGTGTCAGTGGTCCCAAAATGGATCAACTTTCTCCAACTAGCCTTCATGAAAAAGAAACCCAAATATTAATGGCATCGAGTGGTAGTTCAGGAAATAGGCATTACCGACGCCCACTACCCACCATGTTGCACAGCAACACCTGCCACTACCTCGCGCGAATTCCCACTGATGGAGAAGCCACATATTTTGAACGCAACAGGCAGTCCAGCAATGCAATTAGGGATAGCGAAATGGGGAATGTGAAGCAAGATGATGTGTCCATCAAGAATCCCTCAGCGTCATCTCCTACCAAAAATATTTCTGATACACCAGACACTTTTTGTGCGAACAGGCTTCCAAAAAACACTTTGAAGGACCATTTTTACTGGCATTTAGATGCCGGAAGCGTAGAAGCATTGGAGCGTGATAAACAAGCAACTTTTACTACCGAGGAAATGACCAGTTCGCCGTTATTGCCAGATAAGCTTAGCGGAAAAACGCCGTACGAAAGGGTATTGGAATGCCTAGACAGCAATTGGACAGACGGACAATGCGCAAAGTATACTTTTTACGACTCCAGTTCAACGCTCGGGCGTTATATGCTGCGTGAAACTCTGGGCGCGGGAACGTTCTCAAAAGTACAACTAGCGACGCACTCGATGACCAAAGGTAGGTCTTACAATCTTAAAAATCGTAACTGTCTGATATGCAGCACGTTGAAAATTCGGTACCTTTTGATTTCAGTGGGGAACAGTTAGTGATTACGTTACAATGAAATCTCGTAATCCTAACAAAATTGGACAGTAAGGATATATTAATCCATTGTTAAGATCAGAAAAAAAACTTTATCCGAGACAAGTAAAGATAATTAGTTCAATAATGGTTGCTCCATTTTCTATCAATAGACTGAGAGTAAATATTTTGAAATGATCAATATGAAGTTCATGGAAAATTGCACAAAAATATCAGCCGTCTAGCAAATGATCAATGATTTGCAAAAGTAAAAAAGCTATCTTATGTTTGCATTATGACAAGTTGTAAACAGAAACTTTCGTCTCAATAGGTGCGCAAACGACAGTGCTGAGCATCAGTTACTAATTTTATACTGGTATCATACAAAAGAACGGTAGCACACAGACATATATTGTACTTATCAGACATAAAAAAAGGAAAACTAATTACTTGACTTCCGCGCAAGGTATCTATTTATCCCTGTGTACAAACGTTAGGTAAAACATGAGCTTGTTTGTTTAGATCGGTTTCGTGAAGGCCCTGTTTTAATTAAAATACCATGCAATTATTTGGCTTAATCATCATTAATTTTCAACTTGGACACACAAGTGAGCTGTCTGAATTTTACAATTTTGCAATTTTTTAATTATCTTTAAGGTGTCCATTAGACATAGCCACATACAACCCATCGCCCGTAGAAATTTGTTACGTTTTCACCTTGCTCGACTCTTAAATCACATATTTTATTGCAACTGTCTCATGATTACTGAAAAACCTAACGTATCCGTATTTGGTTTCTTTTATACCGAAAAACGCCATCACTTTTTCATCAGGAGTTTCGGTTCACATTAATATTTTCTGTAATGTTGATCGCTCACTGATACAAAACATTTAAGTCAATCTTAATCAAGTTAAATTTTAAATAAATTCGCATAAACTGACTCTTGAACACATAATCATTCATCGAATACGTTGAGGGATAAAAACATTGGTGTTTGACAGCAGGATATGTGAAATTAATCTGCAAACTGCACCAATGAGTCCTTATCTTCACATAAAATGCTAAAACGAATGCAAAACAATTTTTTCATGAGAAATATAACAAATCAATCTGCTCGCTAGTATGAGCTACTGTTAACTAACACATTGTTTGATCGAGATGTACACAGTAGTAACAATGGAAATAAAGTACTTTTGAATAATATTTCGGCCCAGAGCACTATGCCTTCTAATTATCTGAAAAAAATCGTTTTATTCCGCGGAATGTTTTTCAAATCACGCTTCACGGAACATCACATTTACCTTATATTCAGGCAATTGTGTACGTTGGTAACCGTCTTAACCAAAGTTTATGCATCAGTTTGTGTTTCTCTACACCAGGCGATGACATAGGCGAAGAGTGTTACCAAAACTGCCTCCATCCATCTGAAAATTAAAATTTTAGTTGCATAATTCCGACGAGACAGGAAGTAAGCGAGTATGTAATTTTTGGACAGACAAGAATTTATTCTTCTTTGTAAATCTAGATTTTTATTCTGCTATTGCATACCTTAAGCGATCGCGGTAACAATTAAGGAAATTCTTTGGTTTTAAATTATTTTGCTTTTAATTTCCGAATATTCCACATTTAGCCGCGAAAAGACTTACCATACAACAATTACTGCAATTTTTGAATTACGGTAAGATAAGTTTGTGTGATGTAAGTTTTCTGAATAGGGTAAGGTCAAAATGGAACATGCGGAAATTTAAAGGTATGACCAATATTAGAATGGCAATGACCACTATTATGCAGTTAGCAGCACAAAGGGGGTCTGAAAGTACGCAGGATGACTCCAAAATAAAATAAAAAGTTATTTCAGCTGCGACTCAAAGTTATTCATAGAACAGGGGGCTGAACTATCTAGGAATCAAAAAAATTAGGTGGCATTGTCAAAAGGAGGGATAGTTGACTACAGAAGATTCCCCAAGTCAGAAGTCTGTAAGACCAATTAGGTAGGACTGTTTACTGTAGGAAAAGGAGCTAACAAAAGCCTCTGCAGAAAGGAGCGGTTAACAGTAAACCAAGCAGTTGTTGTGTTCATGTTCTGTGTTTTGCGCAGTGTTGGAGGCGACCCCTGATCTGTCTTACAACCAATCAAAAAATGGGTCACGCTAATGGGGGACGGCATTCACGGCAGGTCGAACAATAGCGTCCGGGTTGGATGTGAGCATGCTTGACCGCCAGACGTCGCGGCAAAAGCACGATGAGTTACACGGGGCGGAGAGTCACATGCGACCCCGCAGCCTGGCAGGGGAAAAAAGGTGTCAGCGTAGGGCTGATTGCACGACCGCCACAGCACCTTCGACAAACACAAACCGAAACACCTACTTTTTGGGCAGTTAACTGAGAACATTGAAGAGTACAGAGTATTACCTGACATTTCGAAGGCATTCCGCAAATCAACGTACTCCAACGTCCACAAAAGCACCACAATGCTTTCCTCGAAAAAAGTTTTTCTTCGAACACAATTATGTTATGTTTCAGTTTTTAATTTGATGCGCCTGATCCATTTGTTTCCATCAAATGGACTAAATTAAGTACGTTTAAAAGAAAACAAATTTACAAATTCTTCCCTAAGTCAAGCATTTTACGATGGAGAGGCACGAAAACAAGCAGATCCTCCAATGATTTCCCTATCCGCCGTTATTAATGTGTTGACCCAAACCTTAGTGTTTAATAGGACGCAAGAACTGACTTTTGACACTAACCATCTGGTCAGTTCTAAATAAGCTTTCGTATGGAAGCTAAATTGGCGTACTGCGACGTTTGCAGTCAAAAATCCACATACCTAGGATTAATTAACAAGTTACCTCTTGAAAAAGAGCTTTAATCAGATATTTGAACGTCAAATATCTACGTACTTTACGTTGTTCGAAGATTAGGCCAAAATAAAAATTCTAAATTTTCACCGGTTTTTTGACTTCCCTGAGAATTAGGAATAAACCTTTTGCTGAAAATGAAATAACTCACTTTTCTGTGTATACTGGAGCAGTTTCGGTGAATCTGTTTATTTAAATATCCCGTCCTGAGATTGCGAAAGCACAATAGAGCGGCAGAACATATACTGCGATTTTTTTGAAAACCGAGAATCTTCTGTCCTTTCCGTTTCCAGTTTCCATATTCGTTGATTCAGAACTGCAGATAGAACAATGTTTTGGCTATACAGCTTGACAGAGAAAATTGACGGCATGGCCCGAGTGTTTATGTATAGCTGCTTGTTTTGGGTCCTTATTTTCGATGTGGTTAAACAAATTGCAGCTACATAAGTCTATTATCTAATTTTGTAGCTCAAATACGAATAACTTTGCAAAACAGAGTATTTTAAACCGTATCCGCTCTTCATTTTTCGAAAACAATGCTATGTTTTACTTGCATCTACTTGATATTCATGACGGCATTACGAAATATTTCATTCTTTGAAAATATTTAGTTAAAAATCTTCAGTTTTTTATAAATATTATTTCGTAGTACAACACACATGAACACGACGTTTTCATCCGCCGCGTTTAATAGCGTAGGAAATCCATTGGTTATCAGTAAAATTAGGATATTGCCCAATTCTGTGCCTGCTTTCCATCATTATACGAATCCAAATTGAATTCCTTTCTAAGAAACAGCATTTGCGCCCCTAGTCAATTCAATGAACAAAATAAACAACATCCACGGTGTATTAGGCCACTGCCTCAAATCTAGGTCTTTACATTTCATGAGTTAGGCAATCTGCTGTAATTAGCATGTCATCCGCCAACGCCGTTGGTGAAATTGTGGTCAGTATCGAAGCGCGTGCAACTGACCAAGCCAACGCCACAGCAAATATGAATATCTACGACGAATGCGTAAACTGCTGATTTCAGTGGGTGTGTGTTCACAATCTATTGAAGCATCTTCTACAAGTTGAGCTTTTTGCAAACAATTATTTGTATCATATTTCTGTCTAACGGCAAAGAAGCATGCTTCTCAGTCATGCAATTTCTTTGTCTAAAACATAAATATTTTATCCTGCGACACAGAAGTAAAAGAGTAGGGTTGAAACGACTCTCTTCAACATATTTTCTTAAATAAGTAACTGTACTTGAACAGCAAAGTGAATGGTCGGTAAAATCGTGCACATAAGCCACGATTTCTTCATGGTGCTTTCTAACAGAAAGGTAGAATCTCCCAAACTGACATGCAAAAGAAACCTAGCTTTTGTTACAACAGATCGCCCTTTGCCCTTCAAACGAGTCACACTGAATATTGTTAACTTGAAAATTTGAGCTGATGTTGAAAACTTATTACGTACCAAGAGATTTTTGACTGAAAATAGGAAAAAGCTCACTTTTTAAATAAATTAAGGAGTTTTTTAAATGAAACTAGAACTATTTTTTAAGTTTACACAAGTTTTTTAAAGCAGTGTACGACGAAAAATCGATAAACTTATAATTTTGTAGAAAATGTTGCCATTAAAATAATTGACAAGACCAAGATGGATGCAGCGACGAGGCGTCTAATCTGCCGGGAAATGATGGTCCTCGACAAACTTCACCATCCAAATATAATCAGACTTTACGAGGTTAGTTCACCAGAAGTTCATTTGCGTTGTACTTTCTTCACCAAATTAAGGCTGTTCTATTTGGCCTCTATTATATTGTCCTGCTAACATTTTCCTGTGTATCATGAGGTGCGAATCGTTCTCCAAATCTCTGAATTAGTGCTTGCTATACTCTGAAGGACGTTCTAGGAAACACTAAAAAACGCCAAGAATAATAACTTTTTAAGTTTATAGTCATTCAGTCATCTAAATGCCAAGATGAACGCGCGTTCCATAAACAGTATTTTTAATAACCAGAGCTTTGGAACTAAGAGAGGCTCCAAACCCTTCTTAGTTTCCGATGATAAGTTCATATAAATCATGCAATCGTATCTTCGTTGGATTTTTAGCAAGAATCTGGCACTCAAATATTCGCCTCCATTTGTAGAATATTATAATAATCAGTGGGTATTACTTTTTAACAATCTACATTTTGCCAAACCACAAAACTGTTAAAACACCTTGCCCCACACCATTTCTTGTTTTTGCGAAAAACATTCCATGCCCACTGACTTAGTGACCCATACGTTGTTTATGGAAATATTTTTAAGCTGTGAAACTTCAGAACACGGCAGTTACAAAAACGACCTGAATATTCAAACTCTATAATTGACACATCAAGTAGAGTGCAATGGGGCTTGGAACTTGACAGCAGATTTGCATTAGCACACTTCTATGGCGAAAAGGAAAAATTTACCCAATTAAGTACCATGGCCAATAAAGGAGAATATTCGAGTTCCAGGAAGCAGTTCAGAAGAAGAAGAAGAAGGAGAAGAAGGAGAAGCGATCACTGGAACAAGAGTTTTTTTGTCCTGACGTTTTGGATTCCCTCGGGAATCATAGGTGATAACGCATTTATGGTCATGCACAGATACGGTGGAGACATGCACAGGCTGCACGGTATTTATAGGTCATAGTGGTCATCCGCGTGTGTGTGATAATTACTCACATCTGTAGCCACCGCTTGGGTCTTAATTGATGCGGTACTGACCTGACACTTCGCGTTCGACTCACTTATTGCCACAGTTTGCTCGTCAGCGTCGGATGCGGGCTTGATAATTGCAGGGCAATTATGCTCGCTGTCGTCGGAGTTGATGCTGCGCCCAGTCCTTACCACGTGACTGATCCTGTTGCTCAGGAAACTTCTCAGTACACCATATGGGAACGCCAAATCATTGCGCTTGTTGATGGACTGGGGGCCTGAGAACCATGACTCGAGCAGCTCGTGGCTCACGCGATTGTCCCCTCTTGCGAGAATTTCGGCCTCGTCAAACTTGAAAATATGGCAGGATCCCGTTGAGTGAGCTGCAATCTGGAAGTTGGCATCGTTCTTCTTCACCGCCGCTGCATGCTCGGCCACTCGCGTCCGGAGTAATCTGCCGGTTTCTCCGACGTAGTTGGTTTGTCCACAACTACACCAGATCCGGTAAACGACTCCAGCCGTTTTCTGCCTTGGCAGTGGGTCTATCGGCCTCATGGCCTGGTGCCTGATTGTTGCTTCTGGCCTGTGCGCAACTCCAACTCCAAGTGGGGTGAGAAGACGGCTGACCGCCTCCGAAACATGCTTCACGTACGGAAGGGCCCGCCAAACGTTTGGACCAGCTGGACGCGGCTTCTTCTCTCGTTTGCGTGTGCATTGATTAACAAAATTGCGCGGGTAACTATTCGCTCTCAGTACCCGTCGAACATATTGTAATTCTGCAATTTTGTCTTCCGCTTCGCTGCAATGCGTCTCGACGCGCCGGAATAGCGCTCTTACGCAGCTGCGTTTGTGGCCGATCGGGTGGTTGCTGTTGTAGTTCAGGACTTGCATAGCGTTGGTTGTTTTCCTGAACACTTTAGTTTTAAGGCCACCATCGGCTTTACGGCAAATGAGGATATCCAGGAAGGCCAGTTGGTTGTTTTCTTTTTCTTCCATCTTAAATTGAATATCCGGAAATACGGCGTTTAGACGCTCTTTGAATATCAGTACTTAATCCCGTTAAATTACGACGAAGGTGTTGTCCACATACCGAGCGCAGAGTTTCGGTCTGTGGTGTCGGAAAACCAGCGACTCCAGCCGTTGCAGGACCTCCTCTGATATGAGTCCGGAAATGGGCGAATCCATAGGCGTGCCATTCACCTGCTCGTAGATTGTTCCGTTGAAGTTAAAGTACTTCTTCAGGCAGAACTTCAGAAGCTTGAGGATTTGAGTGTGCCCGAGGCAATTCTCCGTTTTATCGTATTTCGCTCGTAGGAGTAGTTGGATAGTCTCGACTGCCAGGTCCTGTGGAATAGAAGTGAAAGGGACGTGACATCGAACGAAACCATGATATCATTTGTCTGGAGGCTTACGCCTTTAAGTTTATCCAAGAATTGTGTTGATGACCTGACTGTTGTGACTGAATCCGCGGTCAAGAATTTGAGCCGTCGGAACAGCCACTTTGCCAGTCCGTAGGTTGGAGTTCCGTTGAGAAATATCTCTCAGGTGAACGGCACGCCTATGGTTCGCCCATTTCCGGACTCATAGCAGAGGCGTTCCTCCAACGGCTGGACTCGTCTACCGGATCTGATGTAGTTCTGAACAAACCAACTACGTCGGAGAAACCGAGAGATTACTTTGGACGCGAGTGGCCGAGCATGCAGCGTCGGTGAGGAAGAATGACGCAAACTTCCAGGTTGCAGCTCACTCAACGGGACCCTGCCATATTTTCAAGTTTGACGAGGCCGAAATTCTCACAAGAGGGGACAATCGCGTGAGCCACTAGCTGCTCGAGTCATGGTTCTCAGGCCCCCAGTCCATCAACAAGCGCAATGATTTGGCGTTCCCATATGGTGTACGGAGAAGTTTCCTGAGCAACAGGATCAGTCACGTGGTAAGGACTGGGCGCAGCATCAACTCCGACGACAGCGAGCATAATAGCCCTGCAATTATCAAGCCCACATCCGACGCTGACGAGCAAACTGTGGCAATTAGTGAGTCGAACGCGAAGTGTCAGGTCAGTACCGCATCAATTAAGACCCAAGCGGTGGCTACAGATGTGAGCAATTATCACACACACGCGGATGACCACTATGAACTGTAAATACCGTGCAGCCTGTGCATGTCTCCACCGTATCTGCGCATGAACATAAATGTGTTATCACCCATGATTCCCGAGGGAATCCAAAACGTCAGGACAATAAAACTCTTGTTCCAGTGATCGCTTCTCCTTCTTCTCCTACTTGTTCTTCTTCTTTTTCTTCTTCTTCTAAGTACCATGGGTTTTGCAAGTGTCTAGTTCAGGTTTGATTTCTTAATTATAAGTTGAATAAACAGGTAATTCCATCTTTTTGCAGCAAATTCCATTTTCTGTTTGCGTAGGTAATTGAATCGGTTTCAAGATTAAATATGGTTATGGAATACGCTGCTGGAGGTGATTTAGAAACAAGACTTCAAAAACGAGGTCCATTCCGCGAAGCAGAAGGCAAACTCATTTTTGCGCAGTTAATGGCGGCTATCAAACACCTGGTAAGTCAAACAAGGTGACGTTTTTGAAAATGAGCAACGAATATCCGAATAAGGCTGGTAAAGTCTAGAGTTCAATGTGCTTTAAACTCCAACAAGCGTAAGTTGTACTCATATACTCTCAAAAGACAATGCCTTAACATCCACGTTTTGACACTGAGTTGTCCAAATTGATTGGTTGTGTTTCTTGCTCAATCGCTAACACTCTTGCAGCGGAGAGTATCCAAGATTGAGAAATGTAATTACCAATTCGCTGTCACTTTGCCCTTGGTAGCATGTATTCACATTACTCATACTGCTTAGCGAACAGTGTGAGAGGGGATCTTAGAAAAATATAATCCATTCAATCCCATTTCGCTTGTCCTTTATGTTCTTTTAAGTGTGTTCTGATCTGTTAAGCAAGTGTTTATTTACAGAAGTTAACGTATTGTAAATAATGCTGTGACGCTTAAAGTATATTAACTGTATTGATAATTTTTTAAATTTAGTATTGGCATGCTCCTTTGGAAAAGGCAAAATAAACTCTTGAGAAAATGCTTCATTTCTCAAAAGGTAGTATATAATTCCGATTGTTCACTACGACAGAACATATTTACCTTTGACGTTCATCAAACTTAATGTTTGTATTTTCTGCAATTACAATTTTCAACCTAACGTCTTTAATTACGAGGAAAATTGAGAAGTTTAATCATTTTTCTCAGACACTGCTAAGACGACTTTGAAATAGTAGGTGTTGCGCAAACTTAAAAGTACAATGCATGAAAGAAACCAAAATTGTGTAGGACTAGCACTTTCATTCAGAGACTGCATCTTAGTTTCAGCTTTTTTAATCTCCGGAGAAATTATTTTCTGATCAAGGTATATATCAGTATATTGAAGGTCCATAGGCATAGACCGAAATTGTAAGTGTATATTTGTGTTGGAACCCGCCTTTTAGCAAGTACCTAGGCTGTTTGTATGGTAAGTTACAACGTCAATTTATGCTGCATCTTAATGTTGTCGGGTATAGATAACTATAAATTCGTTGATGAGCTTTCGCCGACCGCTAATCGAACTCACTCGTCCCGCTCGGCGTTGGATCTCATTTCTTGGACCCGCACAGCAGCCGCATTGGCTAGTAGTCTTATTGAGGTGTGGTAAGGCTAAGAAAATTATCCATAACGGTTGTGATCTTCCAAGCCTGGTTCCATAGGAGAAGAGAGAGAAGTTATGTGGAGGCCAGAGTGATAGGAAGAATTTATTCTGTACAGAAGGATAGGGGAATAGTTAGGACGAAGTCTTGACTGCCGTAGCGCGCGTTCAGCTGCGAGGCGAGCTAGGCCTGGAGCGATTTCTGGCGACATTCATCCGAGCGGGCACCGCTAGTTTTGTTTGTTTTATGCTGCCTTGGAGGTGATTGGTTAGACCGCGCGAAGTTACGCCGCGGTGTGGGCTCAAGCGGGACTGGGCGTGTTAGAAGGTCGCACCAGACATTGTTTTGCAGCTTGACTGCAGCCTGGGCGTGATAAGTCACCGATCACGGGTTCCAACAGTGTCGCTAATGTCCACTACAGTTTCTTTTGTCTTTGCTGGCAATGCTATCTGCCTACACTGTTAGTCATTGCGGCTGTTGTAAAGGCCAGAAAAAATGAGACCCACAACAGAGCGGGACGACTGAGTTCCGTTATTGATCAGTGAACGTTCATAAACGAGTGTCAATCATCTGAACAGGTACCCTCAGAAACCCTGTGTGAGCCAAACTTCTTGAACGGGGGATCCCAGTAATTCAATAGATCTCGGCACAGAAAGAAAAACTAACTGATATTTCAGTATTGGCCAGCAAAAAAAGTTAATTAAAATGGCTACAGGACGATTTGTGTTTACGCAACTCTCCTATTACTTGCAACATAGGTAGTGGCCTAGATAGTACATTATCTTGCATTTAAAGTTCTTTTCGGGTGCATGAAATTTAGGGCATTTCATAAGTTATCATACCAGAGACCGCGTAGGATTACTAGAGATTCTACATTTAGTGAGATTCGTAGTCTTAATAGGAGCAAGAAATTTGTGATATATAGCTGGGCATTTTACTATAACACGAATGCTTGATTTGAAGCAGTAAAATTGGGTTGAGTCTACCACACTGATGAAGCAAGGTTGACGCCCAAACTCACAACATACGCCCAAAAATAATTGCCGTTGCATGACAAGTGTCGTTTAGCAGTTTTGCCTTACTTAAAAACTATTTGTCTATCTGTTTTTGCAAACTATTTTGTTTTGAATACTTGTGAAAACGTCATAGGATGTGAACGATTCTTAGATGATAAGAAAATGCCATAGTAGATGAATAATTACTGTTCTTTTATGGCCCGTTAACAATATCTGGATTTCATTCATTAATTCCTTTAAACGACATAAGTTTGCAACACGTGTCCCAATAATAAATATAAACTGAATACCAAAATTTGAATAATTTAATTCAAAGGCAGCTTCATTCATTCAGAATAATTTCACAGCAGCGTATGAACAATTCTTACCGATAGGCGTCAGGAAACCAACGTGCCTTCTTTGAATTTGTCCCTATATAGTCGCAGATTGAGATCAAACGTAATTGGAAATCAAGTTCTGTTGCGTACTAGACTTCTATACTCAAACCGAAAGAGGGATGTGAATTGGGAAATTAATAGCACGTGTGTATATTGATTTTTAGTTGATCCTTAAAAAACAATTACCAGAGCTCTTCGTTTTTGACTGATACAGAAGGTCTTTGCATTAGGTTTTTCAGTTGCTTCCGGTTAATTCTGTTTACTATTCGAGAAACTATCCACCATCCTAAGATACGGGAGAAGAACCCAATAATCGGAATTTCGGACGTGCACATAAAGATGAAGTTTCGCTGTTTGCTAGAAAGAGCCTAAATATATGAACTTACATTTTATATTTAACTATATTATGCTATTATGAGTATCATTTCAAAAAACTTACCAAGAAAGTGTCTTATACCATAAAAAGGTGCATTAACTGAATATGAAAATACTTCTCATGAAACGACTAACTGCGGTTTTTTTACTCAGCATCAGGACGTGCATATGGAGTTGAAATTAGTTGGTTCAGTAAATTTAAGTAAACCTTCCAAACACGCGGAGCTTTTCATTTTCAAAATTAATCTGCAGATCTTTCGAGAAATAAGTTGCTCAATCTTCTGGTTAAGGAGAATAAAAGGAATATTTTGTGCACAAAAACAATACACGATTTGAAAAAAAAACGCATTAAGTCAGTGAAGTCACACCATCACATGAGATGAAGTCGCAAACTGTTGGATATTATATCGGTCGGTCTGCTCCGGAGTAAACTCGATTGCAGCTGCCACTTTCAGAAATAAAGGGTGTGGTAGATGAGAGCTCATCGATTGATGACGGGACTCAGTTGTCCCACTGCCATTTTAAGTAGCTGCTTACAGCCAAGCAGACAGTCACATAGCGGCTACTATTTAATGAGGAATGAGATCGCCGACAAGGACAACGAAGACTGAAATGGCCAGTTCTGGCTTATTATTCATTATCACCCAACACCGCTCAATCCCAGGTTTTGCAACGCTTGAGGCTCGAACCCGCAACCTGCTGGTAAGAAGTCCAACGCAATGCGCCAGGGGCTAGATGTCCCTAAGTACAACGTGACAAGTGAGTCCTGTAACCGAGCTTTGAAAGCCCATCCACAACTATCAATATTCCTGATGGAGACCGACTGCATATTGAGCACGTAACGCAATTGCTAGAACGTTGAACGTCTAACCAACAAGTCGCCGATTAGAACCTTAGGGGTCGCAGGGCAAGTATTTGGGTATGGCTGTCTGATTACGGCTAATACATCAGATATGGCAATGACAAATTCCTCTTGTCTCTGTTAATGATCCTCTTTTACAAATAACTGATATTCCTTCGTTTTGGGCACTCAAGGCGAGCTTTAACTAGGACTGTGTGATGGGGTTTGTTTAGAATATTCTTCGGGGGCTACATATAAATATTAATTGATGACCATCGGTATACAATCTGAGTTTTCTCAACTAAGAAACAATAATTTTTTCTTCTAGCCAAAATAGAATATACCGTTCCTCTGCAGCCAAAGGAGAACAAAAAGCCGAAAGTCAGCATTATCGCCAGTGCTATCTTTGCCTGTTTAGTGAGAGAGACGCAAAGGGAAGATCAGCTTTTCGCCAAGCCTATATGCTCGTATGTCACGACCTGTAGATTTTGATGCAACGTCAAATTCGATAGAGCGTACACGTTTTTGACTTACAAATTCTTTGTCTGCACAGAGTGCGTTGATGAAGGAGTTGTGAGATATGAAGTATTGGACTAGTAAATAAGACAAAGTCCTTCGCAGTTAAAATCACGTGCTTATTCAGTGTCTTATTTAAAGTTGTGCCAAGATAATTTTAAAACATTTAACTGCGTAAAACAAAAAGCTGTTCAATGTCACTACAATACTTCCCCTCCTAGGAGGAACAGAGTTCGAAAAGGAAACAATGCTAATAGGAGGAAAAGGTAAGAGTGTTAAGCATAGGCTACAAGTTGGTAAGGGTCGAAGGCGGCCACTGCGTGTAAGGAGAGAAACATGTGGGGAAGTGGAAAATGCAGGGCTAGCAGGAGTAAGCGGAGTCTAGGAAATAGTAAGTGGCAGTGAGCCAGGTGGTTGTTCTGTTAGGGTTGTTGAAAGAAGGCCGCCTTCAAACGATCGACTGAGACCACATCGGTACGACCGCCACGGACAATCGTAAAATCTTTGTCCGTGAGAGATAGTACTCGAAATGGCCCGTCGTAGGGTTGCTGTAGAGGTCGATAAACACTGTCTGCGCGGACAAATGCAAAAAAAAACACGTTAGCAAGTAAGGGTCGTTATAGGACTTCCACGCTGTAGCAAGCGGAGGAGTTACTCGAAGATTCGCCATTGCTCGGCGCAATTGTTGCACGTAATCCGTAAGATCCAAGTCGCATGAGGTTTGAGAATGGCCGAAAACATCACCGGAGATACGTAGGGTAGTGCTGTAAACGAATTCGGCAGCGAAACCCTCAAAGTCGGGCTTGAGTGCAGTATAGCTACCAAGCATGATCAAATGCAGATGCGCGCTCCAATGGGAAGATTTGTCATGAGCTCGGAGCGAGGCTTTGAGTTGACGATGGAAGCGCTTTACTAAACCATTTGATGAGGGTGGTTCGCTGCCATGCGTATGCGAGAACATCCGAGGCTGGTAAAAAGTTTAGACTCAAATTTTATTTTCTAATGATGGTGACAAAAGCTAATGTAGCCCTACTCATTAATCCCTACAACTTGCATGCTATCCGACGAAAACAGTGTTTATCGGGTTTTATGGGCGGGAAATTAGGACACGCAGTGGAATATACTTCAACACTTTGACTGCGACTCCCAAAGATAGCCCGTAGTTTGCCATATTGCGTGTACCACATATGGCGCACGTCGCAGTCAAAGTGTTAATAAATGCTAAATGCATTTTCATTTTAGTGTATTTAGTAGTGTTGTTGATTTATATCTTTCGATTTTCCTAATCTGTATTATCATTTAACTTATTGCGAAAAAACCCGATTATCAAACTGCAGGTTTCTTGAATTTACCGAAAAATTGAAATGGTGGTTAGGAGGTCGTCTACTTCAACTTTCCTGTGGTCCAACTTACCGTTCTGGAGTTAGATTATTATAGTCCGCGGCGCAAAGCGCTGCGCACACCTTCAATTTACATGCGAAAAAACTTGCTCCCAGCGGCCGTGGGAAGCGAATTCGACTACATTTTTTCACTTAACACTTTTTTCTAAAAATGTTATTTTCTGCCTATCCCCCCTCTGCTTATTATGCCTATTCTTCTCTGCCTATTCCCCCACCCCACAAAACTCTATAACCACCGTCTTTGCAGGAGAAAATGCTGGGACAAAGGTATATGAGTGGGGCTTCTTTTGCCCTAATGGTTATAAGTAACCGTGGAACGGATGCCATAATGGGAGATCCAGTGTTCTAAAAAGTCGTGAGCAACCGAGTCTGCAATTATATTATGTACGGAAGTTGCAACAGGCCAACGAGTAAATCGGTCAAGTCAAGTCAAATTTATTAAAGGAAATATAGGCAAACGCCTTTGAACTCCCTCTTGGTACATAGGTTTTAAGAAATGCATCGGCAAAGCCGAACATTCTAAAGAAGTCGTTGACGCAATTTCAAACGACTACTCGCTTGTTTCAAGTAATCAACTCACACTCAGTTTACACGAGCCAGCAGTGTAACTGAGGAAGAAGAGCAGACAGTGAAAAAACTCCTAAGACTGGCTCATAATTCAAAATGGAATGTCATTTTTGGTTTTTAGGAGAAAAACTGTCGCTCGTGGGGAAGCATGTGAATGATAGGGGCATGATGCTTCTGTGAATGTTGACGGTAGCCATGGCGTCCATGACGAGTAATATCTACATCCAAAGGACCATACGAGGAGGAGACCTCGGAGTCACGAGAACGTCCCAAAGACCGGAGATGCGACCATGATACGCCTTTGCTGTGCCAAGAGCCGAGGAACCCGCCACGTCGTCAGCAGTCAGTGGATACGAAAAAGGGTTGACGGGGCCGCGTAGCCTCGGACCATAGGTGCGCTAGATGCGTCCTCAGACACGATCGGCGCAGATCGCATAGTGAGCAGAGACGTCATAGCTAGTTAATGTCTGAAACTCATTTGGTTAAGTACTAATAATAATACTACTTACAAATTACTATTAGTATATATTTATAGCATTTATAGCATTTCAGGTTTTGGATGTAGAGCGCTTCAATTTTTGGATTCGGAAGTCAGTTAATAGTTGCAACCACTGGGTGTTGGCAAAGGTACTACCAGACCGATACGGAAATGTGCAAAACGTGCGTTGGATGCAAATTTTATCCAAAATTGTTCAGATTCAAGTGAAGCCAAGTTGAAATAATCGTATTTATTTTCAGAAACATGGAACGACTTATGTTTTAAAATTATTTTTACCTTACCTGTGAGGTTTTCGCACAAAATGCATTGAAAAAAATTTTAATCGCATTTTGTTTAAACCGCACCGCTCACCTTAGCGAATTATCAGAGTATCCGCATATGTTACTGCAAAGGTAAAGAGGTTTGTGGTCAGTAAAATACAAAATCTCTACCCTCAACAAAACTAGCAAAGTGTTTACTGGTTAAATAAATGACAAGAAGTTCGCTAACAAAAGTGCTATAGCAAGTTTATGGAAGTGGTAATTTGGCAGAATAGAAAGCTAAGGACTCGATGCCCTTGGGCGTCTGTTGCTGAATGGCGGCACCTTTGGCGAAATTGGAGGTATCGGCCACAGTATGAGCGAGGCATCACGTATAGGGTGAACAAGGACAGTGGTATCCAAAAGAGCCTTTTTGACACGATTGAAAGCGTCTACGGCTGTCAGGAAGAGAAACTCACGGTTGCTCCCGCATAAAAATGTAAGTAAGTGGTAACATTAATTGAGACCCATGAAGATGGAAAAGTCGATAGAAATTGACAAGGCCTACGAAAAGAAGTGGGAGTAGGAAACTCGTGAATAGCTGAAACTTTGGCATTTATGGGGCGACAATTAAGGCGACGGTACACCAAAACCACGTTTCGAAGCATTTATACAACATCAAATTGGCTCAATCGCTCAAGAATGAGGCGTAGATGTTGTAGCTGTTCGTGCTCACTGGAACTTGCCACCAGTGCATTATCGACATAGACAACAACGAAGGGTAAGTCGCGAAGAACTTTGTGGATGAAACGCAAAAAAATTTCAGCGGATTTGCGTAGTTCAAAAAAAATCCTGTCACACTTGAACAGATGAAATGGTGTAGCAAACGCCGTTTTCTGAATGTCTTCAGGAGCAACGGGTATCTGGTGGAAAGCTTTGACTTAGTCAATACTGGAAAAAAATTGTTGCCCCTATTAGGCTAGTTGAAAATTCGTGAAGATGTGGAATTGGATATCTGTCAGGCACAGTGCAGGTGTTCAATCGTCGATAATCCCACATTGGCGCCAGTCAACGACAGCCTCTTTACACACCACATGTAAAGGCGCAGCCCATGGACCACTGTAGGTCCTAAATATGCCCAGCTCCATCAGGTAACTGAATTCAGTCTTAGTGATAGTCAACTTGTCAGCGGCTTAACGATGAGGACGACGAGAAACGGATGCTCTAGAAGTCGACATATAATGTACGACAGAATGCTTAATGGGTTGGTTAAACTGTAATGGTCGTGCGATAGAAGAAAATTCAGAAAGTAACCGATGATAGGGAGAAGACGAAAGGATTGCTGACATGCGTGGATTAGGGGTTGAAAGGGTACGAGTAGAACATTTACAGAATAAGGATATCTTAGGGTTAACTACTTAATGGGACTTGGTATCAACGAGAAGACCGAAAAATGATAGAAAATCAGCGCCGAGAATAGTGGTATGAACGTTAGTCATAGTAACTATTCAACGAAATGAACGTCACAAACCAAAAACTAGAGTTAGGGATCGTTGACCAAAAGTTTTAATCGAAGCAGTATTGGCTGCTTGAAGCGAAAAGGAAGGATTGGGTGACTTACGATCAGTCGAATTGGGTGGCATTAAACTGAGTTCGGCTCCCTTGTCCAGAAGAAAATTACGACAAAAACTCCTGTCATAAATGTGGAATATGCGACTGGGAGAGAATGTCCGACCAAATTCGTCGCCTTTACTGGTCGGCGAAAAAGTTTTCCGACGAATACTTCTTGTACTTTCACGGTTGGTGACAGCGATGGGCATTAGAATCATAATGGTGGTGGTACCAACAAACAATATCAGTTGTAGATTGGTTTGGAGTGGGAGGTCTCAGGCAACGAATAGTCAAAAGACTACGACGGTGGAAGGTACGAGTGGTCCAGAGCTGGATAAACTTCGAAAGAGAGAGAATCGAGGCATCTGACGACATGTGCGATGGTAGGTGTCGTTACGGCCTGATTAGAAACATTTACCGAGACAGGTGGCTGATAGTACTCGAGTAACCGGTCGGCTGTCTCGGCCAGCGTTTGAACTGACGAGGAAGGGATGTTGGGCACAAGGAAAGCTTGCACCAACGAGGGCAGCCGCTGGGTGAAAAAGCTGTTTGCACCTGTTGCCGTCCAGCTGTTGTCCCTCAACTAGCTGTTCCAGGCGCCTAGTAAGCTGGGTCGGCTTCCTGTCACCAAGGTCGTTCTCAGAAATTAAATTATTGCGGCGTTTCTGCGTTGATAGGGAGACATGGGAGATGAGTGCCTTCTTTAGCATAGTATAGGGGGTCACCGTGAGTGGACTGTCTATAATATCACGGAGGTCTGTTGCAATCTTCGACGGCAATGCAACCGTGAAATTTGGTTTCTTCCTTCGTGCTTTCTTGCAGAGCAAAAGGGCATTCAACTGTACGCAGCCAAATGCCTATGTTACTAACCTAGCGGCTAGGAAGATCGAATGTGCGAATGCCGGTTACAGGCTGGCTGGGAGCGTTGGCCATGATCTGTTCGGTCAAAGATCAAAGTCACGCGGTCGACCGGACGGAGGATTAAACGCAGTCTTGCTATTGATTAACGATAACGCCGAGTGAATTCGCCAATCGAAACGCCTGACAAAATTGCGGCCACTGAAATAAAGGGAACGAATCTGTGTAGGAATTATTAGTAGGTCTATGCAATTGACAGCACAATTAAAAGTCAGAGTCGCCAATGTGGGATAGGAAGTAGGTAAACAAAAAGCTGTTTACTCTCACTACAATGCCCTTTTCCTAGGAGGAACGGAGTTCGAAAAGGAAAAAAATTTAATAGGAGGAAAAGGTAGGAGTGTTAAGCATAGAAATGAACACTGGACTGAAGTATTTTTCCAGAACCGCTTCTGTATCAACATGGCTACTCTGCTGTCAGGCAACCCCCGACTAACCAATTGGCGTGCAGGCGTAATGACATTCATAATTGACACGACAATGAATTGGCCAATCCTACCAGCTTTCGTCACGTCCGCCCAGTTTTGGGCGTGTGCTGGCAGGGTTACTTGCTCACAAGTCCACTAGGTCCTTCTCGATTATATTTATGTGAGCTGTGGCTATTTTGGTTTTGCCTGGTGGCATCGGATGGCTGCTGCTGGCCGGTAATTCTGAGCAGAGTAGGAAGGTAAAGGACGGCTTTTGTCATTTTTCTGCCGAATGGGAACGCTCATTCAAGTTTGATTAAGTTTTGGTTTGATAATTTATTACCAGTTTTGCATGCAGCGATGAAAGCATTACATATCCATGCAACAATCAATAAAAAATAAATGCATTTTTATATTTGAGGCCCGGAAGGCTTCGTCACTGCAAGTTTAGTGCTGTGGTAAAAAATAATACAAAGTGGATAAATGCTGCTCTTTGTGAACAACCATATAGGCGGCGGGAATGTTTATTATGGTAGTTTGATAAATTTGTCTATAAGAAGTCGTTGCGATCACCGGAATTGTAATTGTATTCTTTTGAGCTTTCGGGTACTTGCGGGAGTCCGGTTTTGATAGCAGAATTAGTCCTACAAGAACTGGGAAATATTGCCTTTATCCAACAGCATCCGATCTTTTGGCGCCGTTACTTTGACGACACCTTTGTTTTCGTCACAAAGAACATGTTTTAGAATTTTCCGGATCTTCTTAACTCAATATTCCCGGAAAAGGATTAGCAACTACCCTTTCTTGATGTACTCGTCATGCGAACTTCCAACGGCGAGATCGAAACAACGGTTTGCAGGAAGACGACAAACACCACACAGTTTCTTAATTTTCACAGCAACCATCCAGAAGCTCACAAGCGAAGCTGCGTGAGAATGCTGTTTAAAAGAATCTAGACTTACTGCAGTAACCCAGAGGTAAACGCACGGGATGCCCGATATCTCCGCAAACAATTTATGTGAAATGGCTCTCCGAAGGCCTTCATAAAACGATGCCGACGTGCCCGCCTTCCGAGTACCCGACCAGAACCAACCCCTACGATATGGCATGCACTGCCATACATAAATGATGTCTCAGAAGCGACCGAGCGCATTGTTGCGGGACTAGGCGTCGGAATTGCGCACCACTCAAGGCCACCATGCGCAGCTGGATCATGAGAATAAAGGAGCAATTAAGTATGAATGAGCAGTCGGGCGTAGTGTATCGCATACCATGTCTGAACTGTTTCCGAAATTAGGCTGGACAGACAGGACGAATGCTTGGTTCGTGCATGCACCAACATTAGCTAGCTGTCAGACGGGGTGACGCAATGTCGCAAGTGGCGGCCCACACCTATGAGATGGGTTACAAATTTAACTTCGCAGCCGTCAGCAAGATCGCATGAGAGCTACTTGAAGCCTGGGCCTCGGATGAAAATTCAGTCAACCGGCGCCCACCTACATCGCTCTCCGCGGGTATATACGCACGGCCGAAACTGAGTCCCCCCTCCTCCTCTACCCTTCGCTCACTCCTCCTCCACCCCCCCTACTCTTCGCCCCCTTCCCCTATAACAGTTGATTGGTTCATGTCCACTGTAACTGTTGCTCGCTTTTCGTTGATGGTTTATCTCTGACGATGGACTCCCGCAACACCCCGAAAGCTCAGAAGAATAAAATTACAATTTCGGTGATCGCAACAACTTCTACAAAAATAACTGGGATGCGAATCTTTGCCTCTATTCATGAGATTATTTTGTATCCGCCAGCAAATCGTCATTTAAGAATAATACTCAACACTCTTTGAAAAATATGGTGAACTAAGGAGGAAGCACTGAAAAAAAACTCGTACCATTAAAGCGGGGGCAGAGTTCAGCGGTCCCACATTTTCAAATAAACAAAACGTAGGAGGACATTTTTTAAATTATATAAATTCACCAAAGTCAAAAATGGCAGTATTGACAGATTCAGATGCTGGACATTTCGTTTGTTTGCTCTACGCCAAGAAAAAAGGCCTGTTTTGACGCAAAATGTGTTACAAATTTCCTCTGATACCAGATTTTCATTATATGCACATAATTTGTTATGCTGAGAACTACCCTGAAATCATCTGCATATTTTCGCATAGTTCTATAAAAGCGAGCAGTTGTCAAAAATAACCATCGCAAATTTAAGATGTGACGGCTCAGTCCATCTAAACCAAGTGACAGAAGATAGGAACAAACGCAATATTTAAAAAACTGGAACACTCTCTCAATACATTAGATTCAGTATTGTCATAGACTTATATTTCCGGCGTTTAGTCTACCAAAAAAGCCTCAATCTAATGACCCCTTAAGTTTATGATTACAGAATAAGATGTTGGGTGTGATGGCAGTATACCAGTCGTTTTGAAAACAGTGTTAGTTTTCGCTTTAAAAAGTTTTCAATATTTAATCGCTATATCTAAGGTTTTTAGGCCCAGACATAAGGTTGATATAAATATTTCAATCAAAGCCCATCGTTCAGAGCAGGATTGTCGCGCAATATTCATAAATCCGCAAAAAGGCAGCCTGTAATATTTATTAGATTTGAACGATACGCACTGGTACTTACATCTTCATATGGCTTCTGTGTAATTTTTTAAATGCGTACAATGAGGTTAAACTTAGGTGACGATCACTGAACCAATTTTAGAATAAACAATATAGGAAAGTTTTTCTCCACGATGTAAAGATTCCCAAAATTATCCAGGCAAATACATGAACAAGTAAAATGCGTTAATGTATCCCCCTAAATTTGTTTTGGAAAGATTTAAGGATGTGAGCACTTAACTGTAGGATAGCTTAGAAAAATGTTTTTTAAGAGCAGCCTGTTATCGAACGTGCTTTATTTTCCCGATAACATATTCCAAGCCCTCTATGTAGATTATCATGTTTGTATAGGGCCTTATGGGTTGCCTAGACCGGAAAGATAAGGGCGGTGGCAGGAAGTGATGTTTCGGTGGGCGTGGAGAGAGTAAGGGGTGTGGTAGCTGGGGTGGTTGGTGTTTGGGACAGTGAATGGGTCACAGTACGGAGGATGGTGTCGGCGGGCAGCGGGGCATCGCGTTGTTGAACTTCAATAGCGAGGGTGGTCGTAAAAAAAACGCTGGACATGGGGGGACTGTCAAAGTATTTGACGCCATAGAAGCGGATGCCGTCGAAAAGATGGTAAACTGCGTCGGGAGATGACCGACCAAGCCAATACGTACACCGAAGGCGCGTTGACAGCGCGGGCAGTTCGGAAGGGCTTGGAAATTGACTGCGTTCTTTCATTTGGTTTGGGACTTGCGTACCGTCCATTTCACCTCGGCGGCGGCGATCCGACCGGCTTCATAGATAGCTGCGCCAACTTATGTGGTTCTTTGCCAAGCGGATCGGCCCTGCGTGAACACAAATGCACCAAACTATCGTAGTATCTTTTTAAATCCACTTAAAATTTGGTCCTTGATCAGCTACTATTCCACTTATAACAATCATTTTTGTAATACATTCGCCCCAATATTATTCCACAAGCTTTTAACCACTGTGGTGATAATTCCGTCTTATTACTTGTTCACCTGCGTGAGTATACCTGAAGTACAGTAGACGCCAAAGATCATGCAACGTTTCGACATATGCGAAAGTCAGATACCCTTTTGCTAATCAGCATTGACTCAAGTTATGATACTGATCATCGTGTAGTCTATTCTGAAGTCATTTCAGTCAGTATAGGATGTGGGCTTTTAAACGAGCTTTATTTTAACCATTAGCAAAACTTATCTATTGTAACAACTGGCTACTTAAGTAGTATGCCTTATTATCCTTGATTTTGACTGCCTTTATAAATTCAAATATATTTTATAGAAAGCATGCACGAAAAAATTATTTCTTGTACATGTTATATAGCAAATAACGCTTTCTTTAAATCTCATACTAAAACAAGGGGTAGCTTTTGGTTTTAAAAAAGTTGCTCAATAGCCGAATAACTTTCTAACCTACTTACTTCTACACTCGAATTCAAGGTTTAAAAACTGCGCACTGTGTACATCCTGTTAAAGGAAATGTACATTTTCGCCTACAGTTTCAGGAAGAAGTCACTTAGTAGTCATAATATATTGAAGTAGATTTGGAATCGTTTTTATGCAGTGTAGGCACCACTAATAAATTGACGAATGCAATGCATGATGAATGAAGACCCCACATTCGTAAAAAAGTTCATGATAAGCAACTTTTTTAAGACTGAAATCTACCCCTTGTTTGAGTATAAAATTTAAAGAAAGCGTAATTTTCCATCAAACATGATGAAGAAATAATTTTTTAGTGCATTTTTTCCATAAAATATATTTGAATTTATGAAGGCAGTCAAAATCAAGGATAAAAAGGCATCCTGCTTAAGTGGTCAGTTGCTACAATAGATACGTTTTGCTAGTGGTCAGAACAAAGGTCGTTTAAAAGCCCGCATCCTATCCTGACTGAAATGACTTCAGAATAGACTACAGGATAATCAGTACCACAACTCGAGTCAATGCCGATTAGCGAAAGAGTATCAGTATTTCGCATATGTCGAAATGTTGCAAGATCTTTGGCGTCTACTGTACATCTATAAATTGCTTTTATCCTTTTGGCACAATTTATTGGTTTTGATTTAAAATGTTTATTAATTACCATCGTAAGAGCACTATTGATGAATTTAATTGTTTTCGCTTAATTGAAAGTGCTTGATTGAAAGTGCTTGATTTCTGAGTGGACATGCTGACTTAAACATTTGAACTGCTCTGTGAACCCTATGGAAATGTTTGTCACTGTGCATATTTCTTAGGTCGCATTATATATCAAGCGGTTCACGAGGCAGTTACCAAACGTATGTGTATATCATTACTGAACATAGATCTACCACCCAAATAATGTTTGATTAATACTATCCTCTTAGCATGATGGGTTTACTTTTAGTAATAACGTAAATAAATTTGAGTATGTCATGATTACCACATTTTGTGAACGTCACTTCGCCTCCCCATCGTAATCGAGCTGGGAAATCCTAACTGGTAACTAATTTCGCTTTTTTAGTTGGTTTCCTCTATTCGTGCTAACTGAACATTTTCTTTGAAGTCGGATATCCCCCAAGTAATTTTAGACTTTTTTGAGAAGATACTCCTGTATCAAAGGCTGTCCTCAAATTGTTGAACGTCTACTGGCCTCCTTATGGCCGTAAACACAATATGCGTACCCTTTTGTGTGCCACGTTGCCACATTACATTTGATGCAATTTCATTAAATTAGGATCAGTTATTCTTTTCTGGTTTCTAATAGAAACTTGGTTTGCCTAATAATTGGTTCGTACATATTTTCACAGTGCTGCACGATTTGTTGACAGCACTGATCAAGTTGGCTTGTTATAGAGTACATCAACACAGCTGTGAACGGCATAGTTGGTCTTAAGAACAAAGTGGTTTTCCATCATTAACGGGCACTGCTTTCCTGTATCCTATTTAAGAAAAATATATCTCTGAGTTTTTCAACTGAAATAAAAGAATACAGCATAGCAAATGCGCGGGGACAGGCACATGTTTAATTGCACATGTTAGTGGAAGAGGTATGTACGCATTAAACTTTAGCCCTATCTATTACCCTATATATGATTAAATGAGTATTCATGGCCATGCAGTAACGATCACGTTCGGGATTTTTGGTCAGTGTCGAAAGCCTGAGATACCGCTTTGCACTGAGCCACAAAATAGCCGGCTTTTTAGGTGTCCGGACATTGCAGTCCGTGCATTCTGGCTGGACTTGCCAAGGGTAGTGGCTCTCGATCTAAAACATTTTCTGTCCAACAAAAATAACATTTATCGAGACTAACAAATGCACGGACATATCTTTTCGACAATAACAATAAACTCCTATAAAGACTAAGGCTAATGGTATATGAACAAGGACAAGCGATAAATCGTTACATGCGCTTCCAGAACTGTCTGCGTCAAGGTCGTGTTTGAACAAAAGGGGCCACTCGGTTTCAGCCCATAATTGTCATTTTCCACGCACGTAGCGAGTGTAAGATGAAGATCCTCGTCCTATTACCGACTGCTCTTGAATTCAACTCGGAGATACCATAATTCCACAGCTGCGAAGTTTGTTAGAACAATCTACGAGGAGATTAAGCGCACACCAACAGTTCACCGATTTCGGGACTCATAGCCGAAACAGTCCTACGAAGGTTAAAGTCGCCGGTCTTCAAACACCACAGACGGAAATTTGGGCGCGCTATGTGGATAATACATTTGTCGTTATCGAACGGGATTAGCTGCTCACTATCGAAAGACGTCTTTTCAGCGTTTTCCCGGACTTAATTTTACGATGGAGGAGACAGAAAACCACGAACTGACCTTGCATAACGTCCTCGCCTCTCGCAAAAATAGTGGTGGCCTACAGATTAAGGTGTTCACGAAAACGGCAAATCTGTCAAAAATTTTGAACTTTAACAGCAACCATAAACGGCGTGCGTAAAGAAGCTTTATTGGTGTGTTAAGACTTACTATAGGGAACCAGAAGACAAAATTTCCGAAATAAAATATATTCGTAGGGTTTTCAGAAAAAATGGTTGCCACCCAATTTTGTCAACCAGTGCTTGCGCAAGCGAGATATGCAACAAATCCGCATCGACCACAAATTTTGGTGAACGATTCCGTACCTCAAAGGCATCTCGAAGGCCGTCGGTCACCTTTTGTATCACTTAGATTTGGAGTTGCACACAGGCTGGAGGTAACCAAAAGGCGTCAGATAATGAAAGCAAAAGACTCATTGCCATGGTTAAAACATCTGGAGTCGTCTATAGGATCTGATGCAACTGCGCAAAGCAACTATGTCGTAGAAACTGGAAGACTTCTCAAGACGCGAATGGCTGAACACGCGGCAGCAGTACAGAGAAATGACGTCGATTGTCGTGTTGTTTGCTTATTCAACAGGACCCGGCCGCAATTTAAAATTTGCTGAAGCTGAAATTCTCGAGAGGTGACAATCGTGTTAGTCGCGAGTTAGTCGAATCATGGTTCACGGTCTATTACTAAGTGCAGTGGCTTGCCTAACACACATTCGGTCCTGAATCTCAGTTTGGCCAAAGCACTTCGCCACTTGGGTGCGCACAGGTGAACTCATCGTTTAACGCCAGACCAGGGGAAGCAGATGACGAAGCAGTCATAACGCCCATGGTCACTAGGTGTGATAAAGATTCAGCAAATCACGCCCCGCACGCCGCTTATCAAGCAATTAATGTACAAACAGACAATTATCCTTGATAGATGAGCCATTAATTGTCATAAGTGGCAGTAGCATATTGACTGCATCTTATAAATACCGCAACACCCGCGACGGATTTCAAAACACCAGGTAAATAAAATTATGGTCCTATCGATCATAGCGTCGTCTACTCAACAGTCAGTAGGGAGGTCCGGACGCGTCACCAGTTCATGGGAAAGGAAATTATAGATGAGACCTATGATTTAATTCGATTATCCTTCGGAAAGTGATCAAACAACAAGGTCTACGTTTTATTTTGGTTTTTGGGACACTGCGGATTGTAACTAGCATGTGTCATGCATTATATAGCAGCTAGTTATTAGCCTAGTCATTTTGCAATCGGTGAGTCTTTGTCAGGCTCTGACATATGGTTTGGGGAAAAGTCTATCTTCAATCACCCTCGAATGCAGCGCATAGTTTGCTCAGTGTAGATAATCAAACAATTCATATAAACTGGAAGGCAGGCATCCCACGAAATATGATTTCGAATAAAGGCGTGCTTTTGGAAAATAAGTAAATTTATTCAGTAACTTTTTGGCACTGGATCCCCAGGTCGTCTTCAGACTTGAGAATAATGTGCAGATAACATTTAACATTTCAACGTGTTAATACTGTTATATAGTCATCTAGTGTGGGTGCTAATTGATTGTTGCAATATGCGTCACATCGTGGTGGACATCATTACCAGTCGCAGTGGCGTAATGGCTAATTGGCAACTGTCGTTTGAGTCAGTCCGGAGTCAGTCCAGCTCATTCGATGTGGGCGCTAATTGCGGTTCATGTTAGTTCACAGGTGTCGGCTGTAGTCTCTTCCACCTTTCTTTGAGGTGTTTTTACACTCCGGTTAACTCGATAAACCGGTCGATGCATGAATCATCGGAGTGCATGGCCTCAAGAAATTCTCGGCACTTTTTGGAGGTTCAAACTTCGACGGTGCTTTTTTGTCCTATGCAAAGGTATGTCATGTGTCAAGGCGATGCACAGCCACTTTGGACAAATGGGTATGTCTCTTCACTGCTAATTGGTGCTCGTGGATGCGTGTAGAGACGGATCTTCTCGTTTGACCACAATATCCCGTGACATAAGCTTCACATGGGATTTGAGGATGGCTTTCTTTATCGAGGTAGCCAGCCCTATCCTTGGGGTGTACTAGCTGGGTGCGTAAAGTAGCCATCAGTTTGTGTGCCACTTTTATTTGGTGTTTCCGCAAGTGTTTTTCAACGAGTTCAGACATGTTTCTCATGTAAGGGAGGATTCGCCATGTGTTTGTTTTGGGCGCTTGAGTCAAACTATCTGTTTTTTTTTTTTGGATTGTTGTCGTCTCGTGCATCGGCGTGCATATTCTCTGGGGTAAACATTACCGGAAAACAATTAAAACAGATAATCAAGCTCGTTTCGGTAGGTTTCTTCGTCAGAGCAGTGTGTCTTAGCTTGGCGTAGCAGAATGTTGACGGCGTTCCTTTTGTGAGAAATGGGTTTGTTGCTCTCTTATTGAAAAATAACTTCCGGATGCGTGCCTTTGCGGTAAACGGAAGTTAGTAATGTTCCGTCAGCATTTCTCTGTACGAGAACATCCAGAAGTGGGAGTTTGTTGTTAACCTCCTTCTCGAGCGTGAATTGAATGCACGGAATGGTTGAGTTGATGGTCTTGTGGAGCGTTTCGAGGTGGTCTTTTTTAACGACAACAAAAGTGCCGTCTACATATCGTACCCATAACTTAAGGTAAATCCATGCAAGTGCCTTTGGTTCTAGTTTCTGTATGGTTATTTTGGCAAGGAATTCAGATATGAATGAGCCCATTAGAGCTCATTTTACTTGTTGATAGTACTGATAATCAGATGAGAAATTTTTTTCTAGGGAAAGGTCCATAAGTTCAAGTAAGGCAGTTAAAGGAAACTTCGTTTTGTACCTCGTCAGGGCTCTTTCTGTGCATTGTCTTGCTACATCGAGTGGTTTGCAGGTGTACAGGGAAAAAAACGTCGAAGGAGACCATTATCTCACCATCGGAGACCGTGAATCCCCCTAGTTTCTGTATAAACTCCGTAGAGTTCTGAATGGGAATTTCACAATCATTCGTAAGTGGATGAAGTTGTCGGAATAGCCACTTAGAGATGTTATATTTTGGTGCACCGATTAATGGTTCTATTGTTCGCAGAGAAACTTCCGGTTTGTGAATTTTGGGTAATCCATAGATCTTCGCGATGTTCGCCTTGGATTGTTTCAGGCATTTTGCAGTATCCCCTGACAGTAGTTTTGTCCCTTTAAGGCGTTTCAGTACTTTGCCAATGGATGAAATTTGCTTCTTTGTAGGGTCGGTGGGAAAAGGCTTATAGGTAGAACTATCTTTTAATAGCTATGAAGCTCTAATCGAGAGCATGAGCGCAAATCGAGGGCATTTTTGGACATTATATCGGGCGTGATTAGAGCTCCGTTTTTTCCATAAAATCGAGTGCGAATCAAAGTCGAAAATTCGAGGTTCGATTTTCAACCAAACAGGGGTTTGCACGCGAAACCATTTTATCCCTCACCTGATTTTCCAATGCAATTAAAGATATGGAAGTCAGTTTTAGATTTGGATATTATTATTAAAAAGGTGGTCAATAATTTGAAAGTAAATTCTGGGAATATTTACAAGTGGATGTTTCTTTTAGTTCTGCAGGAACATCCATTTTGTCCGTGCATTGCAAATCTAAAAGAAATAAA
>JAYGXS010000007.1:15659449-15761513 GCA_036362985.1 Ligula intestinalis
AATTTTCAGTAAACTGTTCAAATGACTGTGTGGGATTAGCAAGAGAATTACCCACTTGCGCAATGGTCGACGATATGTCGGCCGGGCCTTTGCTGTCGGCGTTGATGTAGCTTGCGTGCATGTGGTATTTTGTGATTTAGCCACCGAGGATGGCAACTCCTCGTAGTCAGACAAAGAATCCGTAACAAAAGAATATTCTTTGAATGACGAAGACGATTCTGCAGACGATGACGACAGCTGGCAGCTGGAAGGGAGCGTGTTCGTTAGCTTGCGCACGGCGGCTTGACTGAAGTGGAAGTGCTATGTCACGCGTGAGTTGGCGCCTTCGGCCGGCCACTGAGTGTGCTGTGAAATCGATAATTTTCCCGAAGCTGGGCAGCTGTGCGGTCATTGGTTGGCGCCCTTCCTTCTCCTCTCACTATGCCACCTTGCAAGCCGGAAAAAAAGCTTATGCTTTATTTGCCTATAAAGTTTCGGCCTTCTGGGTCGATATGTTCTTTTCATCATCATCGAAAGAGGAAGAAGGGGTGCTTTCTAGGACTAAGATTTATTTTAGCTGACGTTTCAAAGACCTTCTCGCTTCCATCGCCAGAGCGTGGTGACCGTTCTCCTGCTGGTATCAGTAAGTGTGTCCAACCCCTAGCCTGATACCCGCGTTTCAGTCGATTGTACAGATCGATTTTTTGGCTGTTTGAATTGCTCGTGCCCTCACGAGCGCTACCATGAGGTGTGTTAAATCCTTTGTGTGCATCCTGAGCATTGCCACCTTCTCAGCTCACGGCTGCCGGCTGTCGGTCCTGCGCATCTTCCTCTGCCCAACCTATTGCTCCCTTCCGAGCAGATGTTAGCCCTCTGCGGAGCGCTTGGTAGGCGGTATGAAGATCTATGGCTCTGTTTAGTGTGCCAGTCGATGACCAACTTTCTAGCAGCAAGCTGGCCAGCTTGTCATAGGCTCGGCTTATTACCCTTGCTTTCTCAAAGGCGAACGTGTGCTTTTCATGTCAAAGACCGTACGCAGTAGAGTAAGAGTTCACATAATTATATGACGCTTTGTTTACTTTTTTCCGGGAACACGATGCTTCGAATGGTTTTATTACCATATTCTTTATTTACGCTGTATGACTTCATTCATACCTATCCAGCAATCAATATTGCTAGATAAAACAGAAGCCAAATTATTTTAGAATATGATCAAATCCCATTAACGTATACATGGTAGAACGTCCTAAACGTACTATACCCTAAGTAGACTAAAAAAGCTGTAATACTCGTGGATGCACTCTTTACTCATGTTTATAACATTAGATTGAGAAAGCATGCGTAGTGATAGAGAAGAATGTTCGCCTTAATATAGTGATGCTCCACCATATAAAAATAGAGTGCAGCTCTAATCGAAATCTACCTAAAAAGGTCGAATTTATGTAGACATTCTCCACAAATATATCGTTAGTATCTGGTAAAAGTTATTTTATTTATTCATTGGGATTGTTTAATTTGAAACGGCACCCATGACAATGATTGTGCATTTGGCATGAACGCTTGCGATTCTCAGTTTCTCGTGATCTATTTAGGGTGGCTGTCACATTTTCCTGTTTTTATTAGATCTTTAGCAGCGATTTCGTGGCCTTTTTCCAACGTTGGCTAAATTTAACAATTTGTATGCATAAGCATGACAGAAAAATTACTCACCGCGACATAAAGGCTGAGAACGTCTTCTTCGCTGTTCGATTGCTGATAACTGATTCTTCCGAGAATTCCTCCACATCGGAATCCTTTCAAAGAAGAGAGTGTGCTGGAACGGATTTACAAATGAAGATTTTCGATGAAAACAATAATACTCGACACCAGATACGAAACTGTTCTTCATTGAATTTTCCAGGTAATTATTAAATGCTGGTGTCCAAGTCTTTTAGTCCGACTAAAACATGGAGAAAAAGCAGCTTCTTTTATTTACAAATTTCTGTACACTTTCTATGGTCAATTTCAGGTCAAAAAATTATGGAAAAATAGAACCGTAAATGTTTGTTTTCTTTTTTATTAGAATTAATTTAAAGGTACTCTTACAGTTCACATTGTATGCCTTCTTATACTGAGTAATTTTTAAATGCCAGCTGCATTCTAAAATGTCCTGTTATTATAAACAATTTATGACAGGTCATGTTGCATTTAAGTGGAATTTAGCGTTGCTTTTTTTCAGCGTTCTAAAAGAGCAGGAATGCACTTTAAGGAAACACTTTATCCGTTTCCGTACCTCCATCTAAGGCACATTTTTACTTGAAGTGCTTACTTTCATCAGACCGGTCTCTTTATTATACACATTGGACATATGTAGTTGTCTAACAAGTTAGTTAACCCTGGTGGGCAGTTAAGAAACGGTAGTTCTATAAGAACCACATGTGTTTACGTATATTCTCATGCGTATTCTCATACGTATATTCTCATAAATTAGTTTGTCGTGAAAGGGGAACATTGACGAGAATACATTTTCTTTTGACAACTACTCAAGTGACCAGTATACTTACATCTATGCTAGCAGAGTCAATTCAATTATGTAAGTGATGCGGGTGGGTGGGAAATTTTTGTCTTCCTAAAACATGTGGGATGGAGGAAATATGCGGGGATAACGGGAGACAGTGATGAGAAATCTAGGCAGCTATAAGATATTACGGGTCGCATCATATACCGCTTGCATGTCCCTTACCCGCGCCCAACCGTGGCTCCACACAGGTAGGCTCCGTCTGCCGGTTACACACGGTAACCCTCCTGACCGACAGACGAAACCATATGCATGTATCCAGTGTTGTTTATCCCTACACCCGGTAATTCTGCTTTCCCAATCCCCACTCCTTCAATCCTTCCCCAATTAAAACTGTCTCACACAGAGGACGACATGAAATATCGTAGGCTGTCTAGATTAGATCGGGTGGCTTTTAACTAAATTGAGTCGTTCCACATAGTAGAATCTGATAGTCATGTGGTATGTTTAAGCAGCCGTATTTAGGGACAGCACTGCTTGCTCCCTTGAGAGGAACCGTAAACACTAATTGGGAAAGTACATTACTTACAAGTATACCGTGGCTTCTAGATTCAAGACTGCGGGTCAAACCATAATACTGGACAGAAAAAACACTTGCCCCATCCTTTATGTCCATAAGTGACGCTGCTAGGGGTGAATACGGCCATTATCGTAGCATGGAATTTTCATTTTGCCCATCCGCGGGGTGATCGATAAGAAAAAAGGAAGCAATAGTCGCTCAAGAAAGGGCACTTCACAGGATACCTGCTCTAAGCGAGGCCCGCTTCTAGGAACAAGGGCAACTGGAGGAGGTAATCGCTGGCTACAAATTCGTCTGGAACGGTTGCCAAAAGGCACAACTGCGCAAAGCTGTCGTTGCCTTAGCCATCCCTAAAGACATCGTTGGAGAACTGTTCTGTCTGCTGCAGGACATCAAAGAGTGGCTCATGACTACGCATACGTCTGCAGGGAGACAAATCCAATATTTGTATTTAGTTTCGTCGTGCCTCCAATAACCAGCTCTAACAAGGCAAACACGAGTTCTACAAAGACTCACCTACACTCCTGGCGACGGTTCCCAAGACAGACCGAGGTATTGTTCTTGTTGACTTCGGTGCCGACTTCAAGCCGGACCTCCATCGTCTTAGCAGCTATAATGGGAACGACTTCTTTTTTCTAGCCTGGGCGAAGATCGCCTCCTGCTAACCTTCACTTTCCACCTTCCGACACGAGATACTGCAACGCGCAGGTACGCCCGATTGTGGCGATGGCAACTGGTGGACTGCGTTCTCGTCTGGAAACGGGATCGAAAGCATGTGCCTGTAAACAAGGTAGTCTGTGAAGTCGATGGCTGAGCAGATCTCCATCTCATAATTTAAATGACGAAGTTCCGCTGCAATATCGTAAGAAACCACGAAGTAAGTGGCCACCAGCTGAGTTAAATACTACTTTGCTCGTCGCTTCCATTTCAGTAATCAGGTGGCCCAATACCATGAATAATTGCTATTTCTTTGCGACAAAACCACCATGGAGGTAGCGATACCACCTGCACAACGTCATCCTCCCGTCCTTACGTCGTAAATATCCGGATTTTCTTGACGAAAACGACGCTTATGGACAAACTAACAATTACGTTCTAGGAGATGGGTCAGCACTGATATGTACTTCTGTATTTCGAGTATAAGACAATCGTCCATGTCCACAAGCCGAAAGGGATTTGTAAATCTGTGATACGCACAGAAGCACCCCATTGCTTAAAGCTGCTGCCAATATCTTCGCAAACATTCTCAGCCATCTAACTGGCCATCAGGCATACGGACTTTGTCCGGAAAGCTAATATGGTTTTCGATTTTGCCACGGAACCACCAACATGATCTTTTGAGGTGGTCATCTACGCGTGCGTTGCCACGATATGCAGACATACCTCTTCACGACCGTTGTGGATCTGACAAAAGCCGTCAACACGGTGAATCACGATCAACTCTGAAAAATCACATAGAACTTCGACCAGCCTTAGCAATTTACTGTCATAGTGCGCGCCAGAGACAGCGGGACAGCTTAATCAGCGTTTGCAGTGACCAGTGAAGTTAATCAGGATTGCACACTGGCTTCCAATATTTTGGGTCTCATGTGCTCCGTTATGCTGATAGATGCATACCCTCAAAAGTGTCCAGATATTAGCATCTTCATTGAATATTCTATCCTCCAGGAAGTGCGGCAAGGTCTTCACGGTGAGGCAAATAGTATAAAACTCATGCCAACTGTGCTATTGAGTGATTTAGCAGGTGAAAACGTTTTAGAGAAGAAAGCTAGGTACTGAGTTGACTTAAAAGGTGCTGCTGTACCTTAGAGGCATCGACCAGAAGGGAGATATGACCTCCGTGAGCCTAATGGCTCGGTAGATTTTAATAATGTATTGCAGTCTCCACATTAAGAACAGCGAAAACGTCTTCAGACAGCTCAAATTGACCTTTGAGACTCGAGAGGAGACTAGGTTTGGAGGCTTCCACGGTAGAAATTGACTATATTAACCAGCGCTGCAATTGAGACTTGAAAGGTGAAGATGGAACTTCATGAATGCTCGCGAGTTTTGTAAGACGAGGATGGATGCTGTTGGAGCAGAACATATTTGCGAGAAACTCTAGGAAGTGGACGCGGAATAAAAACTTGAACAGGCAGAGATCAATGCCAAATCGTTGAACGCTGTAGAACAACGTTGCAAGAAGGTCCATGTTCCTCAACCGTAGAGCTGGCCATCAAGGGGTTGTCAATATAGGAGAAGGCTAAGGGTAGAATGCAAAGCACTCTGTCCACGAAAATTCAGGACGTCCGAAAGGTGTTACAGACTCAAAATGAAATACATACGAACATAAACAGGCCGAATAAGTTGTTTATTACCATTTTTGCCGTCTTCCGGGACAATAAGGTACGATTCAAGGCCAGAATCACCTCGCTCTTTGAAAAGAGAGACTTATTGAATAGGGAATTGGCAAAATGTTGAGGGTGCAGGACAATAAAGGACGTTTAAGATTAGACGAATACGACCAGCGTATTAGGCGAAAAGCTACCGATTAGCACGATTCAAGTCATTATCCAAGACTGCGAGTTAGAAGGACACCTCAAAAGGAAAGGTTCCTTGAACGGTGGACTGGATTGTTTAGTCATATATACGCGGGTGATAGCAATCGACCGGAAGGTCGAAAGCGGCGATTAATTATGTACTTTGAATGGCACGGGCCATGTCAACGACTAAAAAGGCCCATGAGGGTGAGGTTACAAGGGATGAAGGTGGCAATTAACGACCCGTTTCTGCTACCGTCTGTGGCAATGAGTTCGAGAGGTTATCCGAAACATCAGGCGAATAAAAGTCTTATCACAGAAATTGCTCCTACTTCTCAATTAACGAAGAGTTGATGGCCTGGAGGTTGAGGCACCGGCAGTCGACAGCTGTGGGAGGGAATAAACTCAGCCGAACACCAGTATCTAACCAAGTAATTACGGTTGTCGCAGGCATGGTAGATGAGGCCAGTGATAGAGCTAATGGTTGCAATAACTTTTGGCATGATCCCTTTAACACTTTTGCTTTGATTGAAACTGAATGAATAAAAAGAAGAGCAGCAACGATCTTTGGCACCAAAGGTGGTGTAATACCAGCAGGTGGTGGCTCTGTTGGAAAGATGTGAATAAGGACACTGGGAATGCCAGATAGATGACATCTGTGGGCTCTGTGATGGAGCAGACTCTGTTTTTGAATAGAAGTCGCATTTCAGATTTAAAGTGTGAGAATGGAAATGCAGGACACGTTGTGGAAGTGGAAAGGCATCAAGTCACAGCTTGACGAGGTTGTGCATCTTCATCAGCTCTTTGGCCATCCGAGCAAATTTCCTCTCTGAAAGGAAGTCAGAAGCTGTGATGTGATAGAAAGAAGATTAGCGATCGAAAGAATAATCAGTTATCGAACTTGGGAGCAAACGCTAGAGTTCCCAATGATCGACAAAATGAAGGTTCCTAAATTACAAATCGAGACGTATAAGTTTTGACAAACTTTGCCTGCTACCATTTTCTTAATCGCTGTCACAAATCCCGCGATGGCACCCACGATGACAGCGATCATCTCTTTCGCCCTCTTTATTGGAGAGAACACTTCCGGCGTCTCCTTAACCACCACGGTCATGACCTAACCTTATTGTGGTTGCACCTTCAGATTGCATATCGTCCTGCTCGGTCACTTGTGGATTCATCGCACGGTGATAGGCAAACCAATGTCAAGGGCCTCGGCATGTAGCCGACACATCGGACTCAGCTGCACGCACTGCCCTTGCAAATTCAGACACCGCAGGAGCCTATTCAGCTGCATAATAATCCCCATCAGAGGAGTTCACCACATTGTCAACAGGCCAAACCCAACATGTGTGTACGACAAATCTCCCACCTTCAACTCTGCCAATTCTTCTTCCACCAGCGTCTTCGCCATTACCAGCATTCATACTGCCAGCAGCATAACAGCCGCCACTCATTTATGAACGTTCACCCGACCGCAAATAGAACTCATCGGTCCCCCTCTGCCTTGCGATCCGACAGAGGCCCTGACAACTGTAGCAGCTGGTGATATAGGCGACACAATTCGCCTATAATAGCTGCCAACTTATCCTGCTCATAATGATGCCACACCTGCACATCTACCATCGGCCTCGTCGGTCATTCGCGAATCTGCTGCAATGAAGTAAGCATACCAATGCCTAGAACGTCGCCATATACCCGCCTTGATTCTCCGCACTGTCCACGCAAATTCAGTCCACACATGAGCCTGCTCAGTCATATGGGCATCCATGAAACTAATCAACTAAATATTAAGCTAAAAACTAAACTTAACTAAATCTGCCGGTCGCATAAGACAGAATTCTGGAGCTTGGGTATCTTAGGTGAGCGACCAAATTAACTCTTACCTAATTGTCATATGGGGAGACTGTTAGGAAAATCTGTGTCCCGAGGGGGGGGGGAAGGAATGCGTGGAGGAGTGCATATAAGGATCAGCTCACTGACTTGATGATAATTTATCGAAAACAAACGTATGCTCTTAAACTAGACTTCTAAATCTTTCTGGAGAAGTTTCCACAACCAATTGAATATGGAATGTTAAAATGTTATATTTGTGATATACTTCCACTTACCTCTTAAAAAACTATACCTTAGCTAAGTTATCAGCGTATAGTGCATAAGAAGTAAGACCTCCACTCTCCTAAACGCAAAACAACGAAGCAATAGTGTGCTGGCCGACCATCTGGCAAGTTCTTGATGATGCACAATATTACAATTAAGCGTCAGAATGATACACTTTCCTAAATTAGTCAAGTATCATAAGCATTTAATATATTAAGACGCGATTCACCCATAAATATGAGTATATTTTCTAAAAAATTTTTTCAAAAATCCTTCCATATACTTATTTTATAATTAGGTACTTTTCGAATATTACGCTCAAAGATAGACATGTTTCGTTTGATAACAGTTTCCGATTATTATATTTTATAACGACAAAATTGGAAGAGGAGGATAAGTGTTATCAAGTGAGTACGAAAGAGGATATTTTGTGCATATTTTCTATGAAAAGTCCCGGAGGTTATGATAATTTCAAAACTTAATAGAAAATGCATACTAACAAATTAGGCTTATTTTACGGGATGTGTTTTCTGAAGCCAAACCAATATGAAATGCATGTAAAAGCAAACATCTTAGCGTGTCGGAAAAATCATAAGATTATGTCGCAGTATGCTCAATACTGCAGTCCACCTTACGTAATCCTTCCGAAATGAAAAAAAAATATTTCGTAATTTCGGTTGACATTTTATGGTATCGGTCACTGTAAACCCGGCAGCCGTTCAAAGTGAGCCTGTTATTAATGAAATTTAATTAAATCATCGTATATTTTAATATAACTACAGAGACGGTAGTTTGGCGTTTAGCTTTTCGCACCAGAATGCCTTAATAACCTAGCTTAACCCTAAATACTATCCTATCATCACAAGGAAGCAGATGTAAATCCGATATTCACGGACAAAAGCATCGTAAAGTAGATTTTCTAATGTTCCAAAGGTTCATAATATCAGTAAAACAGGTGCAGGATTTGCCTGCCTTGTGTGCAAAAAGAATTATAACTATTGGAATAAATACGTACAGGACAAAAAACTGATTATTTTTCTGTTATTGAAATTTCTCATGACATTTCTAAGGACCTTTGCTTTGCTTCATTTTTAAATTAGGACTGTTAAGTATGGGATCATTTCCGCAGAAAATAGCTCTTTTCGGTGCAACAATTTCGTAAAGACTTGATGTACTTAATATACAAATGAATGCCAGTCACTAAAATTTTGGATATATTTTGAAAAAACTGATTATATTCTATCACAAGGTTCGAGCAAGGAACAGCAATTTCTTAAATCACTGGACTTTTACCGGGTGAAGATTGGGGATTTTGGTTTCAGTAAAGTAATGGACGACGAACATCAACATTTGTCAACATTTTGCGGATCTCCACCCTATGCAGCTCCCGAATTATTTTCATCTAGATCGTAAGTGGAAATTTTTTTATAAAAGCTAGAATCTAACCTATTCGTTATAGTAAATTGAAGGACTACCTACTAACATTTTGTTCGCTAGATTTACAAGCTCTCCAACCGTTAATGTTCGCCTTTAGTTGAAGTAGTTTTACATAAAGCGATAAATGTACAGCACTGCCATATTTCAAGAAGACTCGGTATAAGATTCGAAACATTGTGCTCACGGAAGACGTTAGTACTGATAATCTCCAATCTTTAAAATGTAAGCAATTCCTATGCGTTTATCATGGTGGAACCTATTTTAAAAACATTTATGAGTTTGACTCCGATATGCATGCCTTAGAATATTGGCATATAAGTCATTATATTATTTCCATGTTCAACCATGAAACATCACACTATTTGCCTAACCCGCGAAAATGTGGAGCAGTTACTTCTTCTTTCCTGTGAATGAATTACTTAAAATGTTTCCGCAGATACATTTTGACATGTACATGCCGATCAATTTATCACGAGCAGCAACTTTGCAGGCAAGCATACTTTTAAAATCAACCCTTCAGTTAAAGCTACTTGAAAAAAGGAGAAAACTGCGATACCAGTGAGCAATAAGGCTTAAAGGCATATGACAACAAAGAAGCGCTATAAGGCCCATTTTCCTCTGTGCAAATGAATACTTTGGAATTGAGAAATCATGTATTTAATAAGTATTATTAAGGCTATAAAACTAGTTATTTCAAAATTATACATGTAGTCCACGAATTAGATAATTTTACTGTAAATATGCTTACAACAACTCTCTAAGTTTTGTAGATGTATTCATTTTCTAAGCCCACGAAGCCTTTGTGAATGTTTTAATATGTTCGAAAAACGTTTGACTAAGTGTGATCCTGATTTGTTTATGAATATTTCATTTTCCTGTATTATCATAAATGCCGTTTTGCCTTCAGTTTAACATACTTAAAATCGCTATGGTGTCATGTTTTTACACTTAAACTAACCTTTTTACTCTAATGCCTCATTACAATTTTAAGTAGTTTCTTAAGTTGACTATTCTATTATATATCCTAATACTTACATTTTAAACTTAAACCATAGCCTTCATCTTACCGGCCTTTGTTCAACCCGAACCCACGAGCGCAATGGTGTGCCTTGAACACAGCCAAGGTGCTAATCCCCTGAGCTACGAAGTACTGGTCGGGACCCATGCATTTAGTCTCATTTGGGTCACGCTACTCACTTAGCTTTTGCGATGAAGTCTGAGGAAGTAAACTGACTGTTCAAGCGAAATTCCCAACGCACTATATCTAGAATCAACCACATGACTACCGCCCGTTTCCTTATAATGTAGTATTATTCTGATTTCCGTATCCCCTTCTATTATTAAATTCATATTTTTGTTTAACCCAGCATTGTTACATTAATAGCCAAAAGAATAGGATGCAAACTAATTATTCCTGTCGGATGATATTCTAAATAATCGTCTGTCAGGTGTGCATCTTTTTAAAATTTAAATAATATCTTACATGTCTGTGATTTATTAATTGGTTTTGCGACCGCATGCTTGTAAGGAATTTTATATACCATTTATATTTGGCAGTGCACTTACGAATTTTATTTTACTTTCAGCTACCTCGGACCTCCAGTCGACATGTGGGCATTAGGAGTTCTTCTTTTTTACCTTCTGGTAGGATTTCTGCCCTTTCGCGGTCGAACCGTCGGCCAGCTGCGTAAAACTATATTGGAATGCCAGCAGGTGAAAATCCCACTGCACCTTTCCGCATCGGCGAGCAATTTAATAAGACAACTCCTTCGTAAAAATCCACTGAGTCGCCCCATGGCGGCTAAGATCATTAGCGATGCCACAAGCCCCTCACCAGCACTTCGAGCAACGCCTGTGACTGAAACGCAAGATGGTTCGCACGCCAGAAGAACGGAGCCATGGTTGAGTGGACAGGTTTTTCCAAAGGCCTACCCACGTTTTATGATAAGCTCAATTGTGCGTTGTTTATTCTGTTTTTTTTTGTACCTTATACGCACGAGAGAACTGCAAGTAACAATTTTCTGCTGAAAGTTCTGAAGGATTTTTAGAGTTAAATATATAACAGCACCCTTTATTAGCTAATATGATGGTTAGCTCCATAAATATATCATACTCTATCTCGCATTTTTAAAAACTAGGGGACTCACAATTAAATCTAGTCGATACCTAGGAAATAGGGCAATGCCCTGCAGTAGCTAAGTCCGCCAGCGAATATGCTATGAAGCTTTTTAACTTAAAGTACTACAAACGCTTTTTATTCAAAAGTCTTTCTCAATCAGTCTGACTCTATGAATTGAAAATGTGTTTGAAGGTTCATTTTATATTAGTGGCCCAAAGAAGTGCTAGATGAAAAACGACATCTACAGCTTTTGCACATTTTGGAACAACTGCATGAAGCACAACCTTTCGGCCGCCCTTGAAAAGCACATTTATGATCCTCTTATCATCGAATTAATCGATAGCGAGCTCAATATTAATTTTGCCCAACATCATCCATTACAAACTGCGAAACTGTATACAGTCAATTCATCCATGCGTTTAAGCCTTATTAAGGAATCATCTGAGGTAACGGTTTTGTAACTTATGTTACCAAGACGTCTGAAGACCCTTGTGGCACTTTTCGCTTCACAGTGAGGCACTTTTTGAACAAAGAGGAGTCGTGCTACGAAGGATAGCCCGATGTACGAGCATTGGAGTAGAAAAACTTTATAAAAGATTGGCAAGACTGACAGATGCTGTGTGAGAATTTGACGATGAAAGGTTCCCCAGAGCAGATTTGCGGAAGAGCTTTGTCCACAGATAAGTTTCAGAGCATTAAATACAAAAAGTCGAACATAAAGTAAGTGGGCGTACAGGAGCATCACTCGCAGTGCCTTGGTTTTTATGAAACTGACATTTTCCCGTGACTCCCCTCTACGGTCCGATGAAGGCATACCGGATAAAAGACTGAGACAGGCCTACCCTCTCCTACATTTGGCATGGCGCAATGGATGTTTGGTCGTCTTAATTTTGCGGCCAATGTTTCGCCCAAATAATAGTTCCTACAAATTAAGTCCCTGACACATTAATTACATGAAGTTTGACTCATATAAAATCTACGATATTTTGATATAATTAAGCTCGAAACATCGATTTCACAACAACTAACGGTAGACTTGACGGAAATACTGACTGGACGCCAGGACGCCAGAACGAGATTAATAAGTCCCTGGAGTCGAAACATCTTTTCGAGTGCTTACTAAACTGCCTAAAAACCTATTTTACCTTCACCAAAATAATAAATGGTATTCCCACGGGCTAGTTCCATCAAGTTTTATTGCCAAAATAGTCCTTTAACGAATAAAAAACTCATAAGTCACAGAGTGTCAACCAAAGTCCATGTGTTCGTTATGTCGCCGACAGTTTTGTTGCTGTAAAAATGACTTCCACCTTTAAAATTACTAAATTCAGTTGCCTCGAATACCGCTGATGTTCAATTGGGTACCTGCAAACTGCAGTTGTCAGAAAAGCCACCAACGTAAAGCAAACAATAAACTGCAATAAGGATCGCCCTCTGCCTTTTAAACGTCGCCGTGTGTGAACTGTATCCCAATGAATCGAAGCACTTCAGCACGCCAGCAAATATGCAATCTGAGGATCTATACATGCATAACCTCTGCATAGCTAACAGATACCCAAACTACAGGATGTCCCAAAATTTGTACACATTTTTATATCATTTTAAACTTGGTGTTTATTAAAATATTATTTCAAAAATGTAAAAATATTTAAAAGTATCATTTTATTATTCTTCCCTGCATTTGACTAGTGCAATAGTGGCTGAAGTGAGAGAAACCATTGAAGAAGAATGCACCCAAATACCAAAGGAATTGTTTCATAGTGTGCGCGATTCCAGTGCTTCGCGCTCTTAGCAGTGTCATGATCAAAACGGACGTCAGTTTGAGAAAATTAAGTGAAAAAACAATAAAATGATATTTTTAAATATTTATTTACATTTTTTATAATAACATTATGTTAAACACCAATTTTACAATTATTTTAAATGTGTATAATTTTGGGATACCCTGAATTTAACGAAAAAAAGCCGGCGCCATGCAAACATAATGCGGTGAACAGAAAAGAAATAGTAATTCTGGAAGACAGTCCGCTGCAGTAAAGATTCCGCGAGGTGATAAGTCGACTGTGTCAGCCAGCCAGAGTATATGTAACTATCGAACTGAAAAAAACGTCTAGAAAACAACTTTTTTGACAAGGAATGTAACTCATCTAAGGAAATAGAACAAACATTGCAGACCCATGTAGTCGAGCGGAGATTAGCATCTTGAAGGCTCGATCCGAACTCTCCTCTCGCAGAGCAGAGGTAAGCGATGGCTACGCTTTGGTTATCAGATAGCATGACTTCTATATCGCGGCAACTCCAGGACGGGACACCTTTTACTCAGGGCGCAATATAAGGATGCCAGCTCAATCGGCAGGCAGTTTGATCAGTTTGCAGCTGGTAAAGTCCTGCATACACAAAGACAAGGACAAAAATGCCACACAGGACTTGAGAACTCCGTGCAGATATGGCCTGACGACGAACTCAATCACAGAGTGCGGTAGGGAGTCATCAGATAGAAAAAATCCAACAGAGGCCCATCCATCGTACAGCAATGAAGTAATTCATAACGCCTACAATTTTCAACGCCGTTAAACATCAACCAAAAGGCCAAAAGAGCGAAAAAAGAGCAAACTCAAATGATGCAAAGCCGAGTAGGTCGAACGCCACGTGCCCTTCTGTTTGGCTTTATGTCTGTAATGCCTTGAAAATGGTGATCTAACCAAGCTATCTTAAATATCAGCACTTCAAAGATTTTTCCAGTGAGCTCCCTTTTTTCGAACTGTTACATTTAGCACGGGGCGTATCATCATATCGCAAACTAATTACTCGTCATGATTTCGTCAATGTATTTTAGCCTCTGCGGATGCATGCTGTAATAAATCTTAGTTTTGCTTCTCTGTTTCTCTAAAGCCACATGAGTAGGGTGTGTTTAGACAATTGCTAAGCAAGCTGAAACAAATAGTTCTTGTTTATTATGTGGAATAAAACTTGAAAATTTCATTTGTTTACTACCTCAAATATAGTTTCTGGATTGGAATATACATATCCATAATAACACAAAATAACATTTCCGGCAAATAAAAATGACACTGAAATGGCCGTTTCTGCCCAATTAGCCATAATAATCCAGCCATACCCAAACCCGGGTGCTGCAACCCTTGAGGCTGTAACTCGTGGCGTGTTGATAAGAAGCAAAACGACATAAGTCTTGAGACTCGAGCTATTTTGCTAGTCCATTTTGCGGGGCATACTCACGATTGTGCGGCAACAGGTGCGGCTCAACAGTGAAACCCAAGGCACAATCGCGACGAGTGTGTGAGTATCCCTCTATTATTAAAAATGAAATTTGGAAAAGACTGTAGGGGCATATTTTGCCATATGCATGACTCTTATGTATTTGCACTGCAAATATTTCGACTAAAACTGGCTCACACAGAAGTTCAAATATTGTCGCATATTTTAAGTTTATTAAATGGTTGCCAACGAGTAAACATAATCTGATAGTTCCAAGGAAATGCATCCTTTGTGAAAATGAGTAAATTTATTCAGTAAATCATTGACGCTTGATTCACTCAATAAATTAACTCATCTTCCCAAGGAACGCCTTTCCTTGAAATTACATTTCTTGGGATGCCTGCCTGCCAGTTTACAAGAAATAACCTGATAAATATATGCAAATAATAAAGGAAAAAGTTCGTGTTCCAGGTATTTGCATGGGTAAAGAAGAAAGACGGTCAAGCACCGGATCTATTTGTTTATTAATATGAGCTTTCGAACTCTTACAGAAGTTCATCGTCAGAGATATGAAGCAGCAATAAACGTGGGGCTAGTTATAGCGTGTGCCAAAAACAGTTAAAGTTTGAACGTGAAGAAAATTTATAAGTGTCTAGCGTGGGCGCCGATTGACCACTGCGGACAATGTCAGCCTGCGTAAGTTGGTTGGTTGGTAGCCCATGTTGGATCAAGGTTTCCCGCTAGAGTCCAAACTGGGTGCGGTTGGGAGGCGGAGAAAACCCGCGACCTCGGCCGGCTTGAACCAAAGGTCCTCAGGGGTGACTTGGGTGCCTGGCCGGGAACTGCAGACGAAGAGGTGACGGCAGTCATGCGGCGAGACGCCGCAGTCGGGACGGCTGTCAGGTATAGAAGGGTCCAGCCGGTGTTGGTACTCGCGAAGGAGTATGCAGTGGCCGCTGCGAAGCTGCGCCAGGGTACAACGTGTTACCCGTGGGAGATGACGTTCCGAGGTGGCAAACGGAGGTGGATAGTCACCCAGGAGGACCGGGGAATGGTAGCTGGATATTGCGTCCACAACTGCTCTCTGGTGAAGGCGCTGGTAGCCTGTCCTGATGACGGAGCTATCAACGGGTAGGTCTGAGAGAGGCGAGGCGACAGCTGCCTTGTGGAGACCTCGGATAGACGTCCGAACGTTACTACTTGGCTCGAGGGCGTTGCAACGATGGTGGCTCGGATGGCCAGGTTGTGAACAGGTCCACCAGAACTGCTGGCCGAGGAGTTTGTTATGTGCGGCGACCGGCAGGACAGAAACCTCCGCATGAAGATAATCGATGGGCGAAATTTTACAGCAGCCCATGATCGTGCGGAGGGCACCATTCTGTGCTGACTGAAGGCGGCGGAGGCTGGTGGAGCTGATTGTGGGAGATCAGATTGATGCCGCATAGGTGAGATGCGGCTTGGTCGTTGCATTGAATGTAGTCGTCAGCAACTATTTCGCGCAGCCCCAGGAAGTGCCCGCGAGAGCCTTGAGGACCTTGGTGCACCTGTTCACTTTGCTTACGACATCCCTCGCATGGTCTGCGAACGTGAAGAGCGGATCTAAACGGACGCCGAGGAGCTTGGGCTTTCGGACCAGCGGTACAGTCTCCCCGTTGACGATGGTATCCAGATGGCGATTGAACTCCTTCGGATCCAGCGTGAAAACAGTGACGGACGACTTGGCAGCCGAGATGGACATCCCGCGCTGAGTGAGGTTGTCCACAATGTTAGGCATCAATTTCGAGAGGACCTGTGCAGCCTGATCAATGTTATGGTGCTGGCAGAAGATGGTGACATCATCCGCGTATGATACCACTTTGGCGAGTGCCGGAGGGAGTGGGAGTTCCCGCATGTAAATGTTGAACAGCGTCGGGTTGAGCACAGAGCCTTGAGGAACACTGCAGGTCTGCTTATGGGGCTTGGAGAGAGTGCCGCGGAAAAGGACACGATCGTGGCGGCCACGGATGTAAGCCGCCAACCATGGGATCAGGCCAGTCTGGACGTTCAGAGAGACCAAGTCCTGCGGGAGCTGATCGTGGCGGACGCAGTCAAAGGCTCGCGACAGATCAATTGAGACAGCCACGGTCCGCGAAGCGGGCTTCTGTTGATTGAAGTCCTCGAGGATGGCGTCGCTGAGCTCGAAAAGAGCCGTTGTCGTGCCACGATCCGACCTGAAACCATGCTGGTGGTTGGACAGATCCGCTGCAGACGTCAGAATTGGAAGGAGAAGTCGTTCCAAAATTTTCGCCAGTAGACTAAAGAGGGCGACTGGGAGATAGGACGTCGCTTGACTGCGGTCCTTGCTAGCTTTGACCAGGTGAATGATGGTGGACTGGCGCCAGCAATCGGGGATGATTGAACTGGCCAGCGAACGATTGAAAATGGCTGCCAGGTAGGCAGCCACCTTGGAGCCGATATGGCGCAAAGGGATAGGAGCCAGGCCATCCGTTCCTAAGGCTTTCAAGACTGTTGTTTTCCTGACGGCGGTGAAGATAGCATCGGCCGAGAAGGAAATTTTCGGAAGCAGGGCCTTATGGAGGAGGCGAAGGAGGGGGCGCTGGCTTTAGGGACTGGGAGCCGAGCGGGGCGAGAACAGCTTGTTCATCTTCGCGGCGATCCTACCGTTGTTGGAGATGAACTTGTCGTCCCCGAAGCTAATAGACTGTTTGGGTGTGTCAGCCCGGGGCTTGGTCAAATTGCGTAGATGTTTCCAGATGGCAGCTGCGTTGCCGCGGAAATAACAATATGCAACTTTTTCACGCCAACGTTCCAGTTTGTCGTCATTGACGGTTTTGTTTATCAAGCCCTTGAGTTTGCCAACACGCCGGTCAGTTGCTTCTCGCGCTCGGATCTCGTCTCGCTCTCGTTCCAGTTGGGAGGCTTCGCTTGGTTAGTTTGGGCGGAGTATGGGGATGCGACCGTTCGGTATATGGTGGCCTGCTGCTGCCAGAAGCAGGTGACGAACGGCGCGCTCCGCTTTGTGGACACAGTTGGGGGGCAGTAGCTGATCGGTTTCCGCTTCGCATTCCGCGGTGAACGCTGCCCAGTCAGCTCTTCAGAAGTTGATGAAATGCCTGTTTGGAGCCTTGATACGGTCGGCAGAGGTGGCCAATTCGAGCACAATGGGGAGTTGATCGCTCCCTAGGCTGATTTCCGCGCTCCAGGTGGTGGAGGCTACCAGGCTGAGACTGGCAAGGGAGACATCGGGAGAGCTGGGGGCACCGTTGGGTGGGAGCCGCGTTGGGCTGTCCTCGTTGAGGACTGCGAAGGGAGCTTGCTCTAGTTCATCCGCCAGGACTTCTCTCTTGGAATCGGCCGCCAAATTGGAGCACCACAGGTCGTGATGGGCGCTAAAGTCACCTAGAACCAAACTGTCACCAGAAGGTAAGTAGGGAGCGATAGAGGCGGTGAAACCTGGAGGACAACTGGACGTTAGAGGGATATACACGTTCACGATGGTTAGCGGCACCGGGCCAATGTTAAGAGAAATCGCTAGTATTTCCGTGAGATCAGCACCAAGCAGAGGTAGCTGGTGATGGGCAATGGATTTGTCTACCAGGAAGGCAAAGCCTCCACCTTTGTTGTGGCCGCGGTCGCGACGGACGATCGTGTAGTCGGCACAAGACGGGATCTTAGTGGAGTTAGACCACTTTGTCTCTTGGATAGCCACCACAGCTGTGCTGTGCGAACGCATGAAGGCCAGGAGCTGGTCAAGCTTGGTAAGTAGGCCGTTGGCGTTGAACTGGAGGATCTTTAGACCAGGCGGTGAGGCAAGGTCGGGGACCAGAGGCTTTGAGTTCAGGACCGAGCGGGCTGGAGGTGTGGAGACAGGAGCGGGCACGGGATAGCTGGGACACGCGAAGGCGGGCGACCAATCGGCAGCTTTGGCGAGGCCACTGCAGCGGAGATGGCACTAACCGTTGCAGGAGCCGCAGCGTACAGACCAGTCGCGGCGGCCCAGGCGGACTCGGCAGAACGAGCAGTATCAGAGAGGTCCAGGGTTGGCCTGAATTCCGGTGGCGAGGAGGAGGAGGAGCATCGTGGCCGGGCGGGGCTGCTCCGTCATCAAAAACACGGGTTGGGCTGAGGGGGGGGGGTTGATCCAACGTAGAAAGATGGGTGTAGCAGACCTTGGCCGCCGGGAGGGCGGATACGAACGCAGTCAAAGAAGCGTCTGCTGCGTTCTGCGTAAGTGGGTGCGGTCGATGTGTTGGGTGGGGATATTTACAAAACAACTTTTAAGTGTCATCAGGTCGTGAGGGGTAAGCAACCGCGATAAAGGGGGTGGGGGCAATTGTAGCAATATATGTTGATTAACCGTCAGTGATTTCTACGTTCATCGGCGCATCAGCAACGAAAATGAGGCAATTATAGAGTATGTGGGCCTAATTAACTGTGACGTACGTCTGGCTGTATTTTTACGTAATTAGGCGAGGCTCTGTACGACGGTGCCAATTAGACACATCGGTTGACTGAATTCCCGTCCGTGGATCAGATTTCGATTAATTCTCTGCTTGTCTGGTTTCCTGTGTGGGCGAGTACCTTGACGGCCAATAATTTGAACTCTTGGCCTGTTTCGTAGGTGTGAGCTGCAACTTGTGATACTTCATCGCCTCGTCGCACGGCCAACTTGTGTTCACGCATGCGCGATCCGAGCATGCGTTCAATTTGGCCTATAAAATTGCAAGGACAGCCTAGGCCTGAGATACGATACGCTACTCCAGATTGTTCATTCGGCATAAGCCGGTCTTTTATTTTCATCACCCTACTGTGCATGGTAGCCTTGGGTCAGTGTGCAATTCCAACACCTAGTCCTGCAGCGATGCGCTCAGTCGCCTCTGAGACGTCCTTGAGGTATGACAGAGCATGTCATATCCTCGGTGGTTCTTCTGTTTGGGTCCTCCGGGGCCGAACGAGTAGGGATTGGTTTATAAATGCTTTCGAATAACCGTTCCGCATAAATTGGTCGCGAAAATATCGGGCCTCGCCTACCCTTTCCTCCAACCTACTGCCGTGAGTCTGAATCCGATCTCGCCTACTTGTGCAGGCTGACATTGTCCGCAGTGGCCAATCGGCGCCCACGCTAGACACTTATTGATTTTCTTCACGTTTAAACTATAACTGTTTTCGGCACACGCTATAACTAGCCCCACTTTTATTGCTGCTTCATATCTCTGACGATGGACTCCTGTAAGAGTTCGAAAGCTCAGAATAATAAACAAATCGATTCGGTGCTCGACCATCCCTATTCTTTACATATGCAAATGAAAATAGGGCTGCGAATACTATCAGTCCTCTTGGTCAAGACCACCATACCAACTTCAGTTTATGAATTTCACCGAAATTTTAATTATTTTTTACAATCAAACAAAAAACACACAGGTAAATCCAATCTGCTTCCTCCTAAGTGTGCTTGTGCACATGTAAAACGCGTCGTCAATAATGCTGAAAATTTATTCAAATACTGTATTGTATGGCTGAAATGTGTTTTTTTTAATCACGAAAATGTATTGTACATTACTTTTTTATGACGATAGTTATCGTTCATGGAAATAACTAGGTTAGGACAGTTCAGCTTAGTCTCTTTGAGGGAAATGCAGGTGTGTACCTTTAAGCTCCTTATTTGTGTACATGCGTGTTGTGATATCGAACTATAGTACTTCAGCTTATTGGTGATGCCAAATGACACGCGCCAGTGGGAAGGAACAAAGGAAAAAAAGGCAGGCAGTGATGAACCTGCCTGAGGGGGCTCTACACTATTTTTAAAGGGAAGGGGACCTCAGAGATCACGGGAGCCATCACCGACGTGTGAAAGACGCGGCCAGATTCGCCCTTACTGACTGAAGATGCCACCGGCAAGGTCGAAAACGCAGAATTACCCGTCACAATCGTCGACATTCCATTGCGGATCGAACCAAGAGGGAACGTTTAGCGGCCACATTGACTATGGTCACAAGGTGAGGTAGCTGCGATAGCTGACGGGGTTCGTCGCAGTTCGCATAAGGTCAAAGAGGGAAGATGGCAAAGACCTTCGCGTGAGTATGATGATGTGGAAGCCTAAGCGATGGATTATGCATACTGAACATATTTATAATTTAGTAGTTGATATACTTCCGATCAAAAACCGGCAAGACAGTGGCCTCGTGGCTTAATGGTTAGAACGTTTGCCTCTGACCGGCGAGACGCGAGTTCGAAACTCCAATGTGGCAGCAATTTCAGCGGCTACACTAGAGTCGGCTAGCCCTAACTGATGACGGCCAATAAGCCAGAACTAGCTATTCTAAGGTTGCCCTACCTTTGTCAGCATACTACTACTATAATAGTTATAATTTTCTGGGCACCAGGATGACATCGGTCGGGTGGTATTGTAGATAGCAATACTATATCGGTCCAAATTCCACTAAAAGACCTCTAGAGATTCTGACATAACAATATTCAGAAGTAGAGCATTCTAAGTTTCGACCATTCTCCTGAAGAAAAAGAACTTCCGAATGTTTTGCCTGGCATAGTTACACATAATCTGAGAAGAAGACCTCTCGAGTTAGTTTTTATTGTAAAGTCACAGATATTTGCGGACCCAAGACAGCAGTTTTGAGCACTTTAGATGCGCAATGTTAGTATCGGCCCACCACCACGTACCTCTATGGAACACAAAGATGACATAGAGGAATGAGACCCACGACAGAGCGGGACAAGTAAGTTCCGTTAGCGGTCGGTGAACGTTCATCACCTATGTGGAGATTAGGCAGCCGTGTTTCATAGGAAAGTGAGCCCTGTCCAATGACAAGGTTGCCTGGAAGACTTTGAATCTTTTCGGGGATGCTGAAGTCTTTCGGGTTCCAGGGTCTCCAAGCTTGGATAGCGGACCCCATTTGTGGCCGCACGAAGGTTCAGAAGAAGTGGTCATCAAAGGCAGAGAAGGGCTGTAGAAAACAGACATCGCAGACTTGGATAGCTTTGAACAGTGTAAGGAGGCTTTAAGTGATCCAAATTCCCAAGTCCTTCTCGGCATCCACTACTTACAGTAGTATGTCAGTCAGCGTTTAAACCGTGAGGTTAGAAAAACTAATTTTTCCGACTCATCTAATATTGCAATCGCTCCCACTGAACGGCAAAAGCTAGTCCATTAACAATTTTTTGGAGTCGGTTAAGGATTGCCTGCAAATGTTCTTCGCCATTTGCAGAGCGGATGACGCTTCAAAGTTTAATATTACCGGCAAGAACAGCGATATCGCAACCCAGTTTGCTGAAATAATCGTTGACATACCTAATAAACAAAACAGGGCCCAGAACGGAGTCTTGGGGGACAACATTCTCAACCGTAACCTTCGCCAACTGATTGTCACTGACATGGGCAGTATGAGGGCGGCCGATTAGGAAGTTTTGTATCCACTTTAGACGCCTACCTTTTACTCATATGCAGCTGAGTTTGTAACGAATGCGATGGTAAGGCTCGCTTTTGAAGGCCTTTTGGGAATCAGTTAAAACTGCATGCACCGTACATGCTTTATCTATTGCCCTAGTCTGCCGTTCTGGACAGTGGAGCGAATTTGCGACGCGGAACCTACCTCTGCGCAAACCGTGTTGGAAATAGGAAAGTGGATAGTTTTGTTCTAGGAACTGCATTCGGTGTTGCTTCATAATTTTTTCCATCATTTTGCAGCAAGTTAAAGTAAGGCTGACCAGTCGATAGTTTTTGCGGAGATTCTACTTCCACCCTTATCGAGGGGTGTAATCCACGTGGATCCTCAATCGGCTGATAGACATCCAGTCTCGAAGGATGTTTGGAAAAGCAAGACATAGTTTTTTACTAACTAATTGGTGACCTTCTTCGAGGTCCTCGCCGCTACCTCATCGGCCCCCGGCGATTAAGATCCCTTTAGCCGTACAGTGAACAGTCTCAACCATTGTATTCAATTCGAAGTCACTCGCAAGGTAGTCGTATCCCCTTTCCTTGGTGAAAACCGGCCGAAAAACTTTCGGAAGATTATCAACTTTCGCTTCGTATTCAGTAAAGTTTAAACTCTCGGCGGTTCTTGTTTCATGTACTCTGGTAACTGTAAAATAATTCTGCGTTCACAATGATAAGGTTAAGCACGTCCTCTTTGATATTCCGTCTTGTGCTGAGAATAAGGCCTTTGACCCGATTTCGGTGAATTTTATATGCACTTAGAGTTGCAGGATTCCAGTCCGTAAGCAATTTCTTCCGGAGACATCACTTTTTGTTTGTTAATATTTTTAAGGCCTATGTAAGCCATCGAGTACTTTTAAAAGTCAGTTTCTGGCAAACATGTGTTTTCAGCAACTCGTCATCAGGCCAAACATTTGCAGGGGAAAATGAAAGCATGGGAATATTTACGGAACCATTGAGTACTGTTGATCAACTGTTTCCTCGAAAGCGGACAGTGGTTTACGGTGAACCTATGCAATATGTCCCAGAACGTCTCCCAGACCTCCGTAATGCCACGTGCGCTCGGCCCTCATTCGATCGAAGTTTTCTTGCCAAATATTTCTTCTGACTGGCGTTGGTCTCTCGGTTATCAAAAAAGCGGTACTTCCACAGCACGATGACATGGTAACCTTTACCTAACAGAGATAGGTATGACACTTCATCGATACTGTCCTACGATTTGGTGAGGACGAGGTCCAGGCAAGTGGGCTGTTGGCCTTTACGCTCCCTACTTAAAGCGTGAAGGGTTGCATGAGAAATAACTTAAGCGTCGTGTTCAGATGGCAATCGTCAAGGGCCAATTCTGAGTCACGTGCGTAGACCGCGCTCAAGTCAACGATAGGTTTGTCAAGGTTACCCATGATCAGGATATCCGACGGTGTAGCAATCTTTTTTAGCTCTTCTAACGAACAAGTCTCGGCCATGGGATCCCTTCGCGAATGTTGGTATAGCGTCAGAAGGTGGACTGTTTATTAAACCTGGTACTTGAATGGATAGGCAAATCACCTCTGAATTACACGCCTGTTTATTTGTCTTGTCCAAAACTATAATTCCACTTTTCAGGTTTTTGAGTACACCTCCTCCTTTATACCCGTCCCTTTCCTAAACAGCTAGTAGCCATGCGTAATAAGCTCACGGTCGACCATATCTGGGGACAACCAGGCTTTGGTCAAATAAATTATATCTGGAGATAGTTACAGAGATGGATCTTCAGCTCATCGATCTTCGATAACGTGCTCTGCGTATTGGCTTGCATGAAGGTTAGTGTATGGTTTACCTGGGTGTGTATATGAAACGGCTCAACCCTTTTGTTAATGCAGTAGTCACCGGCTATTAAGCCCACCTCGGGCCCAGACCAAATTCGGCTTAATAAGCGGCGGGCGCACTAACCGGAGAGTCCTAGTTCTTGATTAGCAAACGCAGGATGGGCACTATACATTACATACGTACTGTATTATGTGGAGAGCTTGGTTATGTACAAGAAAAGAACACTTTTGTGTGTGTCCTCAGCGCTGCGGTTCGGGCGTGTTAGCCTTTTGCGCGTGCGGCTTTCTTGTGTTGGGGATTTGTCCTCCTGACCTCTCATGTCTGCTGCCGTCCGAACAGTGTGTCGCAAAATTTAACTTGAAAACTGAAAACAAATCATATCCGGAATCTTGTTTTGCGCAAAACTGGTCAAACTTATGTAACCAGTTGCGCTCGCAAGGACATTAAAATCTCACTCTATCCTGTTGGCAAACTGTGCTTTGCAGCCAGCTACTGGACTTATAAGCCGGCGGATTTTGCAATGTAAAATTCCATCCCAAGCTTATTTGGGCTTAATATGCGGCTGAGCCTATTAACCGTGGGCTTAATAACCAGCGACTACTGCAGGTCGAATAAGCGGTCATCCGAAACAGCCCTGTCCAGGAAAGGAGGGTGGACGTTGGATTACTTTATTATTGTAAATAAACGAATTTTTTTTCTTTTCGCTGGGCCTCTGTCTCCGTTCGATAACAGGTTGACGACTTTTCAGCCGTCCCACAGGTGAGAAGTCCTGTTGAAAATAAACGACGGGTTTTGAACCTTTTATCCGAAAGCGTCTAGATGTTATGAGTCTGGCTTACAGGGTACTGTACAAAATAATTTTAATAGGTGTGGGACGAGTTAATTCAGATGGGCTGTCTGGCCGCATGTGAATAAGAGGCGTCCACTATCGTCTATGGGCATTGTTTCTGGAACTAGATAAGTCCTTGTTTAGCCAAACATTAAGCTGCGTCCTGGAATAAATGTCACATGATTTCCTTTACGGTACGGACATTAAATTGAGAACTTTGGCAGAAAAAAATATAACAGAGACTGTCCCTGTGAATTTAATTAGCAAATTAAACAGGTCACTCTATGAGGAGGCATGTCTCTGTCAGCATCGTGGCCATTACCGACTGACCGCGCGTATCCGTGTATATCGTTAAGCGTGACAGCAAGCATCTTGAGAAAAAAGCTGACAACTCCTGCTTCTGCTCATGTTGCCCTTAAACGGACTGATAAGTCCGAGTTAAACTTGACTCACTATCTTTCAGACACGCGTGGCAATTAAAACACCGTTTTCACAATCACCCTGTTATGTGACTGATAACGTTAAGAAATCCACTCACCTCATCTACTCACTTATCCAAAACTCTCAATTTTTGCATTATCAATCACTTAGGCTTCACCAAAGATATTGAGCTCTCATCCCTCTAATCGGACGATTTCCTTCATACAAGAATTCAAGATTTCCTTTCCCATTGTAGCCGGACGTTCACCCGCCCACAGATAGCTGCCTCAAGCAGGCAGGAACAGGCAATAGTTCCTCTCTCCTCCTGCCTTCCGGACTTCAGGACACCAGTCGTCAGTTTACCGAACTCAAAAACATCGACGAATCTCAAAACCAGTTGACAGTGCCCAGCTACATTGACATTTTTGAAAGTAAACGGGAAAGTTCCGTTAGTCAGAGAAGTAGCGGCATGCCAGACGCAACCCTGCGTCAGTCGGAAGACGAGGCCGTTCGGCTGCTCTTACATATGGGAATTCCGCCCGCACAGATTGATGTGGCACGATGTCTAGAAGCTCGAAGTTCAATCACTGGAGCCTATCGCATTCTACTGCACAGGCTTCATAGGTAAGGTTCCCCTGAGCTAGTGCAAACTTCATGTTTATTGTGTACAAATATTCAAACAAACAGCAGCCTAATTGCCGCGAGGCACTTCCAATTTGTCATCCTCCATGACACGTTATACTACAGCATGACTTCATATTTTCTAGGAAAATTCTAGCAGATTTTTAGGTCCGTGAGCAAGTGTTTGCAGAATAATATTCCACACGATACATGTAGTGTACGACTTTTCTTTCATCTAGAGGTTTTTCATTGACTTAAATTTTAGTCATCGTTTAATTATGGGTCGTTAAAAGCATGCGTGATCAGAACTATAATTCACAACAAAATTAGGACACAAAAACAAATTCATCTTGCAAGTAGACTTCACCAAAAGACCGAAAAAACCCATTTGAAAAGCATGTGACCAAAACAGTTCCAGCGGATTTGTTTATATTGAGCAATGGTGCTCATGCAAGCATTCAGAAAATCAAGTTAGGCGAACGTATGTCTTCAATTAGTCATCCTCAGGAGATAACAATAATCTAAGGAAATGTAGAGTGAACAAACGTTTACGCAACCGATCAGTAGTAAGTAAGGGGCAGAGATTTTTAGAGGTCAATGGGTCCAATAATTATTTCGTGTCACCCCGTCATCACGGTCTCGCATGGTGGTAAGGGGTGTGAGGACGCATACTGTCACTGTCTCGTCACCGTTTTGTGGCGTGGCGTAGTAGAAGCCGTATGGACGCATGCTGGGTTCTTCTTCGGCTAACGGACCCTTAATGGCTGTAAAAACGCCTTCTGCGCGCATCAGATCGGGTTAATTAGCCATATGGCGAATGCGTCTGCCGTCGGAAGTATCTGCTGACGTAGGAACTTGGAGTCCTTTGTCGGCATTTTATGTCTCGGAACGCGTGGTTGACGTCTACCCGGTGCCCGCTGTCAATCAAGTGAACCAAAATCGCGTTAGATGTGGACTCTTCGGTTTAACCAGGCAAGATTGTGTCCTCGCATGTGCTTGGATAGCCGTCTAATTGTTCGAGCAATTTAACCTTGCCCTATAGGACCAAATAAAGGCGTATTTGCACTGTAAGAGTTTTGAGTCACGGACTAGTGCACCATTCCCTAGTCGGGTCGGATCCGGAGTGATGCCTGAAGGTAGACACCGTATTGTCGTCTTTGTCCCACGGATTGAGGCTAACCTACTAAATGAGGTCAGCCTACTGAAGCGGGAATCTCACTGGACGGATTGAGGTCAAGCCACTGTTGGCTGAGGCCAGAATGGGGGAGACTTGGTGCGTATGTTAGGGTGCGCGTCAGTTGCGTCTGACAGCAGTGGCGGTCGCCCGTCCGTTTGCGTATGCCTCGAGGCATGCGGGAAAACTGCTAGCGTGCGAGGTCTTAAGCTTTGAGTGACCTCGTCTGTTGCGTCAAGAGTTAGGAGGGCGTCGGTCAGACACGACTATTGCAAGTTCTCCCTCCTAGACCGAAGTTTGTCGATGAAAGAGATTGAACGTAGTGAAGGATAGGGAAGGAGGTACGTACCAACGGTAGATTTCGAACAGCTATTGTTCGTGTGGCTGGCTTGCGAGAGCCAGGTCAGTGCCGCAAGTGCCGCTTGGGAGGAGGAACTGTCATCTCGCGTCCGCGTGAGCAACTGGGTCTGTGATAGGAGGAAAGTGCTCGACTACGCGTGCATCGGCATATTGTAGGAGATTGGTCATCTCGACTACGTGGGAGGGAGCCAGGTGGGTTGCATTGAACCTCGACTGCAAGTCAGTATGCCGTGTTAGTCTTCGCTACGAGGAGGAAGGGATACCGTTGGCAGTAGAAAAAGAATCCGAGTTTGGAAAAGAGGTCTGGGTATTGGCACTCATAGCGGGAAAATGCTCCGTGGGATGGGGAAGGAACCAGAGCATAGAGTCAGTGGGCTGTGAGCGATTGAGCCTCTCCCTCTTGCTTCACGACAGGATGTCGATGCAGAAAGTCTCCATATCGTGGTCACATCAGATGACACAGGAAAAACTCGATTGAAGGCGAGGGAAGTTTGAAAATGATTGAGACCAGCCACATCAGAAATCACGACTGCAGATCACCAAATACGCGGGGGCACGTCGGAAAGTCGCCAACTACGCAGGGACATGTCGGAAACTCAGAAAAATACGCAGAGACAGCAATGCAGGGACAGCAGGCTAAATCAGAAATCGCGTGTTATATCACGTCGGGGTCACCAATATCGCAGGAGGTTGAGTAAGCTAAACCCTAGCAACTGCGATCTTCAGACCATGGTTACTTAATAGAGGAGAAGTCAGTGGAGGCCAGAATAGAAGGAATAGTTAGTTGTGTACACAAAGGAACGAAGAATAGATGGGAAGAAGTTGGACTTCGGAGCACACATCATTCCGCTGGAGTGCCGTGGCCCTAAGTGACGTCTGGCGGCTGAGCGTGGGGAAAAAGATACATGTTTGAGTGGTGCTTGGGCAGCCACCAGAACCTAGACGCACGTGTGTGTGTCCGAGTGAAAGTAGGTCAAGTCTCTGCATGTCAGCGCGTCTGTGAGCGCTGACTGAGGTACTGGATGACCTTGAGGCAGCTGGCCTTGAACAGTGACGCCGGACAAAGCAATGGAGGGCGTCGGACGGCGGAGTGTGCATGACTGTCAGTAGGTGGTTTGTGCCTTACACGATTACCACTTGGAGTTGGCGCTTGAGTCCTGATCAACTAGCCAATGTCTGGGCGGCTGAAAACGCCTGTTGACGTAGACTTTAAAGACGCCTTTACTGGTGCCCTGTAAGCAACCTTACAGGCTTCATTGTCATGTACATTGTGATTTCTATTGACTAGGTAGGCGAGTATAGAATTCGAATTCTATATTTTTTCACCTCTACCTCATTAAGCAGATATGTTGCCATGCTCTCTTTCCCAGATGCCTCGTTATGCGGTCTATGTATCCCGCTCTACAATAGCAATTAAGTGAGCGGGTGTACATTGGTGGGCGGTTTATATTTCTCAAACGTATGGTGGGAGAGTTTAAGAAGGATATTCATAAGTGCACTTAGGATAAAGTGCTAGTGATAACAGTCAGACGCGTTGTCTTGTTTACAAACCCTGCCCACGACTCACTCGTTCATTCTTAATGTAACTGTGGAGTCTCGATTATGAACGCATCGAACGCATCCCTTTGCTACTTTGCGTATTGATCTTTAGTATACAGTTATAGCTGCCTCTCACCCCTTTTCTTCTAGCTTGATGAATTACCTGCATGGCCTTGATGGATCTATATGTAAATTGAAAATCTCGCATTCTAGGGAATTTAATTTGAATAAAATATGCTTTATGGGATAAAAGGCGAGGTTAATCAGTGACTTTTTGAGGCTGATTCCTCAGCTCGTCTTCAGACTAACGGGAATGTGTGAAGAACAACGGTTGAAGCTTTGGCTTCCGGTAAAGGCCTTCTCTTATACGCGGGTTCAAATCCCACCGAACGCCTCGAGTTTTTCACACTTGGGTCAAGTCACATAAAATTTAAAAGTTTCCGAAATTCACCGATTAAATTTACCTTTTATCGCAGAGAACATATTTCTTCAGATCTTCATGTATTTAATGCTGCACAACTCTATGAGCCGAAAGAAGGTTTACCTGTTTGTTAATTGATTTGGCATCTGAATACCATGCCTCAAAATTGAGGATTTCTACCCTTGAGTTGCCTTGGCTTAAGATGTTCGCTTTATGAGTATCAAGAGTATGGTTGGTTTCTTGAATAAAAGTTGCAAGCTGCAAGGTTGGATCTAACCTCCGAGCGGCCAATTTTTACTCCTGGACGCACCTCTGCAATTTTAACCCATGTTTCCCGTACGTAGTTGCAAACCCCATCATTGCAATATACTTAATAAATAATGGTCCCCAGACTTCGAGTTGATTTTCTTTTGGCTGCCATCTGTGCAATTGCGTTTTATTTGCTTGGGAAATGTACGTAGGTCTCCATTGGCTAGGAGGAGGTCCTTAAGTTATCGTCGTTCAACTTTTTTGTCAGGTGGTGTATTGCAATGTGTTTCAAATCCTTGGAATAAAGTCTGAATGCAGCTAATTTTGTGAGATAAGGGTAACTGCTGTTGAAATTTAGTGTTTGTCTTTTGTTAGCTTTTCTGGTTACTGTGTGTTGAAGAAAACCAGTTGCACCCCGACGCACGAGTACATCGAGGAACGGAAGCTGTTTGTTTGTTCCAGCCTCCGCTTTGAACAGGATATTCGGGTCAACCGAGTTTACTAATTCTCAATGTCAGCTGTTTCGATAATGGCAAAAGCAGCCTGGATATAACAAGTCCAGGATTTTGGTTTATATTTGGAGGACGCCAAGTACCCTATCCGTTGAAGAACCACTTAAGTGATCACGTCTGATGTGAAGAGGTCCATGGGAGAGTCCTAAATTTGTTCATATATTTGTCGTCAAACTTGGAAATAGGTTTCTAGGGGATTTTGCAAAAGCTTGATTAGATGGTTGTACATTAGGGGTTCGCCTTTTTCTTTGTAAGGTTCCGCCAGAAGCTGTGTTGTAATATAAATGGCTGAGTACTGTGGAATGGATCTTAAGAATGAAAATACATCGAAGTTCACCTAGCAGAAGTTACTATTGTTGTTGAGGTTTTTGTAAATAACTATCTGTAAATAAACATTAATTGTGCCAAACCATGTGTAGAATTGCCATGGGAAGAGACAATGGATCTAACCGATATGTTTTCTTCTTATTATTTCGGCAGGTTGTTAAATTGTGCTGTGTCCCCACAACGTGTGGTAAGGTTCAGTAGAGGCAACTTTGATCTGACCTGTGTGTCATATGAACGGCAGCAACAGTAGCCTCAGTCCTCAGAAGCACCGAGTTTTAATGTCCAGGGACAACCTGCCAAACCACTTTTCATAGCGCATCGTGGTTAATTCCAAAGCATCAGATTTATTGTGTTGATAAATATTCTTATTTGCTATAAAAGCGGGTGCCCAATTTCTGTCTTGTGCTCTTTTCCCTTTCATGGCACCATTTGACTGTATAAGCTTATCAACCAGGTGGTGCTGGAATTGGGCGCAGTAGCTGACGCGATATGAAATGTTATATTTAAGGCATGCAACCAAGCTCCTGTAAGGCATTATTTATCGGTTCGTTTAGATTCTACACAGCTGGGTAAACGAGTGTCATGAGCCAGTCGCAGCCCATTTTGTCCGACATATTTGGAATCTAATTCGCTGTCGAGCCAATAACAGCAAAGAATAAGTCAGCCAAACAGAAAATCAACAATTTGTCATCTCTAAACTTCAAGTAAAGTTCCAAATTTTATTCTCGTTCGTTCCACGAACATCAGCATTCCCGAAAGTAAATATATGACTTTGCTTGCCACTAGGCATTAAAACATGGTCCAGCGCACGTCTCCGGTACACCGCGACTTCTGTTTGGATAGCAACGCGATTAATCGTCCATAAGTCTGGGTCATTTATTAGAGCAGAAAGTTTGTATGTTATGTTTTCACATGCGGGAGGAGAAATACATTATAGCCCCGTTCCCGCAACGTAATTGTGCTTAATTGAAGCTGGAAAACCATCTTTGGCTGTACCATCACACCATCGCAGATAGAAGACTTTAACTACTTTACTCGTTTAAGTCGCATCCGTCCTCTGAGTTGTCTGTTCTGGACCTGCCTTCTGGCTGTGCTGCGCCTGGCGTAGAGGCGGGAAAGTTAAATGTTGATTAAATGATTTGACATCAGGCTATAAGGATTAATTTGGCTGCAAAACCTTCTTATATGTTTGCATTGAAATCAAGATGACAGTCAGATTCTATCAATCGGCATATTATGTATGCAGTGATGACAGAATTTTCGTCTCAGCTATTAATCCTTTAATCTGCTTAACCCATTTTTGGTTCGATGACTGAAATCGATGGGCGATGCTGTCTACATATAAAAATGGTGTGCCCTTTTGCTTCTGGAACATTATCAGTTTGCCGGAGCGTTGTTATTTTGTAAGGTCTTCGTTATTACACGGACGTCTTATAAAAAGTCAGATGTATCTACTCGTTATAAATTTAACATTACTGTAGCAGTCCACTTAGAGATATTTCGTTTTAAATTACGCTGAGGTTCGAATATTACATGTAGTGCCTCCACGAGTTTCTATCACATGCCAGTGGTTGATTTTTGTTTAAGCCCACAGACTATAGAATTCGTGATATTGTGGATGAGAGATATTTAAAAAGCCTGTTATCCTGCGTTTTCATCCAAACATTATGGAAGAGCAGTCAAGGACTCTATTTTTTAGTATATCAGTTTGGAAAGAAAATTATTTTGAATTTTAATCGAACATAGTGAAGAAAATTCATTTCAGTACTTGCTGAGTGGTACCTCATTCCTCATTAATCATAGAAATTATTGGTAAAAGTGTCCGCAAATGTGGATGCATAGTCAAGCCATTTGGGGAGCATCATTTTCGTCTTAATGAACTGCATAAACTGGTTAATGTTAATGTAAATATGAATCATGTTTCAATATTTTCGATCTTTACAGCTTGAAATGAAGAATGCATGGAAAGTACTTTTCTTGTTTCAGGCATAATTAATGTGGTTTAGAGGACGAGCAAAGGAATGAATTAACAGAGACTCTAACCAGAGGAGGATGGTTGAGCCAATGATTTCCAAACGACCAGCCCAATTTTTAGAATTATTATGTTAGTCATTCAAATGCAGCATAGGAATGGGAAAGAATTTGAATGATGTCGGTGCCCGAAAACCTGAATCTGTTTGATCTTTCTGAAGAAGGATTTCAGCAACGTGTGTCGAAACCTTTTCGACAAATTTTTGGACAGCGCTGCTACTCATGACAGCAACTGAAGCCTTTATTATAACTTCAGGCACTGTAGTCCCTGGATCAGTTTTGACAAACCACCTGCCCGGATTTTCAAGGAGGCATCTATGGTGAACAGCCAAATCTGACCTTATCGCAAATATATTCGTTCCTTTAGAGATACCATAAAATGTCCACATTGGATGATACAGATAGGAATTATCGTTCACCACGAACGTGCTCGTCTGTATTCTGTGAGGAATATTGAGAATCTGTCATAGCAATTTGATTCTGAACAATATTGTGTACCCTTTTTGCGCTAGGGACTGTTTTTTAACAAATTATATAGTAAATAAGTAGTTTTCATGTTTTCCCGTCGAACTTCATAGAATTTATAAATAAGACATCAGGCATATTACAATAAAACTAAATGTTCGTTTAAAAACGATCAAGGTCAAAGTTGGGCTCAAATCGACTCTTTGACATTGAATCTTTTATTTTCATTGCAAATGGTGAAGATGAAACGAGCTTCGTTTCAAACTGAAAATTGCAGTGCATGACGACTGTGAGAGACGCTTCTTTAGAGAATAAAGGTATCTCTCATGTATTCAAACAAAAGGTTTACTCATGAATGATAAAGATACGTTAAAAAGGTTTCTGACGTGGTCGTAGATTATAAACAACTAAGTCGGATGTTTTATAAGTTTTCTATATCTTTAATTGGAGCTGTATATATTCTAAACCAAACAAGAGCATTATGAATCTGATAATAATAGTCCCCAATGCTTCTATGTCCAGAGAAAACTGCAAAATTGACACGTACTCACCAACTTCTTCAAAGGTAATACAGTTATTCGCTCTTTCCCTGAGGCATTAAAAAACCTTAACGCACTATTCTATCTTTCTACATCGTTGCTTCCAGACTCCCAGAACTTCGTTACCGAAAACGTCTGCATTTCGTAAACGTTGTTTTATGATAGTCACACAAATTGATGTTATCAAGAGAACCTGACTGGGGGGGACGGGGGAGCTTGTGTGTGGGTGTTCGACCATCGATGACCGCTTGTAGACTACCCCGGCCAGCGCACGGAATACCGCCCACATACGCAATCACCCCGCAGTGGAACCAAAGGCCACACTTTGGTCCCACTGGAACCATCCTATCCTTTGGTTCCAGAACATTGCCATTAGAGTGGCTTATATTTTAATTACTAAAGACATGACTCATTAGCATAATTTCCACCTTTGATACTGATTTAGGTCTAAAAAATAACAGGTTCAGTACCAGACATGGATATATAAATCGACTGACTTTTGATGTTCTTTTAAATATTTTTAACAATTTTTTTTCGTTAGAAAATGTCACCTTTACCATTTTTCCCATCAGAGCAGGCGGACTTACTAAACAATTTGGTTAGCAAAAAAACCTTCTTACTCTTTCAATATCTTTCAATTTTGATTTAAGCCATATGCTTTACTGAAATAGCCAGCTATTTACTCCTTTCGATATTCATGTTGAAAGATATAATAAGCGAAATCTCAGGAAATTTTGATTAATGCATTCAAAATTGTTAGTAACGTTCAAAAAACTAAAATAACTTCGCAAATGGCTAAGAGTCGACGAAAATTTCGTTTTTGTAGGCAAACAGATTTAAGCTGTTAGAAAAATGGCAAACAATGTGAATTGGTGCATGTAGATTTATGCGAAATGTCTAAATTAGTAGAGAGTTTCGGCAGCTTTGAATAATTCAGTCAAATGAAGTGTATTTAGTTATATTTACAGAAGCTGAGCCGGTTAGTGCCTTTAAGGATGGATACAGGTTCATGGTAAACTCTAAACGCATTAATATTTGTCTTGCCAAAACTTTTCCGAGGTTTGTATTTAAAAAATTGTGTTCATAACGGTATGCAAAAACAATTGTACAGAAAAATGTCCATTAAGTTCCTCTTTATCATATAAGAATTCTCAAAATAAATGGCCAAATGCTTTTGAGACATTTTGAAATAGTAAAAAATACCTAGTTGTGTTTGCGAGAGGGAATAGCATGAAAGGCTACACCCTTTCGCGCCTGGTAACAAGCTAACTTTTGAAAAAGCCTTCCACCCGCCAGTATAATTTTTGTACTTTTCAAAAGGTTATCTTGTTGCATGCCATAAACTTCTACTGAAGATATTCCATCTTACTCTGCAAGTTCTGAGAGAATATTGGAATAATTCATATTTCTTTCGTATATTGGCGGAGGACATAAACCACTGTATACATGCTTTTTAAAGCTCATTTTTATTTTAACTTCAAACGATTTACCAAAAGCATTCTAGAGAGAGTACATAAACAGCAAAACGTTTTCCAACATACGGTGGCTATTATCCTCACGATCAGCATTCAACCGGGAAATTGCCGTAATTGTTTGACAAATGCTCCAAAACAGACCTTCGAAATCGTCCTTAGGACAAAAAATTACTCACAAATGCAGCTCTTACTTAGATCTTGCAAACGATCCCTATGATTCGGTATTAGAGATGCTATGGTTAATTTCAGGGTAAGTGTTACACCTATAATTAAAAATAAGAAGTGATTCAGGGTCTAGGCTTCGGGTTCCTATTGCCGCGTCTTACCAACTATTTAAGTGTACCTATTTTCGTGTTTTACAAGGATCCTGAGTCCTATGTTTTTTGCTTACTTTTGGTGCCTGAAAATTTATTTTGCACCATTACTCAAAACATGACCTTTCTACGCTCTTTAGACTCCGAAGGCTCAGCAATCTAATCATTCCTGCCCAGCAAAAATCAACATCAGATATGTTCGCAAACGTGTCTGTTTGCAATAACAGTGCCGGACTTACGACCTTTAAGGAGTCCCTTATTGGAACTGCAGAACGATATGAACCCCCGGAGGAGAATGCATTCAACCAACTTGAGTGGAAGCAACGTCGAGTCTGTTCATTATTATAGACCAAGAGAAAGAGGATAGTTTTCACACCTTCCAACTTCGACCTCACTGTATTTGAACCATATGACTGTCTGTTGATCACTTTCAGACGTACAGTCAGATAACCCAAAATCAGCGGATTTAAGTTACTAAAGAGAATCCTAATGGAACGAGAAATGGTCCTTGTTGGTCGCACCCTATTTTCTCTCGACCTTTTATTATTAGAAACACTCATATTGCTTTAATTTAGAAAATATTAAACACCAAGAAATAAAACTGCTCAAACGTATGTTTGTTGTTTTTGTTCAGTATCAGTATCATTTATTAAGGGAAAAATAGGCTAACGCTTTTGTACTCCCTTTTGGTAACAAGAAGATAGGAAATATATGGATCTAAAGTATGTGTAGAAAGTACGCCAATGGCATGACAACATCACAGATAGTCTAAATAGTAACGAAACATGACTACACGTTAGACACTTGTAGCATAGTGTAATCTAATGCAATGTCCTTGTACATGTCCTTGTTATGCAGTGCAGTGTCCTTGTACATGGCTGTGAGTCTGGGGTGGTCCAAATAGTAATAAAACATAACTCCTCCTTAATCACGATTAATATGGTGCAATGCTGTGTAAATTAATGTCGTTTTTCATGGCTGTTTGTCTGAATATGATTTGATGCGTGTCCAGCCTGCTCTTAGAGGTATTAACACTGGTCGAAAGGACAGCTTCTTCTAAAAGGGCGTTCCACGCTGCAACTACTCTGTTGCTGAAGAAGGACTTTCGTCCGTCGATCCTTGCTTTGCCGGGGCGTAATTTAAGGGGGTGCCCACGCAACATTGGAGTAAAAATCATCGGGGACGAAGCAAAAATCCAGGTTATTCATGACACTGAAGGTAAAGATGAGGTCCCCTCTAAGTTGCCTGTAGGAAAGTGGCAAAAGATCGAGGGTTGACAGTCTGCTTTCGTAGGACAGTGTTCCCAGACCTTTGAACATTTTTGTCGCTCGTCTCTAGACCTTCTCTAAGACGGTACAGGCCTTGACCGTCCAAGGTCTCCATGCCTAGATAGCGAATTCCAGGTGTGGCCGAACGACGCTTCCGAATAATTTGGAAAAGCTGGCTTTTTCAAACCCCATAAAGGCTCGTCTTATCAGCTGTAATATAGATCTGGCCAACTTCGCCATCTTCGTAAAGCTCAGTGTTGGTTTGAGTGAAGAAGTAATCCACACACTCAAGTCCTTATGACTCTCAACTTGTTGCAGCGGTGTACCGTTTAAGGAATAGACCTTCGTGCTGAACGCTCTACATTTGCCGATTTTAAAAAAGTTGCATTTTCTAACATTGAAGGGCATAAGCCAATGCTTCGACCAGCCCTCCAAGTTGTTTAAGTTAGCTTGCAGATGGTTTTCGTCTGCCGTATTTTGGACGACATTCCATCATTTTATGTCGTCCGCGAAAAAGGTGACATCACAGTCTAGATCCCTGACACAGTCGTTCATGAAAACAAGGAATAATCAGGGACCTAAAACTGAGCCCTGTGGGACGCCACTCACCACAGGCACCCCTGAGAACTCCTGGTGACCAACTTGTAATCTTTGGGACCGTCCTTTCAAAAAGTTTTGAATCCATAGGAAGAGGCGCCCGCGAACGCCTGCACTGCGCAGTTTATGCAGTAACCGATGATGAGGGACGGTGTCAAACACCTTTTTGAAGTCAATGTAGATGACATGCACCATTTTGCCTTCGTCTCGTGCTTTAGTCCAGCGATCAAGTGAGAAGAGCAGATTGGTAAGACAGGACCTACCACTGCGAAAACCGTGTTGGGCATCGGAAAGGAGGTGATTCTGCTCGAGTAACTGCATCAACGCCTTCTTTATATTTTTTCGATGGTTTTGCAACAAATGTAGGTAAGGCTCACTGGCCTGTAATTGTTTGCGGATGCTCGGCTTCCACTCTTGAAAAGGGGACTGATTATCGCTGCCTTCCAATCAGACGGTAGGCACCCAGTAATAACTGACACCTGGAAGATTAAGGCTAGCGGCTTGGCCATTTCAGAAGCTAGCTCCTTCAACAGCTTGGATGGGGTTCAATCGGGGCCTGGGGAGGTCGATTCTTTTAAATTTAGAAGCTCAGTCCTCATTGTATCTTCAGTAAAGAGGACTGTGTCTAGAAAAGAAAAAGCATCATCGTCATAAGTGGGGGGAGAAAATTCGGGTTCGGTCGTCACGATGGACCGGAAGAACTGCGAGAGGTGGTCGGCTTTGTCCTTGTCCTCTGAGATTTCGGTACCTTCAACAGTTTGCAGTAGGGGGATAGGATCCTTGTCACGCATGCTCTGCCTTACATAACTGTAAAGGACTTAAGGATTAACCATGGTACGGTTTAAAAGATCCTCTTCGAACTTCTTTCGGTCTCTGACAATGAGACGCTTGACCCGGTTACTCTGCATTTTGTAACTATTTAGAGATTCAGGTGACCTATCAATTAGCGACTTTTTCCACAGTTTTCTTTTCTTGTTTACTTCCATTTACAAAGAAGGGGTCAAACAGCGAGGTTTGTTCGTCAGTTTTCTGCGTGTGATAGAGCAGTGGCTAGGGATGAGGTTATGGACCATCTGTTTGAACTGTTTCCAAGCTTCTTCAACGAATTCGGAGATTGTGGATGTCCAGTCAATGAAACAGAGATCATTTTTCATTTTCTCGAAATCGCCACGCCAAATATTTGGTCGGAGGTCTTGTGGTTGGGCAGGAAAAGAAAATAAACTGTATTCCCATATGAGGACTACATGGTCACTTTGGCCTAGTGGGGGTAGGCAACTCACAATGTCAATATTCTCAAGCGACTTAGTGAGCACAAGGTCGAGGCAGTTCATCCGCTGGCTCTCATGAATTCTTGTGGGAAATGTGACCTGCTGGGTGAGAAGTAGGGATTGAGTTATATTCAGGAGCTGGTGGTCAAATGCCGATTCAGTGCAATCAGCGGAGGAGGAGCTCCAGTTGATGGTGGGGGAATTGAAATCCTCAACAATAAGGGTTTTGATCGCGTAGCGAGGGCTTGAAACTCATCCAGCAAACGGATATCAGCCTCAGGATCGTTTCTTGGTAATCGGTAGACAGTTAATACCTACAGGCTTTCGGAACACGTTGCTCTTACAGTCAACCATACCGCTTCTGGAAAAGACAGATTCAGCGTTTTTTTCAGAAATATACAAACCGTTCTTCACGAAGGTTGCTACGCCTCCTCCTCTACGGTTGTCTCTGTCTTTACGAAACAGTTAAAACCATGTATTCCAAGCTCGCGATTCTCAATCTGGTGCGACAACCATGTTTCTAATAAAGGAGAATATCCGAGTTCCAGGAAGCAGTTCGGAAGAAGAAACGATCATTGGAACAAGAGGTTTATAGTCCTGACGTTTCGGATTCCCTTGGGAATCCTTAATCATAGGCAATCGTAAACAGGTCTGAGACATGCGCCGATAAGGGGTGATACATGCACAGATTGCACGGTATTTATAGTTCACAGCGGTCACCCGCATGTTTACTATAATTTTCAGTTCTTGCAGTCACCACTTGAGGTCTTAATTGGTGCGGTGATTGCTCATTCATTACCACAGCGTTCTTGTCCGCTTCAGATGCGGGTTTGATAATTGCGCGAAAATTATGACCACTGTCGTCAGAGTTGTCATTTCGCCCAGTCCTTCCCACCTGACTGATTCTCTCGCTCAGGAAATTTCTCAATACACCATGTGAGAACGCCAAATCGTTGCGCTTTTTGATGGACTGGGGGCCTAAGGACCATGACTCGAGCAGCTTGCGGCTCACGCAGTTGTCTCCCCTTGCGAGGATTTTGGCCTCGGCAAACTTAAAAATATGTTCGGGTCCCGTCGAGTGAGCTGCAACCTGGGAGTTGGCGTCTTTCTTACTCACTGCCGCTGCATGCTCGGCAATTCACGTCCTGAGTAATCTCTCGGATTCTCCGACGTAGTTGCTTTGTCCACAACTATACCAGATCCGGTAAACGACTCCAGCCGTTTCCTGCCGTGGCCATGGGTCTTTCGGACTCATGACCCGGCGTCTGATGGTTGCTTCTGGCCAGTGCACAACTCCAACTGCAAGTGGGGTGAGAAGACGGCTGACCGATTCCAAAACATTCTTCACGTACGGAAGGGCCCGCCAAGCGTTTGGACCAGCTGGACGTGGCTTCTTCTCTCGTTTGCGTGTGCATTGGTTGACAAAATTGCGCGGGTAACTATTTGCTCTCAGTACCCGTCGAACATATTGTAATTCTGCAACTTTGTCGTCCCCTTCGCTGCAATGCGTTTCAACGCGCCGGAATAGCGCTCTTACGCAGCTGCGTTTGTGACCGATTGGGTACTTGCTGTTGTAGTTCAGGACTTGCATAGTGCTGGTTGCTTTCCTGAACACTTGAGTCTTCAGGCTAACATCGTTTTTGTGGCAAACGAGGCCATCTAGGAAGGCCAGCTCGTTGTTTTCTTCTTCCTCCATCGTAAATTGAATGTTCGGGAAGACGGCGTTTAGACGTTCTTTGAATGTCAGCACCTGATCCCACTCAATAACAACGAAGGTGTCGTCTACATACTGAGCCCAGATTTTCGGTCTGTGGTGTTGAAAAACCGAAGACTCCAACCGTTGCAGGACCGCCTCTGCTATGAGTCCGGAAATGGGCGAACCCATAGGTGTGCCCTTCACCTGCTCGTAGATAGTTCCGTTGAAGGTGAAGTACGTCTTGAGGCAGAGATTCAGGAGCTGGAGGATCTGAGCGTGCCCGAGGCGATTCTCTGTTTCGTCGTATTTCCCTCGTAGGAGTAGTTGGATAGTCTCGACGACCAGGTCCTGTGGAATGGAAGTAAAAAGGGACGTGACATCAAAGGAAACCCCTTTAAGCTTCTCCAGGAATTGTATTGATGACCTGACTGTTGTGGCTGAGTCAGCGGTCAAGAATTTGAGCCGTCGGAACAGCCACTTCGCCAGTCCGTAGGTTGGAGTTCCTTTGAGAGATAAGATTGGCCGGAGGGGTGTGCCCTCTTTGTGCACCTTGGGTAGACCATCGAAGCAGGCCAGAGCCGTTTCTTGCGCTCTCGCCATGCGTCGGTCGATTAACGATATTGCACCTGAGTTCTTATTGCCAACAGCGCTTATCTGTATCGTTATATTACTAAAGTGATGCTTTTTAATACCAACTTGTTCAAACTTCTTTAGTACCTATTTATTTTACTAACCAACGGATTTCGAATATTGTACGAACCAGCTGTGGACGACAAAAGCTCTGCTTCGCATGAACTGTGCAATCGGAGGACGAACGGTATTATTTGCTGTAAACATTTTCCAATTTTTTTTCCTATCAGATAATTATCCACCATCCTTAATCATCGTATTGTGTTCTACTTTATGCATCAGTAGGTATAGAGAAGGATTCCAACGACCGAGCTACCAATATCGCGATAATAAACGCCCCCTGCGCAGTTTTTGCACGGGGGGCTAGAGGGGGCCATTTGGCAGAATTGTCGCGCCTGTGCCCCCTCTAGCCCCGCCAAATCCCCATCTCCAAATCACCATGCTCCGCCGGGCATGGTGGGGCTTGGAGGGGCTAGTATTTCAAGGGACGCTTTTTGCACAAAACTTCAATGGTGACAAATTTGCTTTCCTCCTACAGCTATTAAAATACTGTATTCAATATGAAACCTCAGTCACAACTCAGATGCAAATCACCCCGTAACGTATGCTGTCCTAATGATCAACCCGTCTTCAGCATGAAGAAAATTGATCTTGATGCTTTGAACATTTTCAAAAGGTTTTACTCCAATACGCGTGTCTTTTACGGTCCTCGGTGCCATCATTGATGGGAAGGTATCTTCACTCACTTTTCAGCAATGTGATAAACTAGAGCCTTTCGTCAATATGGTGTCTACTGAGATCTATGACTGGCAAAAAAACATTGTACTTTTATTTTGAAAAATGTTTCTCAAAGTAAACAACTCTTAGACATCACCTTTCTGTTTCTTTACTCTTTTGGCTTTAACTTTAAAGTGGCAGAAGCTAAAAGATTGTCGTCTCGGAGTAAAAATCCGCCGATTCTCGCCAAACGTTTTTCGGCAATAAAAGTAGAGAGTATGTTCTTTCAGCATGAGCGCACAGCTCGATATTTAAAGGAAAACGAACTTTTCATATGCAGCGATAAGTGATAAGACTCCAATGGAGCGTCGGGTTTTGCCCAAATTAGAAAATAATAATAGGTCTGCATCAACTGTAGCTGAAGTTTTCTCTGAGGTTGGACATCTAGGCGACGTAAGCCTACGCCCCTCTGGCTCAACGGAAATTTCACCCTAGTCTTTACTTGTTCACCTTACTCCTGAGTAGAGTGAAATCATGGCAACGCCATATCATTCCCCTTCTAAGCCAACAATGCCTGTGATAGCTATAAAATCGAGTACACCTAAGAATACCTCTGCTAAATCTAAGTCAGCTGTCAAATTCAGTAATATTGCTACTGATGGGAACCTTGCTAACGCTTCAGTATCTACAACAGATGCAAGCGCTCACGTAAGCACTTTTCCTTACTCAAAAACTGTCCAACATTCCCGAATAATTAAGATAGCTAATCATGCAAACAATTTTTGAAAATCATTAGTGACATTTTCGAATGCAAATTTTCCGGTAATTTATGCTAAAATCCCCCAAAATCCTACTTTTAGGCCACATCCTATTTTCCCAATGTCACAAGCTAGCCTTCCTTTCCAGGAGTTCCTCCCAAATATACCTTTCTACAATAGTCATAGTTCATTTAATGACAACTTTTCGATAAATTGTGGACCAGGGTCATTTTGTTTCCCACCATTTGTTTCTCCCTTGCAGTTTCCTTTCCCCCTCCACGTCTTCCTTTTTATCGATACTGATGAGTGTAACCTGCATCTGAGGAAACGCTCAGTAATGTCTAACTTAGTGCGAGATCGGTCATAAATAAGAGGACAAAGCTTATAACAGTAACTTTTGAGCTTGATCCAGATGTGCTGTGTCACTTAATCTTGGGCTCACTCTATTATTTCTGACTCGATGCCCGCAATACGTAATTTTAGTTTGTACCGACAAGACCACGTTGAAAAACCTGGCGGTGGTTGCCATCTTTACAGTAAATCATCTTTTGTACCTTTCCCGTTCCTACTGAACCTTTCGTCTTTTTCTGAAAATTTTTGATTTGTTTCCGTCATCATTTCGCACAATAAAAAGCGGTGATTGGCTTTGCCTATAATCCCAATGTAATTCAGGCAATTAAAGCAGCATTTGTTAAATCTTTGAAAAGGTTGCAGGGCCTCAATTTGATGTCAGAATAATCTTAGGTGATTTTAATCTACCAGACATTGACTGGCATACAAATACCTGTCCGCCAAAAAATTGGTAGATACTATTTACTTTTCAAAAATTTCGCAACTGGTCACTTCAGTGAATAGAAATAACATATTTGATTAAAGTTTGCAAACAACGTCCACCTGCTTTTTATTAATTTCAATCGCACTAATTCACTGTTGTTTTCTAGTCTCCCTTTCTAAATTGCCTGAGGTAGAATGCAATAACCTCGACTTTGCTAACTTGAACCATGTAAAAATAAATGATTTCGTAAGCACTCTAGATTGGCATAGCATATTTTCAACTAACGATACAAACTTTTTTCAGCAGCTGTTGCAAAGCCTTACAGAAAAAATTCAGGATTTTATTCCACTTAAGATTTTTAAATCAAATTCAGCTCCTGCTTCTGTTCCACACTTTCTCAAAAAATAGACATAAAAATTACGAAAGCAACTTAAGGGTCAGTCTACTAACGCTTTGTCAATTCACTTAAGGATAGCGCAAATGTTTGAATTAGCGCTTAAAATTAGGCTTGCACGAGATAGACGTAGGGAGTCCCTAGCTTGGTAATTCTTCCAGATTTTTTGCTCAAGTCTTCCGTCTTCGGTCGTCGGCTAAGCTTCAGAAAGTCATTCCGCAAAATAATCGTGGAAATTATTAGGTGCTTGACACGGAAGTAGATGGACAGGACATGACTTTTAAGGGCCAGGCCCTAGATTTCGATGAATATTTTTGTCGAAGACAATCAACAAATTGGATGAACCCAAACTGACCGTGGACCATCTGCAACCTGGTCTGATAGTGCTAACTAAAACATGGTTAAATAAGAATAAAGCAGATGCGGAAGTCAGGCTGGAAGGAGTTCAGCTTATCCGCATGGACATAAACGGACGTAGGGGCGGGGGAATCGCATATTTATACAAGATGGTATCCACTACGTCCCATTTAGTTCGTCAATACGCAGGAATAATTTCTGCGAAATAATTACTTGTAAACGGAGAGTATCAATCCAATTTGACCTCCATATTGCTCTGGCAAACAGGCCCCGAGGGCAAAGGACGAACGCGAACGGTGCACTCATCACTGAGTTAAACAAATCTGCCTTAGCAAAAATGTCTTAATACTTAGAGATTGTAACGCTCTAGAAATTGATTGGGAATGTATGCACAGTTCGCGATCAGAGAACTCGTTCGAACAGAAACAATTCATTTGGTAAGCGATCGATTTCTTACCCAACATGTCACAATCGACACGCGGTTCCGAAGTGGCCAACAGCCTAGCTGTCTCGATCTCGTCATTAGTAGAGATGAAATCTGTATCCTTGGATTGAATACTCAGACACCTTTTGGCCGAAGTGATCATTGTCTTCTTGTCTGGGAGAACAGCGATTTGTCGGTACCCATCGCTCGTGCAACAAGCGGGAGGAATGTATGGAAATTAGATTATGCTTAATTGAAAGGGTTACTTAACATGACTGGCTGGAGCCCTGCATACGTACCCGACCCCAACGACGCATGGTGCTTCTTTAGGAACTTAACCCAGCCATTATTAGAGAACTATTGCCCACGTAAGAAAAGCTTGCCCGTCTCCCGGCTGGAATGGGTGATAGCGATCATAGAAAGGAACTTCAGGAAGAAGAGAAGGCTATGGAAAGCATATGCCAGATATCAACAACCCGAACACTTCTCCGAATTAAAGAATCAGCGAAATTTATGTCGAAAACTATTACGAAAAGAATGGTTGGCCTTTGAGACAGAACTAGTCAACGGAATAGCTGACAAGCCGAAAATATTCTTTTCTTAAGTGAATAAGACAAAACGCAATCGAGATCCCATTCCTTCTCTGAAAGATAACCAGGGAAGCAAGTTTACCGATAACTCAGATAAGGCGAACCTCTTGTCTAACTTCTTTATATTTGCGTATACCGAGGTGCCGCCTTTTAATGAGGATGCACAGCGATATATTGTCCTAGTGGTGCATGAAATTAGTACTATAAGTACAGCCCACTTAATCGCCTAGTCCGGTTGGCTTATCAGCGAAACTTCTGAATGAGCTGGCAGAAGAACTGGCCTCCCCACTTTCTAAGATCTTCAAAAGTTCGATGAAGAAGATGGCTCTGAGTACTGACTGAAAGCTGGCCAACATAACCCCTATTTATAAAGGAGGAGAGAGAACTGCACCTAACAGCTTAAGAACAGTTAGTCTCGCAAGCATTTGTTGCAAACTAATGGAGAAACTAATCAAAACGGAACTAGTGAGACATATTGAGAAGAACAACTTGCTAAGCGCAGCCCAACATGGATTCCGACGTGGCCGCTCTTGTCTCACATACCTGTTAACATCCATGGAAAGCTGGACGAATTCTTTGGATATGGGTTCGTTGGTCGATGCAATCTACACTGAGTTCAGTAAGGCATTCGACAAGGTTCAGCGCAGATGACGTATATCAAAGCTGCATCAAATGGGTGTGACTGGAACTCTACATGATGGTTTGCTGACTTTCTAACAGACAGGCATCAACGTGTTTGTATTGAAGACACCAAAACAGAATGGAAAACCATTTCCAGTGGGGTTCCGCAGGAAAGTGTTCTGGTTCTCATTCTATTCTTGGTATATTTGAATGACTGCCTTGACTGCCTCACTTGTGAGAAAGTCATCTTTGCAGACGATCTAAAGATTTGGAAGTCAATCGAAAGCTCGGAGGATGGAGACACTTTACAAAATGACTTGGATCACTTGCAAAAGTGGTGTTAAAAGTGGATAATGGAGCTTAACTTTAACAAATGCCAAGTCATTAGCTTACGGTCAAGTCGCAGAAAGGTGATACCATTTGAGTATGACTACTTGATTGGAGGTCACAAACCCGGGCAAGTGAACGAACTACGGGATCTAGGTGTACGTATGACGCCCAAACTCAAACCATCAATTCACTTTGCTAAAACCGCAATGAAGGCTATGGGCATCCTAGGAGCAGTCAGAAGGCCCTTCCTCTATTTTGATGACGAGATTTTTGGGCGAGTCTGTAGAGGCCTCTAGCAGCCACTTGGAACCCAAGATTAGCCGCTGACGCATGTGGCCTTTGGCCTGCGCGCCCATTGCCGCGTATGGCCAGGCACTAACTCGCTGACCGTGACCACGCGCCCACGCTAGCCAGCCTTCGCCTATCTTAAGGTCGCACCACGACCACTAGTCTACACATTAGCCGCATGATTGGCTGTCGTAACAAAGCATGCGCCACCGATTCCTGATGCTCTCGTCACTCCGGAATTGACGTTCTGGCAGCTGGACTGCAGTCATCCGAGAGTCAAATCTCTTCCAATCTATTCTCCTTTCCTTCTGCTGAATACAATATTCCCAACAATCTTGCTTTTGCAGCGTCTCCTCTTATCACCTAAAAGAACCATGGGCCTGGTAGATCATAGCTGTTAGGGTTAACCTTACTAGCCTTTACATTTTTCGATAAGTCTTCGGAAAATTTTTTCGTCCGATATTAGATTATTGCGACCAGGCGTGGTGCCCCTGGATGAAGAATGATTACCTAGTGCTGGAGAAGGTCCAAAGAAGGGCAACCAAGGTAGTCAGAAGCTTAAGAGATCTACCATAGAAAGGTCGCCTAGATAGGCTCAATCATTTTCCTCTCTATTATAGGCAATGCAGAGGAGATATTTTTATGAGGTTTAAACTCTTCAGAGGAGTAGACTGTGTTCTTCAGATGGCTGACTTCCTTGAATTCGCACAAACGATACATCTAAGAGGCCATCCGTACAAACTGAAGAAACACCATGCCAAACTAGAAGCGCGGGCCAACGTCTTCTCACATCGCTTCATTGAAGACTGAAATAAACTTGCTTCCTCAGTTGTTCTTGCTGAAAACGTTGACGTATTTAAAAGAAGACTCGATCTTACTTTACATTCTGGTCATATATTTGGTAGACAACAACGATTTATATAATGAAAATGTATGGCTTTGAAACACATGTATGATCTGACAGCATCCATCTGTAAATAGGATTTTCGAAGGCTAAGACTATCTCCCTTATATATCCTGAATTATAATTATAACTACCATAGAATGCCCACGAAAATGTCCACTAAACAGAAGAGTAGCACTTCAAGTAGTGTGAATTCTATATGATAATTATGTTATACCGTAATTCCGCATAAATACTATCTAAACGTCGAGCACATGTTTCGCCGATGTTTATGCTGCTGCATGCTACAGCAAGGAGGCTATCGAAAGCCTTTTTGCAGTCAATTTAGAAAGCATGCACCGTGTGCCCTCTATTGACTGCTTCAGTCCAGCTTTCTAAGCATTAGAGCAACTTCGTCACACAGGACCTACGCCTATGAAAGTCGTGCTGGACATTGAAAATAAGATGGATCTGTTCTAGGAACTGTATTAGTTGATGCTCAATTATTTTTTTTCCATTATCTTATAGCAAATTGCAGTAAGACCGACCGAAAAATTATTATTTGCGGAGACCCAGCTTCCAGCCTTATAAAGCGTCGTAGTCCACGCAGATTTTCAGTTGGTTGGTAGACGTCCCGTCTTGTAGGATGTTTGAAAAAGCGCAGACAGTGGTTTTACCAACTCACTGGCGAGCTATTTCAGCATCTTGACCGGTATTTCATCGGGACACAGTGACTTAGATTCAGTTGACTAAAGTTTTTCCTTAAGTACCATTGAACAGTGTCAACTATTGTATTCGCTTCAAAGTCATCGGCAGGGTAATGATATACCGTTTCTTTTGTAAAAACCAACTGGAAAAATTCTGAAAAGTGATTAGCTTTCCCTTCGTCTTCCGGAAGGTCTACACCCTCGACGGTCCTCAGGAGGGGTATCGGATCCTTGTTGCGAGTGCTCTGGCTAAGGTAATTGTAAAACGATTTGGGGTTCACGGTGGCACGGTTCAGTAGGTCCACTTCGAAGTCCAGTCTTGTTTTAAGTATAAGGCGTTTGATCCAATTTCTCTCAGTTTTGTACGCACTTAGAGATTCATTAGTCCTGTTCATAAGTGATTTTTGCCACAGTCGTCGCTTTTTGTTAACTTTTGTTTTTAAGATCCGTGTTAGCCCTGCAATATATCCTGGAACGTTTCCCAGTCCTGGGTTATGTTATCAGAAAATACAGATCCCCATTCTGTTCGCGTGAATTTTGCCCTCATTGGATCGAAATGGCCTCGCCACATATTTCTTCTGACCTTTGTGTGTATCTCGGGTATTGAAAAAGGCGAGTACTCCCATAACAGTACAACTTGGTCCGTTTTACCTAGAGGCGGAAGCCATGACACTTCGTCGATACTGTCCTGTGATATCGTGAGAATGAAGTCCAGACAATTGGCCTGCTGGCCTTTGCGCACCCTCGTTGAAAACGTGATGTAACGTGTGAGGAATAACTTCATCGTCATTCTTACAAGGCAACTGTCAAAGGCTAGATCGGGGCCATGTGTGCAGGCTGAGCTCCAGTCGATATGTGGTGCGTTAAAGTCACCCACGATCAGGATATCTGACCGTGTAGAAATATTTCAAGCTCCTCTAACAAGGAGGCATCAGCTACGCGATCCCTTCTCGGTGGTTGGTAGAGTGTCAGGACATCGACACTTGATGATGCTGGTGCTTTTACGGATAAACAGATCGCTTTTGAGCTAAACGTCAATTTATACGTTTTCTCTAATACTATAAGCCCACTTTTCACGTATGTGATTACGCCACCTCCTTGACACCCTTCTGTGCCTTTCCGAAACAACTGAAGACCAGGCATAGTTACCTCGCGGTCGTACACGTGATGGGCCAACCAAGCTTCGGTTAGAGAAATTACACAGATAGTTCGCAGAGATGAATGTTTAGCTCGTCGAGCTTTGATAGTATACTCTGTACATTAGAGTACATGAAGTTAAGGTCAGGTCAGGTCACGTTTTTATTGAGGGAAATATAGGTAAATACCTTTGAACTCCCTATTTGTACAGTTTTTTCAATGCATTTGATCTGCAGAACATTTCAGAACAGTGGCGTTGCCAGAAATTTGAGGGCCGACAATGAAAAAACTCCTTAGGCATTGTTCAGAAGTCTAGAGGTTTGAATGCCATTTGAGAGATTTAAAGAGAAAAACTGTCGCCCTTGTTCGGGAAGCTTTTACGCTCGGCCTTAACCCCCCCCCCCTACTGGGCCGACTGCGTGGTTATCCGATACGGGTCTGTCCAGTGTGAGAACAATGGACGCTGCATCACTTGGTTGTTGCAAATAACCAAGCTTTGCTCCCCTTGCTGAGCCACTCCATCAGTTCGGTAACACTTTGTTGACGTTTGTTCCGTTCCGGAACCGAAAAATCATGTTTAAAAAAAACTCCCGGGTCAGAGTCTTTTATCATAAAACCCCTCGACAGAATGAGCTTGGCTTCTTGGCTGCAGGTCATTATCACTTTCAGAGGTCTGAGACGCGTCGATCCAGTTTGGTTCTCTGGCCGTTTTCCAAGGCGGAAGGCCTTGCTTGTGCTTAACCTGTAAAGCTTGGTAGGCTACCGGCAGCGTCACACAGCGATTGATAAAATTGGCTGTGGTATGAGACAGAGAGGAATGCTATATTTAGAATGGAAGATCCTTAACTTTCAGCGAAAATACCCCATTCACGGAGAGCAAAGGATAAGGTTAATAAGGGGACATGGTAAAAGGTCAAAGGTAAAAGGTCATGTAATGCTCGAAATAAAAGTTTTACACGATATCCACATCTACTATGTAGACAGTTCAGCTTTCAGCTTCTCAATTTCCACTTCTTCACACGTCAGGTAGCGTGCTAGGAATGGGAGAACAGAGTGCTGATATGCCAATGTATGGCAAGACATATGATGGAAGCCTCTGCGCATTGTCAGGGAAGACTTTGCAGCCGGTAGTTCAGTGTGGAGAGGGTGAGCAACCTCACTAAGTATGCGATCAGAAAATTGCTTGACCGTTTTAGAGTGGCACTGTACTATAATGTCAGCTACAAAACATAGGAAACACCGGCAGCTGAAGAGAGCATTCGAAGAATACGTTAAAGACTGACAAGGTCTTTTTTAAGTAAAGCTGTAAAAAACTGTAGAGCAGAAAAGAATAAGAAGGAGAATGAAAAAACATAAGTTTTTTTATGTGTAGGGATAAACCCCCATGGAGCGTAGGATTTCGCCTGCATCTGCAAAAGCTAAGCCCAATTCTACCCCTTCTATTCCAAATGCGGTATCTGAGGTCGACGCAAGTTCACGTCCCTCCGGATCAGCGACAACGTTAATTTCACCCGAAACCTCACCCGCAATCCTTCCTCCTGACTCGAGTGAAATTTGTTCGCCTTCCAAGCGAACATCACCTGCTAAAGAGGCTAAACCTAATAGACCTAAACGTGTCCCTCATAAATCGAAGCCAATTGTGAAGCCACTTGCAAAAATCAGTAATTTACCTAATGATGGTAACCATACTAAAATTTCAGCATCTACATCAGATGAAAACACTCACGTTTTTACTTTTCATATCCCCAAAATGGCCCACAATCCACAATTAATTAACTCTGATACTTCTGTGAATCGCTTCTCGCAACCTTTCATGCCATTTTTAAATGCCTGTCCTCCGACAAATTATGCTGACACTTCAGCATCTACAGCAGATATAAATACTCACGTTAGTTATTTTCCAAACACGCAGATTGCCCAAAATCCACATTTAATTAAATCTACTTATTATGTTCGCAGTTTTTCATACCCATTATGTCATTTTCAAACGTGCGTTTTCCGAAAAATTATGCTAACTCTTATCATAATCTTATTTTACGACTGCCTCCTACTTTTCTTACCCCACAAAACGGGCATTATTTCCTCAATTTTCAAGTAAATCTGCCGCCATACAATAATCCTAAGCTATTTAACAATTATATTGCGGCTAATTGTAGACCACAGCAATTTGCTTTCCATCTTTTGTTCCTCCCCTGCAGTTTTATTTCCCACAACTTAGGCTACCTTTTTTATAAATCCTGATGAGCGTAACCTGCATCTCGGGGATCCGCTCAGTATAGTTTCTCTGAATACGAGATCAGTTGTAAATAAGATGACAGAGTTCAGGACAGTAGCTTTTGAGCTTGATCCAGATGTAATTTGTATCACTGAATCGTGGGCTCACTCTATTATTTCTGGCTCGATGCCCGTAATACGTAATTTTACTTCGTACCTACAAGACCGCATTGAAAAAGGTGGCGGTGGTTGCCTTCTTTATATCAAATCAACTTTTGTACATTTCCCGTTTCATCTGAGCATTTCGTCGTTTTCGGCAAATGTATGCTTTATTTCAGTCATCTTCCCACACAATAAAAAAGCGGTAATTGGTTGTGTCTAAAATCCCCCATGTTATTCTGGTAATGAAAGTGCGCTCTGCGAACTGTTTGCAAAAGTTGCAGAAGCTGAAGTTGATGTCAAAATAATCATAGGTGATTTTAATCTGCCAGAAATTGTCTGGGAGGCAAATACTTGTCCGCCAAAATTTCAGAAATTGGAAGAAACTATTAACTTTGCAAACATGTCACAACTGGTCAGTTCAGTAACAAGAAATGAGAGCATATTAGATTTTAGTTGTACAAATGACGTCCACCCTCTCTTGATGAATTTTTATTGTGATCTTTTCACAAGTGACCACTTATTAATTCAGTTTTGTTTTCCAGTCTCCCTTTCTGCAAAGCCTGAGGTAAAATGCAATAACCTCGATTTTTTAACGTAAATCATGAACTCATAAATGACTTCGTAAGTGCTCTAGATTGGCATACTATTTTTTTAACTACTGATCCAATATTTTTCAATGAACTTTTACAAAACCTTACAGAAATAATTCATACTTTTATTCCATTTAAGCCTTTTAAATCAAATTCAGCTTGCTCTCTCGTTCCACATTTTCTCCAGAATAGACTTAAAAATTACGGAAGCAGCTTAAGAATCCATCTAATAGCTCTCTGTCAGTTCACTTAAGGATATCACAAATATTTGAATTAGCGCTAAAATTCAGGCTTGCACGAGATAGGCGTAGAGAGTCCCTGGCACTAAATGCTACTAACTCTTTCAAATCCATTGCTCAAGTCTTCCTTTTTCTGCTATCCGCTAAGCTTCAGAAAGTCATTCCGCCTTTACTCGATAGTAGTTATCATTTTGTTACAGAGGATTTGGCCAATGCAAAAATTTTAAATTCCTTCTTCGCCAAGTTCTTTACAATTGAGACTAGTCCAACACCCGCAATACCTCTGATGTGTGATGCAAACCACAATACAATTGATTTCTCACCTATAAGTTTTCAAAAAGAAATAGCTCGTCTCAAAAATTCACATTGAGTCGGGACGGATAAAATTCCAAACTCACTTATTAAGCAATTAAGAGATTTTCCTCCTTTACTGAGCAAATTATCTACAATATTTCTCGAAAACGATTTTTTTCCTGATTCTTGGAAAACTTCTATTGTAATTCCAGTTTTTAAATCTGGTTTCAGATCTGACATTAAAAATTATCGCGGTGTCCATAAAACACCTTCTCTAGCTTAACCGTTTGAAAATAAAATAAATAAATAAATAAATAAAATAAATGAATAAAAAATAAAATTACAGATTTTTGCATAAGAAATCAAATATTAAATATATCTCAGCATGGTGTTTTACCGGACCGATCTTGTGAAACATGGCATATGTCTTTTCTTAATCTACTCACTTCTCTTCGTAACGATCATTTATCTGTGTTGGTCATCTATTTTGATCTTAGTAAGGCATTTGATAAAGTACCTCCTAGGAGACTACTAGCCAAACTAGAGGCTATAGGATTTTGTAGTCCTCTCATTGACTTTATTAGATCATATCTTTCTAATCGAAGACAACAGGGCTTAGTGGGGTCCTCATACTCTACCCCTACCACTATTTTAAGCGGTGTCCTTCAAGGTACCGTTCTGGGCCCCCTGTTGTTCTCTCTTTATATAAATGATATTTCAACAATAGTTAAACACTCTCAATCGTATTTTTCACGCGGACGACTTGAAATGTGTATACACCTTCTCTAATTCTACGGCTGAGCGATGCTTAGAACGCATTCATTCGGATTTTGACGCTCTCTCTGCGTGGAGCTCCACGTGGCAGATGGAGTTCTCACCTTCTAAGTGCCAGTTTATATGTTTTGGGCCTGAAAGGCTGCCACAGCCTATCATTTTTCACGATTGCCCCATGACTGAATGTTCTAACATTAAGGACTTATGTTTAAGTTACACCAATAAATTAGATCTTTCACCTCACGCTGATAGAATTACACCAAAAGCTGCTCAGATATGCGGCTTCATCTCTTATAATTTCTACCTTCCCGAAGTGAAGCTAAGACTTTATCGTATGTATGTGCTTCCTATTCTCGAATACTGTTGTCCATTCTTCGGTCTAATGAACGAATCTTGCCATTCAAAAATTGAAAGTGCTCAAAGAAGATTCACTAAAAGGGTCCTCTATCCGGCATTTTCAGATACTTCCTACTCAGACAGATGTGAGATTACGAAACTTAAATTTCTTTAGGTCAGAAGACTGGAAGCAGGGTTTTGTCTCCTGGTTCGCCTTAATAATAGTTCAAATCTCCCCAAGATGTCTGCCCTTACTCTCGTTACTCGCCCTTACAACCTAAGAAATTCAACGTTGATTATACCTCCTCCTGCTTCTTCCACTTCAAAGCGATCTCTATTTTTTGCTTCTAGGTATAGCTATCTTTGGAATAATTTGCCGATTGATATTCGGGCGTTGACTTGTCTATGTACATTCAAGCAAAGACTGCACATTTATCTTAACACTGAATCTATTATCCTTTTGTTTTCATCATCTCTTCCGGGCAGCTTTCTCCACGACCATCGGGAATTTCGGATTCCTTCTTGAAACTACCTTCCTCTGACTCGTGTCCCCCGGAATCAGGAAGCATTCTTGACGGCTCTCGTTTCGCTGGTCATCAACCATCATCAAGGCCTTATATTTGGTCAGATCTCAGACATCCCAACGATGGTCTTGTAGATTTGATGGACTTTTGGATCTCATACGGTGGTGCCCATCACGATCATAAACTGGTGGGTTCCCTATGTTCCATTACGCCGCACCGGTTTGGGAACCCGAGTGTAGTGCCGGGAACCCGTCTATACCAGTAATGTTTCGTTAATAACTATTGTTCTGCCCAACGCTCAGCTTCGACTGAGTTTGCTTCCAAGCGTCCCCCCCCTTACTAACAGAGGCAGTGGGTACCAGAATACATAGTCAGAATCTAGATAACGATGTGGCTCATCTGTGTGTGCCCTTGAATTTCACCTTCCGCATAACACTGCTATATGCATTTTTTTCGAATCTAACAAATTCGCTTCTCAAAAGTTATACTCGTCTTATAGCTATAGACTTCGGATACTGTTTGTTGAACCAATTATTTCTAGCACTTCGTGGTATCGAATTTTTGGTTCATTGATGAGGCCCATTGGCCGTGAAATATACAACTTATTATTATTAAGAGTCCATCGTCAGAGATGAGAAAACAGCAACAAATGGGGTGGCTAGTTGTGGTGTGTGTACGTAACAACTAAAAGTTGAACGTGTCGAAAATCAATAATTGTGTCGTGTGACCACCGAATCGCCACTGCGGACTATGTCAGTCTATGCAAGTAGGCGAGATCGGCGTGTCGGGTGGGACTATATACCGAATTAAAATCTTCAACGAAAATCAGCAACATTTATAAGGGAAGGGTCAATTAAATGTCATAGGAGAGGGGGCGTGGTGTGGAAGAGGACCAATTAACCACCATTGCCGTGAGTTTGGAGATACATGCACAGGGCAACATATGCGGGCGCCAGCTCAATACATCGGTTAACCGAGTTGTCATCCGATGCCCAGGCTTCAATCAGTTCTCGGCCCGTCTTGCTGCCAGCGTGGGCAATTATCCTCGCGGCCGCGAAGTTGAACTAGTGACCTGTCTCATAGGTGTGGGCCACCACTTGCGATAATGTATAACCCCGTCGAACAGCCAGCTTATGTTTGTGAAGCGCGGACCCAACTTGCATCCAGTTTGTCCCCTGCAATTTATGGGACAGTTAAGGCATGGTATGCGACACACTACGTCCAACTGCTTACTGGTATTCAATCGATCCTTGATTCTCATGACACGGCTGCGCATTATAGCCTTGGGACGGTGTGCAATTCAAGCGCCTAGTCCTGTGGCAATGCGTTCGGTCGCTTCTGTTACATCCTTGGTGCATGGCAGCGCATGCCAAATCGTAGGGGTTGTTTCTGTTTGGGTCCTAGGAGGACGAGCACGTATGCATCGGCTTAGGAAGGCCTTAGAACAGCCATTCCGCCTAAACTGGTCATGGGGATGTTGGGCCTCACGTGCTTTTTCTTCTGGGTGAGTCTGCATTCTTTTGAACAACGTTCTCACACAGCTTCGTTTGTGAGCTAAGAAAATTGAGAAGCTATGTGTCGTTAGTCGCCTTTCTGTAGACTCCCGTGTCCATTTTGCCGTTGGGAGTTCGCCTGACAGATATGCTGACGAAGGGTAGCTGCTGATCCTTTTGTTCATTCCTAATGAATTGTATATCTGGGAAACTAGAGTTGGACATATCATGGAAACTTTGCAGCCTGTTCCTTTTGATAATAACGAACGTATCGTCAACGTAACGGAGCCCAAAGGTGGACTTTTTCAGCTATTGCATGACCAATTCCGCTATTAAATCGGAGATTGGAAAGCCTATCGGAGTTCCCTAGATCTGTTCGCAAGTCACTCCAGCAAAAGTAAAGTATATCTTTTGGGCAAAATTCGAACAGACTCATGAGATTTTAAACTTCGAGTGAGTTCTGGGTTTTGTCGCACAGCTCCTCAAGTTTCCTGCGCAAGACGTCTCATGCCAAATCCGATGGAATGGATGTAAATAGAGCTGTTACATCAAAGAAAACCATCATTTCGTCCGACTGAAACGTTCGGCCGTGGACGTCTGCCAGGTCTGCGCAGCCGGGACATGAGAATCAAGGATAGATTTAATATCAGTGAGCAGTTGGACGTAGTGTATCGCATCCATGTCTAAACTGCCCCATAAATTACATGGAACAGACTGGACGCAAGCTAGGTCCGCGCATACACAAACATAAGCTGGTTGTTCGACGGGGTGACACATTATCGCAAGTCCGCAGTGGCGATTTAGTAGTCACACCACACAATTATTGATTTTCGACACGTTCAACTTTTAGTTGTTTCGTACACACACCACAAATAGCCACCCCATTTGTTGCTGTTTTTTTTCATCTCTGACGATGGACGCTTGCAGGAGCCCGAAAGCTGAGACCAATAAAATCATGATTCCGGTGTTCGATAAAGCTTCTTCCTGGAATGTGAACATTTGCCTCAATTCATGACTTTTCTCGTATCTGGTTTGCCGATCTACCAATTAAGTGCAAACTCCGCGTTGATGAGTTAGTATTTTGGCTTCAGATCAATTCATATTATTTGTGGGTTGTATGCCTTTTGGAATGGCCAAAGAGTGAATGTAAAAGGTTTTTTACACTAATCCTGTTCTTTTCCCGTTTCTTTCGTATGACCATTTTCAATATCTGACATGAAAATAGGTTGCCTAAGAATAATACAATAAAGTGGAAATCGCGTTGCTCACAGTTACGTACACTGTTTGCACATTTGTACGAAGACTGTCTACGCTTTTTGTGAGTGATCAAAGTATCGGCTAAACGGTAGTCTCGAACTGGGGCCTGGTTCGCTTCAAATAACAATCATTAGGCAACTCCCATGAGCGTGCGAGCATTGTCACACGTACGCTTTTTAGAATTATTTAAGTTAATCAACATTTGGGTAGGTACCTGGTTTACTATAGAGCTAGGTTTATTGACTCTTGACCGCATTGTGACACCCTCACGAAAAGTTCCCTTATATTTCTATATTTTGTAATAGTGGTGCCTTACTGATTCATTTCTGTGTGGTATTTAATGCAAATCTTATCGTTTGAAGGAAAGATGTTCTTTCAGAAAACAAGGTATGTTTAATCAGTGAATTTTTGACGTTGTATCCCCAGGTCGTAGTGAGGCGAAGTACTATATGGACAACCTGCTGCCTTTGCAAGAAAAAAAACGCTTGAGATACAACCAGAAAACCAAAATCACAAACCCAAGGTTACTAGACTATATTTATTCTAAAAAAATTATCAGAAAACTAATGGGTGGAAATAAAGTCAGAGAAATTGTTCAGTTGATGACAAAAAAGTCAAAATGGGGAACTCTTAGGAGGAAATTATAGTCGAAAACTTATTTAACTGACCCTCTGTGCATGTTTATGAGTTGAATCTGTACACGGCGCAAACCAATGTAAGTCCTTAGTTCAGAGACTGGGTATTCACGAAAATTGACAACACCAATACCACAACTGACTTCTAAGAGTTCATAGTCAGCAAATTAGGCTTTCTGCTGGGTTTTGAGAGGTGAACCTACTGAATGACCCCACCAATGCCAGACATAACTTCTATGAGCACGTATTAAGCATAACACAATACAATATGTTTATTATACAATATGTTTATTATGCCAGTTTACAGGCAATTGTAAAGAGTTTTTAATGCACCTCTTGGGCGCCTTCCAACACCTCGAAGACCGGAAAAAACCTAAACTAAACTCCCTATGTTGCAGCCAGTATTGGTTTTGTTTCAGGTTTAGTGTTTCGTCAATACCGGGCGAGATAGGGAGTTTGTTTCAAGTGAAAAAAAAACTGCCTTCAAAGGTATGATACAAACGGAATAAATGTACAGTTGTAAGCTGAGTTGACTCATCAGCAGGAGAAATGGTGCATATCGTTTAAAAACATTAGTTCGAGACAGAGAGGGTTGGCACAAGAACACAGTGTTCTCAGTCTTCCTTCAATGGTTGTCGGCAAAAGTTGCGCGCTATCGACTGAAGGGTTAGCAGACTGTGGGCTGCTGCTTCAGCAGCATTATCTTCAGCATGAAGCCTGGCGGGGTTCAAAGTCCACGAACGCCATCAGAGTGAAAGAGAGATTCCACCGAGTCAGCACCCAAAATTCGTGAAAGTTGTCCTGAATGTAGCAAACTAGTTATAGCTCTCTTAAACATAGAGTAGCTTTACTGGGTTTTAATACTTCTGGTCCTGTTTTAGAGGTGAACATGCTCATTGACACCACCAATGCTACAAATAACTTCTATGTGGACGTAGTAAGCATGGTAGGCATTATGGACGTGTTTAAGGGAGGAACCTGCTCAAGGACGCCACCGATTACACAAAAAACTTCTATGAGCGCGTAGTGAGCAAAGTAGGCCTACTGGTCGGAGTGAAGTGCGAACTTAACCTTGTCTACTCACGGACATATGGTATGAGACCCGTAAGTTATCTAGTAGGATCAATAGGTAGAGTTATCAGCGCCGGGCTTACTTCACCATGTGCACTCTTGGATGCATGCCACGACAGCCGTATGTACCTTACTATGACCAGTATGGACTGTTAGTGGTGGCGTGCTTACTTCACCTTGTCTACTCACGGTCACATGCCATGACAGCCCTAGGTAACTTAGTACGGCCAATATGGACTGTTAGTGGTGCTGAGCTTACTTCACCATGTGAACTCACGGACGCATGCCATGACAGCCGTAGGTTACTTAGTACGGTTAATAGGGACTATAAGGGGTGCCGTGCTTACTTCACCATGTCCACTCACATACGCATTCCATGAGTTTACTAAGGGGACTGTGGCGTTAGTGACGTCCGTCAATGATTAGACTTGGTGAAGTCAGGTCCACTGTAGGAATTGGCGATGTAAATGGTGCCGACCTACGTATGTCAAGAACAACATATGTCGTTGAGTGTGCATGGTGAAGTGGGCACGGCAGTGGTCGCTGACGGCATTTAGTTTACTAAGCCAAATGACATGTTAGTGACGTTCGACAATCAATAGGCATGCTGAAGTCATGGCGGCAGTGCTCACCGAACCTCTGGATAATGGCAAGGAAGATGTGGCAGTAAGGACACATGTATTTGTGTTTCGATGTCGCAGAATGGCCTATGGTAGTGAGGACCTACGTCGTTGACTAGTCATGTTGTTATCAGTCCAGCATGGTTACCTGGTGGCATGAGTGGTGCAAACTGATATGCGGGAGTAATAGCATGTACCATCAAAAAGGCATGGGGAAATCAGCACGATGGCAAGAAATAACGGCATCAATGACGCTAACTGACGTACGACTGACAAGACATTTGCCCGTGACACCCATCAATCAGTAGGAAAAATTGATGTCACCATGGACGAAGGAGCAAACGGTGCTAATCATGTGACTGATGTAACTTTGTAACTTATATCACAGTTCGCCTAATTGTGGTCGCAAGTCATAACAAGAAAGCCTTTGTAACTTATATCACAGTTGGCCTAATTGTGGTCACAATTCATAACAAGAAAGCCTTTGTAACTTATATCGTGAACTGTAGGAATAAAAAAAACCGTAAAAAAGTAATCTGGGTGCTATGTACAAATAGGGACAGGAACAAGAGTTCATATTATGTAGTTACCGTCGAAAATGGGTAGTTGAGTTGGGACCGGAGATAAAACGGTTGAAAAAGTATACAAAAGTGTAAAAAGTAATGTGTGCGCTATGTACAAATGGGGACAGGAATAAGAGTTCATATTATGTATATGGTATACCATGGAAAATGGGTACTTGAGTTGGGGCCGGTGTTAAAACTGCAGAAAATGTAAACAAAACGTAAAAAATTGGAAGCGCGCTTTACAATTTGGGACTTGAATTCGGGTTACTCGCCATACCCTTCGGCGGCAGCGTAATGTTCTGGGGGACCTTCAATTGACACTAGATCGATTGCTCGATGACCACCTGATGATTGATGACACACACCCAGCTGATGCAGGTACATACACCTTTGTAACGTTGGATGGCGGCATCTCCGCTAAGGCAACTTTCTATGTACAGATGCCGTTGCCTTTATAAACCATTCCTTCCAAACAAACAGTCGCTGAAGACGTGCTATTACCTACAAAAGGCAGCATACTCGTTGTACCCTTGAATGCATGAAACTAACCTCAGCATGATCATTAATTAATTCCTCGCGATTCCTTTCTTTTATCTGCAAATGTCGAAAGTCGTTCTACAGAAAATAGTAATTTGAAGGAGTGTTCTTACCTGTGATTGATGTTTCAAACTATTCGTGAAGGGTAGGTTGCCCGGGCAGGGGTAATGCATTGCCGTGCTATGCGTCTGTTGGGAATTAACGACAAGGTCTGCACCCGATAACTTACGCACAGGAAAAAAGTGCCAGTCATACCCTTAATTACAGAATTAAATCCAAACTGAAAAAAAATAAATTAAATGGTATCACAGTCAGTTATGAGAGCACAGCCTCATTCATACCTTCCGTTCACGTTGGTGCAACAAATGCACAACCAACTATCACAGATAAGTGGATTTTCAACGCACATTTCATGAAATTTACGTTGGCACGAAACATATTTTAAAAGATTTCCCTTACTAACGGCCGTATTACCACCGCAGGCACTACATGCATCCACAAACGGGAATTAATCAAGGTCCACGACATTCTCATCCAAATGCCGACTGGGCAGCCCAAAATTCACATAAGTACTAGTGCTGGCCCTATTCGTGGAGACGGTCATGTTAATCGAGCGACTTCTCAGAGGTTTGCGAGTCAGCCAGGGCGATTTCATGGACGGATGTCCGCGAGTGCGGAAGTTGGGGAGTAGGTTTTCATTGCGCAGAACACATACAGAAGATTCTTCACTAGAACCCATCTGCGCGACAAACGCATCACCCTCCTCTCTTACCATACGACGAACAACTTCTTCCTTAACGCTCTGCTGTGGAGGAGAGGGGACAAGCACGCTCGGCTGTGGAAGAGAGGTTACAAGCGACCCTTGTTGACAACCGGGTGCGTTCATGATGTGTTCAGCGAATGCATCCACCTCCCGCAACAACTCCAAGCACCGCCCGGTTCCACAACTCTTTAACTTCTCAACGATAGGCCGCAAATGACTTGCTGCCATTTTATACTTCTCGGCCTCCGTGAAAGGCCTCTGACCCTTTGTGACCACAATGTCCGCCGTAAACGACGTGACCTGCGCTGGATCACCATTCTCGTCAGTCTATTGGTTATCACAGACTACTGCTTGGGAAACCAACCGGTTCCCTTGAATACACAACCAGGGGTTGATATTGCACTGCTGTATAAAGTTTAAAATATGCACACAGGGCAGCTGCCCGTTATGATTGAACCGACAGCTGCACCTGTCGACCGCATCACTGTAAAATGGGACGCCACTATTTTCCTCAAGGTGACGGAGCACAATATCCGTGGCATACCCAGTCCGCATTCGGCAGGCGTACGCGACATATAACTGCAAACCTGTGTATTGCCTGCGGCGGCAATACTCGTCGGCTTCTTTTCTTTCATGATCTACATTCTTTGCGTCCAAATAAGCAACAATGCTTTGAACACAATTGGTGAGACATGTGCGGTCTACACCATTGTTTCAATCGCTTGTTGATGCTCTTTATTTTATTTGTCGTATTATCGCCATATGTGAGCAGATTACGCCAAGCGTAATGGGCCCACCGGCGTCTACACCGCCACCAGCATCCACTTACATACGGCCAAATCTCAGGAAAATTATTTCTGAGACTTAACATAACCAGTCTAAACATTTGAAATGAGCAAGAGAACACTGCTTTACGAAAAAAAATCAAACCTGCTCACCCCTCGCATCCTTATACACAGTCTTTGCTTTCCTTTTAAACGCTTGCAGCACATGAAATGTGCACAGTAGGACTGACACTTTATTCCCTGTAAACACGTTCTTCCAGGCGTTTAATTCTTTAGCATCCTTGTCTGTAAACACTACGTAAATTTTCGACTGCAGACCTATCATTTCCCTGAATTTTTGGACAACCCATCTGACGCTGGCAGCATCGTCTTGAGCTACAAACGCATAGAACACGGACTGAGCATGCCCATGCCTATTTGTCCGGTAGGTGGCGTCCATTTGGACTACCTCCGGATACTCAGTGTACTTCGCCAGCAAAGCCGACGTCGTAAAGCAGGCGGCCCTCATAATCTTGTTTGAATTTTCGTACAAGAATTCGGGGGTGCAACCACCCCTCATTGCAAATAAGGCATTTTTCATGCCTCTAAGGGTATGGTCGGCTCGGAAAACCCGGCGGGGTATGTTCGCCAAGTCTTTCATTGTAAAATTGACATTGTACGCACCTATAACTGCGTTTTCATAAGGTAGTCTTACTTTTGAGATATACTTGAAGGCGCCCGGCCGATGGTCTCATTTGCTCCATTAACTTAAAGAGACTTTTCTCCTAGTCAGGCGGCAATTTACGGAATTTTGGACATGCAGACACAATTTGCTGACTGCAAATGTGGTTGCGTCGCGAATTCACCACCTTAACCTGGAGCTGGCCCTCGCGCAAAACGGCTGAAAAACGAGCCATACAACCGAATTTAAGCGACCTAAATCGTTCGAACAGCCGCAAAATAAACGTACGGAACTACGGAACTGCCCGGAATGGCAGCAGACAGAGTAGACGTATCGGAACTTTAAACTGTCTGCGCAGTTTACGGCTCAGGTGTCTCTTGAAGTTGGAATGGGAAGCCTACATATAAAAAGCACCATTATTGCCCTTTACCTTCTCGTATTCACTGACTGCCGACATTAGGGCTTCAAAAGTGTCGTATGCTCTACTGCCAATTATTCGCTTGAACAGAGAACACAAGGTGCTCTTTTGTTCTCGACCTGTAATGAAGGTGTAAAACCCTTGCATGTGCTTACTTTTGGGCGAAGACGTACGTAGTATACGGAAATCATTCAGCTGCAAGGCTGGACTGATTTGCTTGGGTTGTACAGGCTGAACAGGTACAGGCTCATGAGTATGGTCCATCCTGAATGATGTAACCACAAGGGCTCCTCGCATCTGATACATAATATTGAAGAACGCAGTACAACCCAAGCGTCCTCTACATATTTAATACATACTTAACATTAACTTGAACATACTTCGCAGTTGAAGCCAGTATGCAAACATATTTGCGTCTATAAATGACAAACTTGTCCGCATTAGGGGTGCCAGCTACAATTTTGCGAGTACTAACCGCCTTAAAACGGTAACCGGTTTCCTAAATACAAATTAATACAACAAATGCAATACTTACCTCACTGAAGAGCCCAACTGCGTCTTCTAGTGCATCGTACGATGCAAAATCGTGGCCTTGTAAAACGGTGCGAAAGGCCTCTGAGAGATAACCATTAGTTGCCATCGTTCGCGCAATTAACAACGAGCAGACACGTGCACGATACCGCAAAAAGTGACTGACCCGTCAAACGGCACGGCTTACCGACTAAATGACATACCATTGAAGGAAGTGAACGCCCAGAAAGACTTGGGAATCTGGATCACGCCCTCGCTTAAACCCTCCCTGCATTTCGCAAAGGTAGCCAAGTCCGCGATGTCGATCCTATACCTCGTCAGACGAGCTTTTTCTACCTTCAATGAAGAGTGCTTCACAAAAGTCTTCGGAACCTTCGTACGACCGCACCTAGAATCCGCTATCCAAGCTTGGAGACCCTGGGCCACGAAAGACATCAACATCCTGGAAAAGGTACAACGGCGTGCAACCAAACTTGTTATGGGGCAAGGCTCGCAGCCTTATGAAACACGGCTGTCGAATCTAAAGCTCTTCCCATTGCGCTAAAGGCAGCTTCGGGGGGACCTGATACTAGCATTCCGCGTATTACGTCTTCAAGGCTGCTGTCTTATATCAGGGGATTTTTTCGAATTAGCAACGACCACGAATCTGAGGGTTCATCCTCTCAAATTAAAGGTGACAGGGGCCAGGCTGGACGCTCAGAAACACTTCTTTTCAAAAAGAGTGGTCGTGCTGTGGAATGCGCTTCCTCAGGACGTCATTATGTCAGAATCGCTAGAGGCTTTTAAGCGAAAACTGGATCGATATAGCAGTGCACGATGGATCGTAACTGACAATTACCATAATGGTAATACTACTTTCAATTTTTCAGTAGTATTAGTTTTATATCAATTCACATTTCCTATTTATAACGCTTTCCCACGCATAGCCTCATGCGAAGGTCTCCGCGGTCTACCCTACTTGGCTATCTGCGTACCGTGATTATCCCGCTAGCGATCTTATCAGCCAGACCTGATGGCCTAAACATTCACCCTTGGTTCGACCAAAAGCGGACTGTCGACGATCTGGACGGATGCCTCTGTTTTTCCAGTTCCGTTGGCAGACTCTGCAATCAGCAATGAAGAATCAGGACGCGGCTTCCACACGGTGATGATCCTGGGAACCTTTGCAGTGGCTCCCGTTTGAATTCCCTTTTTTTCTCCAAAATCCCACGCATTACCCCCACAAGAGCGACAGTTTTTCTCCTAAAAATCCCTGAGGAGTTTTTTCACTGTCTGCTCCTATTTTCATCCTATGACACAGGACAACTGGCCTCGCCAACAGTCTGAGAAACAAATTGTATGCTACCACTGCACATATGCACAAATAGGGCACTCAAAGGAAGTTATCCTACATATCCCACAATATACTGATACTGATACTGAATCGCTGAATTCTCAAGGACACACTCGCAGAAAATGTAGCCAATCAGCGATCAGCAGCGTCGTCCAATCACAAAATTGGCTCTCGCAAGCTGCCCGGTGTAACGAGCCAACCCGAACCATGGGTGTGTGAACGCACCAAGGTCACTTTTGGTGCGGATCCGGATAAGGATGGTGTGAACGTCTTTTGGTGAAGATACCGGTCTTCCTTCTCTCTCCCTCTGCTGGCACTACTTCCCCCCGTCCCTTGTAGCCATCAGCACCACCATGGCCCTCACCCTCAGTTGCCCACAGCGCTGCACTCCCGCCGGTATCTAACTAATATTCTGTAATCACCCCTCACTCCAAACGGATCATTTGTACAGAGCCTTGGTTATACCCCGTATCGTATCGTTCATGCTCTTTATGGTTTACCATTCCTTTTTATATCAAGAGACCTTATTTCTTACTATCGCGTTATTCTTCCATCTCTTTCTACGATTGCATGTTGTGGTGATTGACAACCCCGTTCGGCGTTACTTCTGGAGAATCATATGCGTGAATTACTCATTTAGGTGCGTGCCAACCTCGACATTCCCAGCCCGCTACACTGGATAGTTCATTGCGCATAGTTCATCTCCATCTAATATCGGGTGCGTCCTATGTGTAGTCACGTTTTCCCATACTGTGCATTTTCTAGGACAGTTATTTGCTTATTTTTTCGATAAATGTTTTGTCTTTTACCGAAATTTCATCGAGAGTTGCCTCACACTACGGATATTGTGACCCTGAAACTCGAAAGTCCCTAGTAGCATTTCGCTAGCGCGATGCGCTTCAGCAGTAGGCGCAAAAGGTGAACATAGTAGTGCTTCAGATGATTGGCTGATCGTTAAGGCTTCTCTCTCAATGCATACGCGTGTTACTGGCACGCGCGCACTATTTCCTGTCGCTGTCTGCCCTGCCATTAACTGAAGTGTACGCTGATTGGTTTAATAGGAATGGATGCACCATCTTCTTGAGCGCTGATTGGAGGCTTTTGCTTGTACGGTTTTTCCCACCCTATGCATGTGCAGTGGTTCCCGTTGTGCTCGCGTACACCTCCCCCACCAAATTTTGGGCATACGCATATGCATACGCCTACGGTCCTCCCCCCTCACCCGCTGGTGCTGCCCTCCCCCAGGTAACTGCATGTTTAGCGTAGCTGGCCGGCCGGCACGACGAGTAATGCTGCCCTGCCCCCTTCACCTGCACAGCCCTTCCCCGCGTGAACGTCCCCCCCCCCCTCCCACAAACACATGACATAGAAATAAGTGCATCGCAGTACATAAAAATGGGGGATTTATTTACAGAGGTACGGGAATTATGTACAAGGGAGGGAGGCTTCAACTAGTCCGTGGAACTGTCCTGATCAGCGCTCCCGTCATGCCGTTTTGGTAAGCGAGTAGGCTTGGTAACAGCCGACTTCAGCACGGAGCGGACGGCTCCCTCGAATTCCGTCGGCAGTGTTGGGCGGTCCTCCGCCCACGTTCCATACACATCTAGGGGTTGACGAATATTAAGGAAGAATCAAACGCTCAACAGCAAGCAAGGCGTATGCTCTGGTGAGCCGGAAATTCCGTCGTTGGTAGCCGCTCGTTAGATTAAATTTAGCGAGTAGGCGGCTGTCAAAGAGGGGTCACATGAGGTCTCTGACGAGGTCGTGCGCCCTCCACGCTTCCCGCATGCGCAGGAAGGCAACCTAAAGAAGGAATTACTTTAAAAAGCAAAAAGTCCTACCACCTGCTGCCAATAATTTGCATCTAACAGGCGCTCCTCAAACGTCTCGAATTCCTCCATAGAGGTAATCGGGGACGAAACCGGACACTCCGTCCGGGCTGGCGGCATCGATATTGGTGCCGCAGACTGATTCTGATGCAGTGCATCCGTCCTGGCGAGCATGATAGCCATTTGTGTCTCCATGTTACGGAGGCGGTTGTCGATCTGGGTCATCCAGGCCAGCAGCCCGTCCGAAGTGCCCATGTGCTGGGACGTGGGCGGGGCTGGAGAGGCTAAACCTCAGGTATATGTCAAATAAAGAGTAATTTTCAGGTTACCTGCAGGGGTGCCTAACAACACCTCGTTCAAACAGCTTCGAAGCGAAGGTGGTGCAGGCCCCAAGTCACAGTTGAAACTCGGCAGATTGTCCACCACTAAATCGGGATCAGGAGATTTGCGTTTTCTTGCCCATCCTCTCCTGCTATAATCAACCTGTTTGTCAAACATAGTTGATATCTACAAGGTAAAAAAAACCCTGAAGTGGGTATGGGGGAGAGGCACTTACCTAGTCCTGCACGCTGCATTTGCAAAACGGTACTGGCGGCAAAAACACTGAGAGGTCAATAATGAGTAGGAGCTGACTACCTACGTTTAGGTTGCAGCGCGTGTCCCTTGGAAGCCGATAAACGGATGTAGTGCGGCTTAGAAGCCACTACTTTATTAACTTCCTCATAACACCTAGGTAAACTAGGTGCAGGGGATCGAAGGGAAAGCCTGTACATTGCACTTTTCCTGTTAGTACGAACACAGGTTAGGGTGCCAAACTCGAAAATGCGCTCATTAAAGCTACTTTTTATCCCAAAGGACATCTTCTTCAAATTAAAATTTCTTGGAATACGTGTGTTCCAGATTATACGAATGGAACAGATTCGCTAAAAAATGCCTTGAACACCATCCCCAAGCATCCTGAAAATGGAACCCATGAAGGCCTCGCCCAAAACAAGAAGGCCTTTCGCAAATTCGTAAAGGTGACTGAATACCGGAGAGGCTCGTGGCCCGGCGCGAGGCGCCCTGTGTGAGTGCTCGTGGGCTTTGCCCACCCTTAACCAATCAGTGCAGGCCGCAATATCGATTGGCCTCGACCTCGCGGCATGCTACTGTAATGTCATCTGTAACCGATTTGCAGGGGCGGGAGCGATGTGGAGCGAAGGCAACATCAGTGAACTGTCGCACTGACGATCGCGCGAACAGACTGCCACCCGTTCCACGGATTAACAATGCTTCTCTTTATAAGATGGTCTAGGAATCCTCGGACTACGAGATGATCCAAATTAAGCTTGCTTTACCCTAATTTTTCCTTCCGGTAAACTAATTCGCCGAGTTCTAGGTCAACTTTTGCAAACGGAGAGTTCATCCTCGGCCATCCCCCCTCCTACGGTTCGTAGTCGAAGAAATTATTGAAAGAACTTGACGATTTTCTGGTCCACTCTCGAGAAGGTAACCAGATTTTCCTATTTTAGAAAAAAACATAATCGTGTCTGAATACTAGAATGCTGTATGCTGGTGGCGTATTTTGAGACGGCATAGCGAATAGAAGAAGACTAGGCCCAGTCCAACGGAAGGGGAAGGGGGGTATATTATCCTCGGCGGACTTTCGGCAGAAATACAAAGTATCATGCAGACGCATAAAATGTTCGTGTTAATAGCGATAGTCTTTTCTACCTTCCAGAGTGGGGCGTTGTGTTTTCGTTTTCGGAGCTGACATGTGAGCAGCGCCGTCAGAAAACATTCTAAAACGAGATTGGCAGTGTCGGAATTCGTGCCAACAAGGCACGCTTGAAACTAAAGCCAGACACCGAATATTTGGTGTAGCAGTTAAGAGTTACATTTTTTAAGCGAACAGAAATCCCTGTAAATACAGATACAATCTCATAAAACCTGATTAATTTAGTAAGAAAATTTCTGTTGCGTAAAAACAGCCCACTCTGCGTCCTCGAAAGTCTTACAGCAGTAAAGAAACGACCGCTTTTAAGCAGAGAGCATATTGCAATTTAAAAATAAATATTCCTGTAGACTGCCTAACTCATTAAATGTGAAGATCGAAATATCAGGAGACGGTTAAACACAAAATTGAAGTTATTTATTTTATTCTTTGGATTGACTTGAGGCGCAAAATGCAGTTTACTAGAAATGAAGACGACAATTTTGTTGATTTATATCCGCAGATTTTTGTAATCTGTATTATCGTGCAAGGTATTGCGGAACTACCCGATTATCAAAATTCAGGTTTCATGAAATTCCTGACAAGCTAGAAGTGGGGATAGGAGGTCGTCTACTTCAACTTACCTAAGGTCAAACTTGCCATTCTGGGGTCAGATTAGTGTAGTCCGCGGTGTGAAGCGCCGCGCACACCTTTAATTTGCATGCGTAACTACTTACTCCCAGCGGCCGTGCGAAACAAATGTCACTACATTTTTCCACTTCTAAAAATTTCCTTCACTGCCTTTCCTATTTCCCCACTCCCAAACCCATATAGCCACCGTTTCCATAGGACAAAATTCTAGGACTAGGGATATCATGTTGCACAAAGCTTTTTTTAAATTAAAGTTAGTCATACTAATTTGACTTTTTATGTAGATGTTCTTTTTTCTCGGTAATGAGTTGACATGTTTGGGCAACTCTAAAACCATGACCCAGACGGACAGCTGTATGAGAAAGAACGTCCAAAAACTAACTTTTAGGAAATTTCTTCGAATGTATTCAAAATAGTACGTTTAAAATCGCACGTGACAATTCCATTTAAATTTTTTAGTCACTTACAGGTTGAGGCGAAAGAGGCCTTTCAAGTCATATACCAGGCACCGAGACACTACTCTAAAGGCCTGCGCAAACGGGTGCTCACCACAGTCGAAGCAGTGGCAATCCGTTTAGCAAAGCCCACTCTCTGCAGTCAAAAGACGCTGGTAGCCGCAGTCTGCCTACCTTGACCAACTACACTAGTGAATACCAAGCCGCCATCCGAAACCACGCACGCCGATCGTGAGAACACCCCTCCTTCTTTCCTGCCCCTTGGACCCAAAGCACTCACCAGGCTGGTGCCAGCATGCGTGCGACGAGGGGGCACCGCGGTAACTAATTACGCCCCCATACCCTGAGAACCACTTAAACACTATATGAAACTGGCCATTTTAGTCTCTGCAACTGTACTGGCCTGATGAAGAATTGCTGAAAACACGCGTTTGCCAAATCGAATTGTCAAATTAAACATAGGAATATTTGTAGAACTTGCAGATATGCCCATGTGTGAACGTATGAAATATCTTACTCCTGTAACGCCCTAATCAGCACAATCAAGTGAAAATCGGTTTGCCTTAGTCTAATGCATCCCAAACAATATAGAAATGGAAGAGACAACTGGCATTTCTTGTTCAATCATTCTGGAATACACATTAGAATTTCGGTTCTTTTGGTACCAGCCGTTCTTTACATTGCGCTCAATATGGGAAACGGATGTATCCAAAAATTTCACGAAAAGGATTACTTTCTCTATGAGCTGCTTTATTCACAGAGTAATCTGTATGAATAGGCTTTATCTACATTTAAAATTCAAGTTCATTTAGTAAGCCCGATTTTCCCTTTTTCGGAAGTTTCCATTTTACTCGAAATTGGTCTTTTTAAACAACGTAATATTAGTTGACAAACCGCAATAGGTATTTCTATACCAACAATCTTTAATACTGTATGCCTTCGGGGGACGCAGCAGCAGCAGCTGCTTTTGTGTAACAGGGATTTATTGTAAGAATCTTGGATTTCATAACTTAGGACATTTTCTATGCGTCGTTTAAAAATACTGATTTTTTGAAAAGCAAATGATTCCGAAAAATGGAAAAATCGGTGCTAGTGAGAAAACTAAAGTTTGGAGTGTAAAGCAAGCGTGTTCATGCTAAACGCCGAGTGAAAAAAGCAGCACGATGGATATTACGTTTGAAAAAAATCATTTTTGAATGCGGGAAACATATTCCTCCAGGTTCCGTCCAACGTAATGTTACAAAAACTGCCTAAATTTCAAGTATGCATTCTAACATGGTTTTTCGAGAACTGCCCATTTTGTCTTCCGTTTTTACATTGCTTGAGATGCGTCGGACTAAGGCAAACCGATTTTCGTTTAATGGCGCTGATATCTAATAGGAATCATATGGGAAGTGCCAGAGAGTGAATATCAAAATGAAATAGAATTGTTATCTACAATCGTAAGCGTACCATTTTGTGTACATTAAAAGAAAATCCGCTTGTCACATTCCCTTGATTTTATTTTGGGTGCTGGATTACGAAAAAATGCAGATTACCATTGAAATTGTGGTGCACACAAGCCTGCCCCATAAAAATTAGCAGTAAAGCAGTCCACCACCTCTGTAGTTAACGCCTCCTTCGAACTCACCAGTTGTATTGTTATCTCTAGTCTTCTCCTCTGATCACTTCGGTCGTCGACATACCCATAGCAATCTGCTGCCTTTTTTATTTGTATGCTTCCTTAACTCCGGTACTTCCACCTCCGGTTTCAATGAGGTCCACCTGATGTGCTCCACAGCAGGGACAGTGAATTTCGCTGGCTTATAGTGAGAGTAGACTTACGATGTCTCTAAATTCCAGTAGATTAAGTTAGTAAGTGAAGACCCTGGCCGCTACGACCTTCAGGTCCTGTTTCGTATGGGAAGAGAAGAAGGCTGGCGCCGGTTACGAGGAATAGCGCATTGGGGTTGGGTGAGCGCAAGTCCGGAGCCGCGAGGGTGGCGTCCGAAGTGTGAGAGCGCTGCAGTCGTCACAGTGAGGTCGTGTGCGAGTCAGCCTTGAAAACGATTGGTCAGGTTGAGCAGCCTAGCACGTGCAAGCAGTCGCAAGAGACGAGCGCTTCAGCGTTTGCAACATGCACTCGGAGTTTGGCCGCTGCACATCTACCTCATTCCCTGTTACCCTTCCCCAACCTATATCCAGTGCCAAAACAGACTCAAGAAGGCTGGAGATGGACGCACGCACTGTTGACCGCCACAAACAAGAAGAGAACAGAAAAGGTTTGTAGCGGCCCAGATTCAAACTGGATGAAAGTGCCATAAAACCTGTATTAAGAAGGATTTATTGTAGCCTGACTCTCTGTCCGACACTCCACAGAAACGCCAAGTGGGCTGACCGTACGTGCCGACTTATTCCATCAGCTGGCAACCATCCAAGCCACTGCTTTTAACGCACTGCGATAGTCTCAAGCGAGTCCTATTATTTATGGTGGGGAAAGTGCACTGAGCCATCGACCTCACTGTTCCCCCACCTCCCCCCGGCAGCAAGCCGCCATCCGAGCCAGTCAGTTATCTAATGCGAAGTGGGGTGGGCCCAATGCTATACAGGACAGGCGAATCCGTCTGCGTGCGCCACAGTACGACCGTCCTCCCACTCGACGCACACACCAGGATTACTAGAATCCAGGAGTACGAAGGTGTTGTCTGCGTTTGACTCTCAGTCCACTAGTCAGCCACTCAAGGCACAAGCAGTAACTACTAGAATACAAGTCTCCAGCACGCCCACTTTCGAGTATCTGCATGCATTTGTTACCACACTGCTGCATCCATGCAAGCGTTCGTGACGTTTGGCAGTCATCGATGGATTTTTTGAGCGTGGACCAGCTCAAAGCTACAGTTCCAGACGTTCCGTCGGACGAGCCTTGCAGTTCCCTTTCCCCTACTCTCCAACGCTTGACCCCTCCATCCCGTCTGCTCCCTCTTCTACCATCTCCGCTGCCATAGACGGTTACTCCTTTTGCAGCAACTTTCAACGCTCCAACCTCAAGTCACTCTGGCCCTGTGCCTCCTGCATACATTGCGCGCAGTGTACGGCACGTTCGCTTCCCGGATCGCCTATTCACTCACCTTATTTAGACTTGTATATTTCCTTTGGCATCGCTTCTTACGCCATCCTTGGTCTAGTCTGGAGGTAGTTTAGCGGTCCTCGGATCAGCGCCACGATCGCCGACTCCCCTTCCTTTTCCGTCAAGCCTTTGCACAGCTGCGCGGGACAATCGTCTCCCAGGCAAACTCCTGCCCGTCACGCGTTCTTGGCCGACTAGCCACAGTGCCGCACATGACTCACCGTGCCTTCGCCTGTGAAGCCTTATCGCGGGGGGTTAAGTAGGTTAAACCCTAGCAACTGCGATCTACAGACCATGGTTCCTTAGGAGAGAATAAGGCGGTGGATGCCAGAGTAATAGGAATAGTTTATTCTCTATACTGAGGAGCGAAGAATAAGCAGGAAGAATTTTGACCTCGGAGCGCACGTCATTCCACTGGAGCGGCGTGGTCTGGTCACGAGAGCGTCGGAAATCACCGCAATGTCAGCGCATGCTTTGTTACAGCAGTCAATCACGCGGCTAATGTCTAGACTAGCGGTCGTGACGCGACCTTTGAGATGGGTGGAGGCGGCAGTGGACGCGAAGGCCTTGCAGGCCAAGGGCGCCGTGTGTCAGCGGCTGATCTTGGGTTCCAAGTGGCTGCTAGGGGCCACTTTAGCCTTGTAGTGGGTCGTGCCTGGCCGACTACCTCGCGTCGAAGTGCACTTTACCAAAGGCTCACCGACGCGGTTTTCGACGTTTCGATCAGCCAGTCACAGTTCCCGCATCGACGCGGTTTTCGCCAAGTGACGAATAGCATGCTTGCACGCGTTCCCGACGCAAGCTGCTTCCTTGCCCAAAATCGCCAGGCCGACCTAGCCAATGGACGCGCTCTCTCTCTGTCTTCTGGCCGGATTACTGCTAAGATCTCACTTGGACTGTTCCTGGCTCTCCTGCTGGTTGTAGGCTCGCCAAGTCAGACTTCCTCTATCTATTCTCCTCTCCTTTGCGTGCACAATACATTCGTTCTACTACTCTGGCCTTCACCGACTTCTCTTCTGCACTAAGTAGCCATGGTCTGAAGATCGCAGTTGCTGGGTTTAACTCGCTTAACCCCCTGCGATAGCCTTGCGCGCACGCTGTCGCCTCTCAGATTTGAGTCCCTACCACGCGTCTTGGTACTATACCCTGGCGAGGACTCGAGCCAATCAGAGTATATCATTTCCCTATTTGCTGCAGGATACATCCGAGATCCTGTAACCCATACGCACAGGCACTTGGTGCACAAAAACTGCTTGAGGAGACTGCGTTCAACAGGTTTACTGTCGAGCGCTTTGTTAGCTTCTTCTTACAGCACACTGTCCAACCACGATGGCCTCACTTTCCTTCTGATTTGGGGGAACCTTCTACAGTCGAGGATCATACCTTCCACAGATCTGTAGGGTTTTTGCAGTCTGACGCCTTCCTACCTAGTGAAACCACAGATGGGGTCACTCAGAGCATGGGACCTCGTGCGAAGGCAGCTTTTGGCGTGCCTCGGGCAAGGCACAATCTGACGCGCGCCCCAACTGCTGCTGATGCCGTGTCTCTGGAACCAGGCGCAGACGTGCACACATTGCCTCTCCTTTCTGACTTCAGCCCACAGTGGCTTGAATTCAATCCGTACAGTAATATGCCAGCGTTAGTAGACTAACCTCATTAGTAGGTTGGCCTTAACCCGTTTGGACACAGACCTCAATGCGGTCACTTTCTTCAGGCCCTTACTTCGGACCTAATCCCCCTCGCGGCTTGACATGCTCTCCGACAGTCAAAACTTCCTCCTAACTAACCTCTAATCCTTCTGTACAGAATACACTCTTACTACCACCCCAGCCTTCCCATGACCTCTCTCTTTTCCTAGGACACCGGACCTGAAAGATCGCAGTCCATAGAGTTTAACCTTATTAGCCTTAACACCACGGGATAGACCTACCGCGCGACTAAACAGCATAGCTTCACACCTATTTCACCTGCATGACAGTCGCACTCTCAGTGTGTGCGCACCTCGAAAATGTTTCTGGCAATTAATTATTGGCGTGACGTAGGCAAATGGTTCTTGATGTTTAGTGCATAAAAGTGCTTAGCTATCGTAACCTAAAAGTACACATCAAAACCCGTATGACTACATCACATCAGTAAGTAATTGATAGCAACATTTTCGTGGCGCGTGCACACTGAGAGCGCAACTGTCATACAGGTAAACGATGGACGAAAATGCGCTGTTTGATTCAGCACATTTACCAGGCGCCGCGTTCAGGGGACAATGAGTGAGCTCCACCACTCTGAACAGTAGCAGGTACCAGCCTAGATTAGGAAGGACTGTAGTAGCCGTAGCCTCATTTTCTTCTAACGCGTCATGCCATACACGAGTTCGCGTGATGGTAGTCGGTCGCCCGGCCTCGGTGAACGTAGCCTGCATCAATGCTCGATTCCCCATGGCGGCCAACGCGCGAACGCGCCAACGCTCAACCTTTGGCCTCGCGCATAAGTGCGCATGTGCGCCCCGATGACATCCTATCCCAGTCTGGTCTGGTCTGGCCAATCAGCTCTCCGAGACTGACTCATACAAAGGCCGTTTTCTAGGCATTGTGACGACCCCGCGCTCTCACACCCCGGAGGCCGTCCCTCATGATCGGAAGCATGTCTGTCCGAGTGTAAAATTCCTCCTACCTATTCTCCAATCCATCTGTACAGAATAAACTCTTCCTCCCTCTATGGCATTCCATCATCTTCTCTTCTCCTAAGGAACCGGACCCGACGATTGTAGTGGCAATGCTTTAACTATATTAACCTAACTTCCCGCGATAGGACTTCAGTGTGTGCTGGTGTAATTCTGGTCCCAAAAGCGGGCTACATTATTGCCTCAAAAGAACCACGCAGGGGTGTGTGACAAACACTAAAGGCATTTCACGTCAGCCAGAGTGCAGTGATTTCGAATGCCCTCCACACTGAAGGCCTACGATCGCCAAATGAATATTTTTATGAAAAATATGCTGATGGTATGGTTGTTGGCCATCCTCCCAAAAGTCAGACAGATCTCCAGGTTCTGAAGAATGGTCTGGATTACATCTCAACATGGTCGTTAGCAAATGTTCATTTACTGAATAATCAGACGTCAGTCCAATGCATTTTCCGATTGTGAGCATCTTCTAGTCCTGAATCGCTGTCTTCTGGCAAATAGGTATCATTTTTCCGGTCCTAGGTGTTAGTCTGAAATCTAATCTTTCGTTCTCTCTTCATATTGAAACCCTCTTCATTAAAAGTTGTAAATTTATATATTATATCCGTCAATTACGTGCCTATCACACGTCTCAAGCCACAATCTGGCGATTTATAGATGCCTGCGCTCCCCCCTCATTCTTTACTCTCAGCAAAGCACCAGGCACACATTCAATTTACATGCAGAACACTTACTCTTCGCGGCCGCGGAAAAAAATTCAACTAGGTTTTCCATTCTACACTTTCTTCTACAAATTCCTTTCACTGACTGTCCTATTTCCCCACCCCCAAAATCCCTATAACCATCGTTTCGATGGGACAAAATGCTGGGACTAGGGGGCATATAAAGGGCACTACTCAAACCATCTTTGCCGCTCACCGATTATTTTTCCAGATTTGCATAAAAAAGTTGCTAATTTTTGAACGTGTCCTCCGAATTCTTTCTCCAGCTGCCGGTGTCCCTTGTGTTCTTTTAGTTGCTATGATCATAAAACGACACTTCACAATGTTCAACCAATTTGCTGATCGCTTTCTTTATAAAGTTGCCCATCCGGTCCAATCTGAAGTAATGGCTGCAAAGTCGTTCCGTACTATGTGCCAAGGCTCCAGACACGTGTTCCGCCGTACATCAACATATCAGCATTCTGTACTGCTATTTCTAGCACGCTATCTCATATGCAAAGAAATGGAAATCCATAAGCCGCGATTAGAGTTGTCTCCATAATAGCTGTGGCTTTTATGCTAACCTCCATATTTTTTAGTTTTTTATTAATTTATCACGTGGTCTCAGTGAAAAGAGTCCCCTTCTTGCTGAAGAGTTTGGCTATCACATTCAAAATAAAGTGTATTTCCCTCTCTCCACTTCATTTTTATTAATCGAACATAATTCTCATTAGCGCCTTATAGTGGTCCTCAGCGCCTATTGTGATTCTAGAGCGATTTGGACTGCCTATTGAATAGGCGAGGAGGGAGTTACTACGATGAATGAGTGAAAAGTTCGCGTTCCAGGTCTTTGCATTGATAAGGAAGAAGGATTGTTGAGCACGGAAACAAGTTGTTTAGTGTCCTGAACTTTCGAACCATCACAGGAGTTCATCTTCAGAGATAAGAAACAGCAACAAAAAGAGGTTAATTATAGTGCGTGTACGCTAATCAACGTCATCAGGTGTAAGGAACAGCAATTAAAAGGAAGGAAGAGAGGGAAAATGGCAACTATAAGGGTATACGTTAACTAATTGTCGGCAATTTCAAGGGTCGTCAGAGCGTCAGCAACGAAAATTGGGGAAAATTATAGGGGATATTTGCTAATTAACTGCCAGTGACGGACTTCTGGACGTGATTGCACAGGACTCTGTACGCTGACGTCAAATCGATACACCGGTGGCCTGAGTTCCCGTCCATTGACCAGGCTTCACTCAGTTCTCGACCAATCTTGTTTCCGGCCTGAGCAAGTACATTGACGGCCACGGAGTTGAACTCATGGCCTGTCGTACAGCTAGCTTGTGTTCGTGTATGCGCGATCCGAGCATGCGTTCAGTTTGGCTTGCGTATTTACAACGAGACCTTAGGCACGAGATGCGATAAACTATCCTAGGATTAAGCCGGTCAGAAGACGAAGATGCGATCACTGGAACAAGAGTTTTATTTGCCTGACGTTTCGGATTTCGTCGGGAATCCTTAGTCATAGGTAATCGTAAAAAAGTCTGAGACATGCGCCGATAAGGGGTGATACATGCACAGATTGCACGGTATTGATAGTTCACAGCGGTCACCCGCATGTTTACTATAATTTTCAATTCTTGCAGTCACCGCTTGAGGTCTTAATTGGTGCGGTGATTGCTCATTCATTACCACAGCGTTCTTGTCCGCTTCAGATGCGGGTTTGATAATTGCACGAAAATTATGACCACTGTCGTCAGAGTTGTCATTTCGCCCAGTCCTTCCCACGTGACTGATTCTCTCGCTCAGGAAATTTCTCAGTACACCGTGTGAGAACGCCAAATCGTTGCGCTTGTTGATGGACTAGGGCGTTCCCCTACGGTGTACTGAGACATTTCCTGAGCACGAGAATCAGTCACGTGGGAAGGACTGGGTGCAACAACAACTCCGACGACAGCGGGCATAATTGTCGCGCAATTACCAAACCCGCATCCGACGCGGACAAGAACGCTGTGGTAATTAATGACCAATCACCGCACCAAGTCAGACCTCAAGCGGTGACTACAAGAACTGACAATTATAGTACGCATGCGGGTGACCGCTGTGAACTATAAATACCGTGCAATCTGTGCATGTATCACCCCTTATCTGCGCATGTCTCAGACTTGTTTACGATTACCTATGACTAAGGATTCCCGACGGAATCCGAAACGTCAGGCAAATAAAACTCTTGTTCCAGTGATCGCATCTTCGTCTTCTGAACTGCTTCCTGGGACTCGAATATTCGCTACTATTGGCGATTAAGCCGGTCTTTGCTTTTAATTACCCCGCTGTGCATGGGAGCGTGGGGTCGGTGTGCAATGCCAATGTTTAGTCCTGCAGCGATGAGCTCAGTCGCTTCTGATACGTCCTTGCTGTATGGCAGAGTGTGCCACATCCTCGGTGGTTCTTCTGTTTGGATCCTCCGGGGCCGAACGCACAGGCCACCGAGTGCGGCCACCATGCCCCTCCAAGCAGCTATTCTTCGACGACGTTACTACGCGGGACGCACAGACAAGGCACACAACCGATTTGCTAAAAGGTCACCTTGAATTCTAGCTTCAGCCACCCACAAATCTACCCAATGAAAGTCTTGTAGTGACCTCCCATGCACGCCCTACATGAAGTCACGAGACTGCGGGACTCGGCATCCTTTTTGACAGTCGCATAATCCACGCCAACGCCTGGCCTGCGTCGCCAGCTAGCATGTGAGGACACAAGGCAATGCCTATCGACCTATTCCTGTCTGGTGCGACCCACTTTTACGCGAAGTCACGGCTGCGCTCACGAGAGAGATTAACGTCTCCCGGTCTGACCTTCAAGGCTGACTAAGACAAAAACAACTTTCGGTGGCCGCTCGAATGACTGCCGTTATGCATCACTTCAGACGCAACCTGCTAGCCTGCGGAAGTGCGCTCTTCTGACAGTCAAATCTCCTACTTTTTTTCCACTCCATCTATACAGAATAAACTTTACTTACAACTCTGGCCTTCCACGACTTCTCTCCTCCTAAGAAACGGGGCCTGACGTTCGTGGTGACAAAGGTTAACCTAATTAATCTTAATCCTTCGATAATCTAGCTCAAGGCCTCAATAAGGCCTTTCGCAACTTCGTAAAGGTGACTGAATACCGGGAAGCTCTTGGCCCGGCGCGAGGCGCCCTGTGTGAGTGCTCTTGGGCTTTGTCCGCCCACAACCAATCAGTGCAGGCCGCATTATCGATTGGCCTTCATCTTGCGGCACGCCAGTGCCAAGTCATATGCGAACTAAGCAATCCATGGGCAGGGGGGAGGTGCCCTAGGTTGACAGAATGCAGAATCGGTGGGCAATCGCACTGGCGATCGCGCGAACGGACTGCCAACCGTTCCATGTGTTAACAATGCGTCTCCATATAAGGCGGTCTAGGAATCCATACGTATTTTTTTATCAAGCGTTTTTTTTAAATATCTACATCAAATAATGAGCTGATCCAAAGTAAGCTTGGTTTACTCTAAGAGTCCTCTGCAGCAAACTAACTCGCCGAGTTCTAGGTCGACCTTTGCAAACGGAGAGTATGTTCTCGGTCATAGGGGAATACCTTTGCCTACTGTTTCGCTATAGTGAATGGGGAAGTCTAGGCCCATTCTAACGGGGCAGAGGGGGGGAGGGGGTGCACAAAACCATCGGCGGACTTCTGGCAGGAAAACCAAGCCCTCTTCAGACGCAAACGTGTTCGTGTCAGTGGCGTTAGTTTTTTCTGCTCTCCAAAGTGGGGTGCTGCGTTTTCGCTCTCGGTGCTGACATGTGAGCAACACCATCAGAAACGTCCTAAAACGAGATTGGTAGCTTTGGAATTGGTGTCAACAAGGAACGATTGGCACAAAGGCCAAACACCGAGCGTTTTTTGTGGCAGTTAATGTTGTCATTTTTCGGCGAACAGAATTCGCAGCAGCTACAGCTACATTCTCATGACATCTGTTGAATTTAGCAAGAAAATTCCTGTTGCGTTAAACCAGTCTACGCTGAGTTCCTGCAAAGTCTTAAAGCAGTAGAGGAACGACCGTGCTTAAAAAGAAGGCATATTGTGGGATCATAAATTACTGGTACGTTGTTATGAAATATTCATTTTTAAAAGCAAACTATTCCGAAAACGTGAAAAATTGGTGCTATTGAGTAAACTATTGAGCATGTAGCATTTAAGTAGTGGTTGAGCTTAGGGCGTTACAATCATCAGCTCGAAGACAGAAAACATTTGTGTGGGGGGTTTATTGTGCCCAGAACCCTAAATAACTGTCTCAGGCAGCTGTGGCCATTGACGAGGCCAGGGCTTGGCTGCAAGACGGATGAAGCCTTAACTGATATATTTTAGAGTTGCGTGCACTCCCATTGAAAAATTCACAATAAACTTTGGTGCACATGCGTCTGCTTCCGATCACTCCTCATCAGGCCTGTTGTTGAATTGCTATTCGTAAAATTAAAAAAAACACAGAGAAAACCAGCTCACTTGCAAGGGTATACGTAGAGCTTGAGAGAGAAGTCACGTTTATGCTTTCTATAAACTCAGGAAAATAAAAGCGACCGACCGTTTGTCCTTGTCTGCTGTTTGAGAAATGTTGGGACGGGGGACGCTGCATTCGCTGGTTAGCAGTGCTGTCCCACTGTTTTTACCAATGCGATGCCTTTCTTCGTTGAGCGCATTTTTTCTTCGTTCTCGTGGCGCTGGCGTCAGCTCGACGACCGTGACTTTGTTTACTTACCCTCCTCTCAGTGACCATGACCTTGGAGTACTCAAGGACACGTCGTCTCCTCAGTCAAGGTCATAGCGGCGGAAACAGGGGGTATCCGTGCGCACGCCGTGATCTGTGGGCATTCAGCTGCACATGTGGCGGAGCGGGTTGGGAACAGAACGGTCGGCGCTTCAGCACTCATAATCAACGCATCTGCATCCCACTTATTCTCTCGTCATTTGGGGACCGGGTCTGTGGATCGTAGCAACTAACGTCTCCCCAATGGTTTTCGCAGCCGCAGCACTCTAGGAGGTCAACGACAACAAAGCCTTGAGCTCAGAGGGCTACAATCTGCAAAGGCGTTAAAACACGTCGGCAGCTCCGGTCACGGCAAGACGCGTGCGTACACACGCAGGGAAGCTGAATGTTTCGAGCACGGCCACCGTGTCCATTTAAGCGGCTGTTCTTCGACAATGCTGTTACGCAAGCTAACAGAAAAGGAATACCGCAGCTTCACTGAAAGGTCATCTTGAAGACCACCTAGTCAGTGCAACCGGTTCTTCGTCAAAAAAGAGAAAGTGAAACGCCAGGTAGAAGGAATAGTCTATTCGCTACGGAGGTAGTAGAGACTACGTAAGAGGAAGTTGACTATGGGACTAGTGCACGTCCGGTCATGAGGGGACCGGATCTGAAGTGTGTCAGCGCGGGAATCATCACAAGCGTACAAGGAGAGGGTACAGTTCCGCGAACTGTTGGCCACCACAAACAGGGAAACGACAACACAGGTTGAGATAGACTCGGATCCAAATTGGGTCTGGGTGCTATAAAGGCCGCATAAAGGAAAAGCCATTGTAGACTGACTCTCAGTCTGTCAGTCAGCCGCCCCATGCAAACCCACACTGGGCTGAACGCGGGGACCGAGCTAACCCGTCAGTTCACAACCTTCCAAGCGACAGCCTTTAGCGCACCGTGATGGCTTCAAGTGCGTCAGATTTTTTATGGTAAAGAAGATGCGCTGAGCCGTCAAACTCATGCTTTATTCCCATTTCCAGGCTCCAGTCACCATCCGAGCCGAGCAGTTGTCTGATACGGGGTATCCCTCTATATCAATTGACGCAATGCAACATTTAAGCAAGTAACTATCTCTAATACCCAAGTGGCCTCTGTCCATCTTAGTTCTCTCTCCCCTCCTTGACCTCCGGAGTAAAGGAATTCAGTTACCCAAATCCGAGTGCACGCGCAATCGTGGCTTCTGGCAAGTGCTCAAGCACCTTGCCTGCCTACCCCAATCCAGTCTGGCCAATCATCCTTAAGACTGACTCACACAGGACCTCACTGTGACGACCGTCACGCTCACATCACTTCAGATACCGCCCCTTTTTGGGTGGTTGTGCATTCGTCGGACTGTTAATTTCCTTCAATATCTGTACAGAATACGTTATTTCCTGTCTGGTGCCGTACTTCATGCAACGGCAAGGGTTTACCTATGAACTTAAGCCGCTGCGATAGGACCATTGCACCTCGCGAACAGCTTTGACAAAAATGCCGCAAATATCGAACCCCGAATAGGCGGGGGTTAAAATATAGGGGTTTGACGTTGATTGTGTTAAGAGCCGCCCTAACAGACTTCTTCGCATGCAGCCCAGGCGATTCGCTCTCACGTCACGTTCTCGGTCCGCCCACACACAAAGACCGCCATGTACGCGCGGTCTTCAAGGCGCTGACACCACGCGAGGCTGCCAGGTAGGGATCAACTAATAGGGATGAGCCAACTAGATTGCCAATCGAATCGCTGCTCGTTTGAGGACACAATCTAACTGGTCCTATCTTATTACGCTTCTTTGTTTAAATATCCCAATTAGATTCGCAATAAAGACTCCCTTTTCTTGCGTCCTTGTTCTCCTTGTCGGAACGAAACAAAGCGTCTGAGACTGACGGAAATCTTGGCCTTTGGCAACATTACAACAGATCATGACTTTTTAGAGAAAGAGAGAGAATACTATCCAAAAATTTCAGCAAAAAATGGCTCCATTCATGGAGAGCAAGGGATAAGGTAAGGTAAAGGGTCATGATAAAAATGTCATAGAATACTCAAAGTTAAAGTTTTACACGATATGCACATCTGTTATGGAGACAGGTCGGCTTTCAACTTCTCAATTTCCGTTTCTTCAGACGAGTGGTAGCATGTTAGGAATGTGAGCACAGAGTGCTGATATGCCTATGTACGGCAACACATATGATGGATGCTTGGGCACATTGTACGGAAGGACTTCGCAGCCATTAGTTCAGAGTGAGCGACCTCACTAAGGATACCTTCAGCAAATTGGTCGACAGTTTTAAAGTGTCGCTGTATTGTAATGTCAGCTAACAACACAGAACATGCCGGCAGCTAAAGAGAGCATTCGGAGGATACGATTAAAAATGACTAGGTCCATTTTGAGTAAACCTGGAAAAATAACCGGGAGCAGAAAAATTGGGTGGGCGAGAGAATGCAAGCATCTATAAATCACTGATTAGGACTTGCGGATCTAGTATAAAAGTTTACGGATTTTAATAAAAAAGGGTTTTTATATGAAGAGTAAATTGACAGTAAGATACCAGAGTAACATCAAGGTACCAGAAAGAGGATACCTCATTGGGCAGAATGTCAATGGTCTCAGGACTGGGAGAATGTTGCAGTCGAAAACACATTGGACTGACTTCCGGTCGTTAACACGTAGTCCATTTGCCGACGACCATGTTGAGACATGGTCCAGGCCATCCTTCAGTACTTGGAAAATGTATCTGACTTTTGAGGGGACGGTCTCCAACTATATCATCAGCATCTTTAACAAAATTATTCGTTTGGCAATCTTAGTTCGTCAGTGTGGAGCGAGAAGCGGTGAGGGGATAATATAGAACCTTGGTGAGCTCTAGAGTTGTTGGAAAGGACTGTGGATTTTCGAAACTCGTGCGCGTAGAGACCTGCTGAAGGTTGGGGTTGGTCCGATCGCAGCGATCACCAAACGACAACCCCTTCATATCTTCATATAGGCAATGCAATATACTTCATTGGCCCCCGCTTCTCTTCTGAGGAACGTACTTTTTAGGTATGATGGCTGAGCACTTTTGAGAAACTAAACATCAAAAACCTTATGACCATGTCATGCCAATAATTAACTGCCAGAAACATTTTAGTGGCGCGCGCACCCAGAGAGTGCATCTGTCATAAAGGTAAAATATGTGCGCACCTACGCTTTGTGATCGCGCGGTAGGTCAATCGAGCACTGCCAAAAAGTCGCAAATTCGGGCGCGGTTGCAGCAGCATGGTAACGCATGCATGCAGATATTCGATGTCGCGGGGAGCGGAAGGCGTGCTGGAGACCACAGGGGGTGTCGCAATATACCATCAAACGATGGACCGATTCTCGGTCCAATACCAGCGGCTTGTGCTCATGTCTGTCGTTGTGTGTTGAGTGACTGGCCAGAATACCGAGAGTCAGACGGTGCCAGCTCCCCCTTACTCCTGGTTTTTGGTAATCCTGCTGTGTGCGTCGAGGGGAGCAGCTCGTGTTGTGGCGCGAACAGACGAGTTCGCTGGCCTCGTCTGTCTCTGCGTCGATCCCGCCACGCATCAGAGAACTGATCGGCTTGGACGTTGGCCTGATGCTGGGAAAGCGAGAGTGAGGACGATGGTTCAGCACATTTCCCTCACTATAAACAATCTGACACGCTTGAAGCTATCATGGTCCGCTAAAAGCTGTGGTTTGGAATTTTGCCGGGGGTAATCATATGCGAGCGTTTGACTAGATGATTCGCAAAGTCCCCCTTAAACTATCCAAAATCACTGGGACAACGTCTGTTGGCTACGGCTGCCTCCAATTTACGCAAACCGGTCCTCTGGGCGCAGAACAAAATCGAACAGGCTCCCTAAGTACCATGGTTCAAAACCAATAATTTTTTCACTTTCTCTGTGCACACTGTCGTGATTCCATTTCCGTACTATGTTTGTTTTGAAAGTGCCTTCTAGGCTCTAAAGATGCATAATTTCATTTCATTCATTCACTTCATTTTACTGGGATTTAAATTCGCCGAAAAATGCAACCACCAACTGCAAGTCACACGGCTGGTGTCTGGCCTTAATCTGAAGCGTTCCTTGTTAACGCGATTTCCCACACCGTCAATCTTGGTTTAGGAAATTCCCTGGATATCATGAAACGCTGCATTTGGCCCACGTTGACCCACTTTTTTTTCTTCAATACACTGATCTGAATTCTTTTCTAGTAAACAGCATTTTGCGCCTCAAGTCAATGCAATAAACAAAGTAAACAACCTCAAATGTGTGTTAAACCACCGCCCTCATTTTTCCATTTTCATTTTTAATGAGGTAGGCAATCAACTGTAATAATAATTCATAACCCCACAGTATGCATTCTTTTAAAGCACGGTCGTTCCTTTACTGCTGTAAGACTTTTGGGGTCGCAGCCTGAGCTGGTTTTGCGAAACAACATTCTACTTGTTAAATTTATCAGATCTAATGAGACTGTACCGCAATTTCTGCTGACGGAAAACTGTAAGTATCAACTGCCGCATCAAACGCTTGGTGTCTGGTCTCTGTGTGAAACGTCCCACGTTGACGAGAATTCCGACACTGTCAATCTCATTTTAGGACATTTTCTGACGGTGCTGCACACATGTGGACTCTGAGAACGAAAACACAGCGCCCACCTTGGAGGGCAGAAAAGATCAGCACATTTGCGTCTGTAAAGGACTTTTTTTCTAAGAAGAAGACGACTCGATCGCTGGGACAATACTTTTATTCGCCTGACGTTTTCGACGGAAACCCGTTTCTGCAACTTTTTGTGCCAGAAGCTCGCCGATGGCAATATGCCTCCCCTTCCAATTGGAATGGATCTAGGCTTCTCCCATTTGCTATAGCGTCGCAACTTATGCTATCATCACTTATGTTCTAGAATATGTCGTCTTTAAATTACTACAAACTCCTTCACTTCTTGTAAGTGAAACAAACATTAGTTAAGCTCATTGAATAATTTATTAGACTAGAGGTCCAGCTTCCGGAGACTAACAAACCAGCTAACATAAATACCAATGCACAAAAACCTGGAAATCTCTCTGTTTGAGTTTCACTGTCCGTTTTATCGTAAATCCAGCGAAGATTTTCCTCGATGTGCGAGGATATACTCTCCGTTTGTAAAGGTCGACCGAGAACTCAACGAGTTGGTTTACAGCAGAGGACTGTTAGAGTAAACCAAGCTTACTTTGAATCAGCTCGTTATTTGATGTAGATATATAAAAAACGCTTGGTACAAAAATACGTATGGATTCCTAGACCGCCTTATATGGAGACGCATTGTTAATCCATGGAACGGGTGGCAGTCCACTTTCGCGATCGCCAATGCAACGGCTCACCGATGCTTTTTTCAATCCACTTCGCTCCCCACCCCTGCAAATCGATTGCTTCGTTCGCACATGAATTTGCAATGGCACACCGCAAGCTCGAGCCAATCGATAATGTGGCCTGCGCTGATTCGTTGCGGACGGACAAAGTCCAAGAGCAGTCACGCCGGACATCTCGCGCCGGACAACTAGCCTCCCCCGGCAGTCAGTCGCCTTTAGGAATTTGCGAAGGGTCTTCTGACCTTAAGCAAGGCCTTGGCAGAGTTGATTTTCGGGTGCTTGAGGGTGTTCTTCAAGTCGACATTTTAGTGACTGTTTTGTCTATGGGCCGCCATAGTAACTTTGCCGTACAATAGCCGCTTGGATGGACGTGCTAGCCCGAGGAGCTTGCAACAATCAGCATTGTGAACGCACGCGTCTTGCCGTGGCCGGCGCTCCCGACGTGCTATAACGCGTTGGCGCATTTTGAGGTCAAGTTTTTGATGTTGTCGGCCTCCTAGGGTGTTTGTTGATGTTGCGGCTGCAAAAGCCATTGGGGCGACACTTGTGGCTATGACCTTCAAACCCGGTCCATGGTAGGAAGAGGATAAGCGGGTTGGTTGTCAGTGGCGGAGCGCCGAACGTCCTGCTTCTCACGTATGCAGCGAAACGCCCTAAGACCAAGGCGCGCGCATTGACACAAACCCTGTGTTTGCCGCCATGACCTTGACTGAGGAGACGGCATGTCCTTGAACGATTCAAGGTCATAGCCACTGGGAGGAGGGCAGGTAAATAAGGTCGGGGTCACTAGTCTGACGCCAGCGCCACGAGAAAAGAACATCAAGTGCGTTCAACCAAGAAAGACATCGCTTTAATAAAATCAGCGGAGCAGCACTGTCGCCGCTAGCCAAAAGAATGTAACACACTAAAATTTCCGAAGCAGCAGCAGGCAAATACAAACGGTCGTCATTTTAATCTCTCCTATCCTACTTTGTCTCTCGAGAGAGCGCTAGGTCGACAATGGTACATAATATTGTCTATAAACAACCCGACACGCATGAATCTATCACGGTACGTTAAAAGTCATGGTTTGGATGGCTGACAATTGAGGGACTCAATCGCTTGGACAATACTTTTCTTCGTCTGTATTTCAAGAAGAATGTGAATTCTTGCATTTGCTTGATTTTCAATTAATTAAGGATAGCGTTTTTTGCTTGCTTGTTACGGCTGTGATCATGCCTGATCTAGCCGGCCTCAATGATGTCACGAACGGTACCTCTCCATGCGTGACGATTGGTGGCAGCAGATTTGAAAACTCTACCCAGTCTCTTCTCCAGCGACGGAGACAGAAGATAGAAGGTCCAAGAACTGCTTCCATGTCTTGGCGGACGGTGCCGAGCCAAGTCTACATTTGCTTTCCTCTTCGACGCCTCCAGGTAGGCTGCCGCGCCGGATCGAGGGCAGCATAGGTAATCTCGTGAGGCGGACGACGGAGAACCGGCCAAAACCACCTCAGTCGCCTTTCTTGAATAGCCGGAGATATCCTTGTGGTACGATCGCGGTACAATCGCAATGGGGGCGGATGGTCTCATTCGAAACGAAGTCGCTATACCTAACTCGTTATTGCCTCCTCAATTATTCAATAGAATGTCCGAGTCGCCCTAGGATTAAATTCGGCGCCTTTGGCGGTATCCTATGGGAAAAAATAAGGCGATACTGAGAATTTACTTCCGATGAGCGAACAAATGTGGTTGTAGCCGTGATTTCTGCAAAAGTCTTCGCTCGTCTTCAGCGCGCACAGCTCAGCATCCCATCCATAGAGGATAACTGATTGGATAGATGCTCGGTATACAGTTATCTTCGTGGCGATGAAGATGTCACGTCGGATCCATTAGATTGAGAAAACCTTCCGAGCAGCATCGATAGGGGGACAATGTCGTGCTTGTTGTGCCATTTGGGTAGCAACCTCGCCCCGAGATATGTAAAGCTGTCTATTTCTTGAATTTGAGGGCCATTAATCCCCAGCGGTGCCTTCCCTGGTCATGGATGCAGCTCGAGAATAACTTCATCTTTCTGGAATTTATGGACATGCCAACTGACGTAGCGATCTCATTTACCCGCGACACTACAGACTGTAGACTACCAAAGCTTGAGGCTAGCAGCGCAATCGATATCAGTTAGCTGGCATCTGGGTGCAAGCTCAACTCCACCTTCTTCGTGTAGGGCTTTGCCGAGAATCCAATCAATGACGTAGTTAAACAAGATGGGCGACAGGACGCAGCCCTGTCGACCGCGTATCGAACGGTTGGAATAGATTTTATTGGGCCGGAACTCGTGCGGTAATGCACTGATAATAGGTCTTGATCCTGGCAATGAGTTTGGTTGGCACTCCATCTAGTTCCATTATTTGCCACAGGGACTCACGATGGATGGAATCGAATGCGGCTTAGAAGTCAACAAAACAGACGGCCATTGGTTACTGGTAGCTATGGCGGAATTCTAGAATGCACCTCAACGTAAACATCCGGCCCGCATATCCACGCGCAGTTTGGAAACCGGATTGGCTGGGCCGCGTCCTGGAGTCACCTATAGACTGGGGGCGCCTAAGAAGAACAATAGCAAAAAATTAGTACATATGTCTACACCGATCATATGCAGGGCACACCTGCCCTGGTATTTAATGCCTTTCAGATGTCATGCGAGGATGTGATCACGCAACCGTTTGCCACATGACTAAGTATATGTTGCTTACTATGTTTCAGCATCATAGTTATTATTTTAGGCATTTTTCGGCAGGAACATTGGGACTTCCATGATAGCTATTTCGACCTCATTAGGTCTCATCAGATGCAGATACACAACTCCAGTGTAGCCGTGGAAATTGCCGCCACACCCGAGATTTGAACCCACGTCCCTCCGGTCAGGGCCGAACGCCCTAACCCCTGTGCTATCGGGCTCGCTGTTTTGCTGGTTGTTGATCGGGATATGGATAAGTACATATGTGTACACCGATCATATGCAATCATCAGCTCAGCCAGCTCATCCGGTCAGCCTGCATATGTGAAACCGGATGGACGTTGGGGCATAAGCAGGGTTCCCGGCCTGGGAAACGCGAACACCGGAAGTTGACGGGAAACCCCTTGACTGAGGTTATAACGCTTCACAGGGCACGTTAATTGAACATCCCGTCTAACCCCCTCCTCCCTTCCCCCCTCCTCTGTATTGGTTAAACCCTATCGACTATGACTGCCAACACCTATAAATACTGTGAGGCGCGGTACAATTACCACCTCTGATGAAGGAAGCCTGTATGCTTTTGAAACGTCAGGACGATAAAACAATGGCTCCCGATATCGCCTTATCTTCTCATTTATGTCCGGGGACGCGCATCTTCGCTTCTATCAGCCTGCCAACTTGCAATCGATCGCCAAGAAAAGCTTCTTTGATCTATGGTCACATGCGGCAGCTGAAGCACAAGTTCGCCTTTGAGAATGCGAGGGTGATCGGCAGGGCCAATGACAAAATGGCCAGATTGGTGCTGGAAAGTTGGTCCTCGACGGGCACAATAAACCGAGCCAGCGATTTAAATCCCGTCTACCAAGGGCTCCGAACAAGGCTCAAACCCGCTCAGAACAGTCCGAAAGAAGTTACACAGGGCCGGCAACCAACACCCACGGAGGAAGGAAGCGGCAGCGATCAGGAGTCGCGTGACTGGCGCAACAGAGCCGCCCGTGGAGCTGACAGCGTTGCAAGCGAACGCCAACGGCCGATCGATCCACGGCCTAACGAGAGGAGGGCCGAAGACCAAGCCACGCATGGCCAACAGCTAACACCCACGGGGGAGGAAGGCGGCGGCAGCGGCGGCGATGGCGGCGGCGACAGCGAATTATGTGACCAGCACGGCGTGCTTTCCCACGCACCCGAACTTGAGGCCGGCAGAGCTGCCGCCAAATATCAACGGCCAATCGATCGAACAGATGGCGGAGAGGAGGACAGCGCCGCAGCAACCACGATAGCGGCGCAGGGCAGAAAGGAGACGCGGACCCGCCATTGGTCGGCAGCAAACAAGTCGGAGCCAACCAGCGGCGAACGCACGTGGAGGGAACACGGTTACTTCACAAGATCGGTGGCGAGGCGATTTCACTCAAGGCCCGCGGAAGAGTAAGCGCGATACTCTGACGATGGAAGCGAGTGTGCTTTTGAAACGTCAGTCCAAATACAATTTGGTCCACGAACCCGCCCCTTCTTCTTCTTCCTCTTCTTTGGGAGACGATACACTCGATAACATATCTGGACCCCGAGTCTTTAGGCATATCAATTTATGCTATGGGCACGCAGCCCTCCACTCAGCACGCAGATGGGAGACTTTTGAGAAGCGAATGTCATCCACCTACGCCCAGCTGAAATTCCTGCATCGGTGCCTTGAGGAGAACGTCTTACCAAAAAGCCTCAGATATAGACCACCCCTGAAAACTGAGCTATGTCAGCGAACGATAGCAGAAATGAAGAAGAAACTGGTCCATGTAATGATACGAGACGCCCACGACCGCATTCGCAAATATCAACGAATGGTTGAACAACACTCCTCAACATGCCGCTCGATTTTTACGGCGCACGAACTGGGAACGCTTGAAGCCGCTATTCTGGAAAGTGTACGGCGCCACCGAAAGGTACGGGACGACCAGCTGGCTGTGAAATTCGAAAAAATCTGTCCACCAAAGCAACACTCTTCTGATGGGGTTCTGGTCCACAACCTGTCTTCCCGTTCTCTCACTCAGGAACAACTAGCCGTACTATCCTATGACGCAAAGTTCAGCACGAGGGATGCTCGACCAGAGGACTTTGTCGCATCCTTCGAATCGGCGCTTCAGAAATGCGACACAAATGAAGAGTGCAAGAATGCCATGCGGCAACAAGTTGCAACTTTACTCCTCCAACATAAACGCCAATCGACGATTTCCAAAGCAGAAGAACGAGAACTTCTGAGGATGCGTAAAATGGAGGATATTGTCATCTTGCCCGCCGATAAAGGACGCTCGACGGTCGTCATGGATAAAGCTGAGTATGCGGCGAAGGTAAACAACCTCTTAGGGGACAGGGAATCGTACGCAACATCGACTGCCAACGAGTTCAAAAAACTCGTGAACAGTGTCAACAAGACGGTCGACAAGCTGAGAAAAGTGGGGGCCCTCACAAGAAGAGAAGCCCTGGCCACAAAAGCCACTGATGCCGCGATGGCGCGCTTTTACGGCCTGCCAAAAGTCCACAAGCCAAGTGTGCCCCTACGCCCCATCGTCTCATTAATGGGCACCCCAACCTTTGGGCTGTCAAAGTGGTTATACCAGCGACTTTCCTTCCTCACCAAGGATTTGCCCTGGACAATGAAATCGGCGAAAGAGTTCTTGACGCGCATTCAGTGTCTTGAAGTCGAGAAGGACGAGGTGATGGTGTCATTCGATGTGACCTCGTTATTCACCTCAATCCCACCTGCCCTGGCCATCAACACTATCGACAGTCTTCTTCGTGAAAAATATGACGAGACCGAGCAAAAACTCAAAGGAGAGCACATCATTGAGCTCCTTGAACTGTGTCTGAAGACATTTTTCACATTCAACGGCCAGGTGTACGAGCAAAAGAAGGGAACACCAATGGGCTCCCCTCTGTCAGGACTCATTGCGGAAGCAGTTCTACAGAGGCTCGATCAGCTAGTCTTCAGCTCGGACCCCCCCAAGTTCTGGGCCCGGTACGTCGATGACACATTCGTCATACTAAAGAGGAGTCATGTGCAAGCCTTCAAGGCGTTGCTGAATTCAATCTTTCCCGACATCCAGTTCACCATGGAAGAAGAAGTCAACAATCAGTTGCCCTTCCTTGACGTCCAAGTTACAAAACTGGCAGACGGGAAGATAAGGACAACTGTCTACCGTAAGGCAGCCAACACCAGGCGCATTCTCCACTTCCAAAGCAACCACCCTCTCGGCCACAAACGCAGCTGTGTCAGAACGCTCTTCCGACGTGTTCAAACACACAGTTTCTGCTGAACATAAGGCATCTAGAAATAGATTCAGACGAGATGATGGTATCGTTTGACGTGGTGTCTCTATTCACCTCTATTCCAACTGACCTCGCTGTAAGCACTATTGATGAACTACTCACCGAAAAGTATGAGGACGAAGACCAGCAACTTAAACGACAAAACGTCACTGAGCTGTTGGAATTGTGCCTCAGAACTTTCTTCAGCTTCAACAACCAGGTTTATGAACAAACGAAGGGAATACCGATGGGCTCCCCCCTGTTGGGACTTATTGCCGAGGCAGTCCTGCAGAGGCTAGAACGACTAGTCTTCCGGACTTTCTGTCCGAAATTCTGGACTAGATACGTTGACGACACCTTTGTCGTAATCAAAAGGAACGACGTTCAGAGCTTTAAGACCTTACTGAATTCTATATTCCCTGACATCCAATTTACGATGGAAGAGGAAGATAACGACCGGTTGCCTTTCCTGGATGTGCATGTCCAGAGGACTTCCGAGGGGAGGATAAAAACTACGGTCTATCGGAAGGCAACGAACACCAAACGCATCCTGCAATTCCAAAGTAACCACCCAATTGGTCACAAACGCAGTTGCGTTAGATCTCTATTCCAACGCGTTCAAACGCACTGCAGCGATGAGGACGGGAAAAAGGCGGAGGTGAAATACCTCAATTCCCTGTTCATATCTAACGGTTATCCTCGATCCTTCATACGTGAATGCCGACGAAGGCCCATCCGAAGTCGACCAGACGACGAAAAACCAAAGTTCTGGCTAGCGATCCCCTACGTGAAAAATGTTTCGGAGGCGACAGCTCGACTCCTGAACCCTTTCGGAATTTGGGTGGCCCACAAACCCGATTCAACCATCCGGCAGCATATAATGAGACCTAAGGACCCGCTTCCGGCAACGGAACAATCTGCAGTGGTCTACAGCATACCATGCCAAAATTGCGGTGCAAGGTATGTTGGTGAAACGGGTAAACGCCTCTGCACAAGACTGCATGAACACCAGCTTGCAGTCGATCGCGAGGATAAACTGTCACTGGTATACGGCCACATGGACCGGGAGAAGCATGAGTTCGCTTTCGAAAACGCCAAGGTCATCGGCCGATCCAACGACAAGATGACCAGATTGGTGCTTGAAAGTTGGGCATCCGTGGGCACAATCAACAGAAATATTGATTTAAATCCAGCCTATCAGGCCCTCCGGACAAGACTCCAATCAGCCCAGATGAGGCCACCGGCGCTAGCGAGCGACTTGCAACTTCGTCAACAGTGGCCACCGACGCGGCAGGGGAGGAGAGCTAATCGCAACTCAAACGTCCGACATGAGTCATCAGTCCACCGACGAGCCCAAACATGTGAGCCGGGTCCGCGCTTTGAATGCCAACCAGTCCAGCCACCTGAGTATGGAAGGAGAGCCGATAGTAGCCGGCCAAGTGCACACAATACGCACACAGACCTGATGACGACAACAACAGACGTACAGGCGACGGGGGATGTAGAAGGACGGGCAGAGAGGGCTCTTCGCCGCGCACACGACCGTGGTTGACTCACCTACCCACCGACGGACACCGGACCCAGAACGAGGGCTGATCCGCGCATCCGGCTCAGAGGGGAGGTCGGGCGGTGGTCACACTACCGGGCCGGTTAACGTAGACGCGTTAACGACAAACGGACAGGCAACGGATGACACACACGGGCGCCAGCCACCCACAATGGAAGTGCCGCAGCCAATCCACGGACAGCACGAAGTTCAGCGCTCGTGCGTCAGCCATCGCTACAACACCAGATGGTCTGCGCGGCATTCCAACTCTCGGCAAGCAGGAACACACAACCCACCACTCTGATGATGGAAAATAGTGTATTTCCGAAACGTCAGCACAATTACAGTGTGGTCCACGACAGCGCCTTGTTTTCTTCTTCGCCTTCTTTGGGGGAGGATGATCGGGATAATTTATCTGGACCTCGTATCTTCACCTATGTTAATATATATATCTATATATATATATGAGAAGAAAAGGCGATCTCAGGAATAGTGGGTATAATATCCTGACGTTTCGAAAGCGTACAGGCTTGCAACGTCGGAGATTGGTGTTTGTACACGCCTCACAGTCTTTATAGGTGTTACAACTGGCCTCTCATCTGCTCTCCGTCTATTGGCGCTAGAATTCCTGCGGGGGCGGGACTGGAGCTCTGTTATCGTCCTGCTGACCAGGCTTTCTCAGCGTCACCTCGTCGGAGGGGTAGGGCAGTGTTCGCATGTCAGCGGTCATTGCTCGCGTCTGTATCGTTCGCGTTGGTGGTGGAGGTGCCGCATGTCCTGCTCGCGTCACCGGTTGGCACTTTTCCGTGTTCGTCTCGCCGGCGGGATATCGAACTCCGCTATCAGTTATTATGCAGAGACCGTTGTCATAAGCAACTGTGTTCAAGCCCGACAGATGGTCTTGTTGGTTCACGTTGCCCGCGGCGTCGCTAACGGCTGCATTTGTGTCTGGGGTAGGTTCCCGCACGCCTGTATTCTGGCTAGTCGTCACGACCAGTCTGATTTCCTGCCGGCGATTTCATTGATTGAGCCACACGCAGAACGCCTGGAAAGCCGCTGGGAGAATCGTACAGCGGTTGATGGAATTTGGCGCGGTGTGCCATGCTTCAAGTTTTTCTCTGGCTGTGTGGTCGCTACCTCAGCTTAGGATTTCCGCGTCATCAAAAGCGAAGGTGTGTTCAAAAGCCGCACAATGTTCCGCCACCAACGAGAGTCGATCCATCCTGTCGACTGCCCTTGCGTGCTCGCTCATACGCGATTGTAGTCTCTTTTCGGTCTCCCCAATTTAGTTGGCCTCACAGTCTGGTCTTTCAGAGGTTGGCTGCTGGCGGGCTGGTGTGACCTTCGTCCCTTCCGCGGTCAGCGTAGTTGTAGACGAGTCAGTATGCTTGCTGGCCTTCCCCACGTCACCCGGCGGACTGATAACACGTTGCTGTTCACTTGAGTTGTTCTTTGCCTCGCCGCCGCGACGTTGAGGCCGTGGTTGATGTTGATCGCGTGACCTCCGACCTCCACCCCTATTTTCCGTGGGCATTGGCTTTCGGTCCTGCGTACTCGTTTGCCCTACTGGCTCTGGCCGACTTGATCCGAGCCTTGTGCGAAGCGCTTGGTAGGCAAGGTTCAGGTAGATAGCTCTGTTAATTGTGCTAATGGAGGACCAACTTTCCAGCACTAGCAAAGGGGGGCGGTGGAAATCGGAGGGATGCTCAAAAATCGATACCTTGAGGCGGATTAGTCTCAGTCAAGGGGTCTCTCGTCGGATTTTTGCTGTTCGCACCTGTGCCGCTTTCATTGATCTAAATAGCCGTCCTTGGCCGGTGATTCTGTTTGTGTTCACACTTCCAGCTGGTTTCCAACCTATAGGATGAGCGGATGAAGCGAGTAGACTGATCATTGCTCTGTTCGATTGCGTGGCCGCGACTTGTGTGTCCACCATGGGCTCGCAGGGGTCCGGATTAGCGTCGGGTTCTGCTGTTCGCACCTGCGCCGCTGTCATTAATCTAAGTTGTCTTCCTAGTCCGATGACCCTGTTTGTCTTCACACGTCCATCTGGTTTCGCACCTACAGAATGAGCGGGTGAAGCGGTTAAGCTGATGCTTGCTTCGTCTGATAGTGGTGCGGTTACATGTGTGTCCACCATGGGCTCGTGAGGGCCCGGATTCACGTTCCGTCTACTTTGTTGTTCACTTTTCCCTTGATTGAGTTTCTTTCGGAGGACTTGGTAAGCTGTGGGAAGCAACACACAATGGTTAATGGAGGTTATGCCCATGTGCCAGGCCTTGATTTTTTCCCTCACCACGCGGTCATTTCCTCGACCCAGAATTTCGGCATTCTGAAAAGCAAATTTGTGTCCGGAATTTACGTAGTGTTCCGCCACCAACGAAAGTCGCTGCATCGTATCTACAGCCCTGCTGTGTTCTGCCATCCGGGTCTGCAGCCGCTTTCCAGTCTCTCCGACATAGTTGACCGTGCAGGAATCACATTTGACCCAGTAAACGACGTTTCTATTTTCACCTCGGGGCAGGGGTTCCTTCGGTTGCATGGCGAGATGTCGTATTGTTGCCTCTGGTCGGTGGGCAATGCCGATCCCCAGGGGTTTTAATAGACGGGAGACTGCCTCCAAAACGCCGTCAATGTATGGTAGCGCGCGCCATAATTTCGGTTGTTCGGCTGCCGGCTCTCCATTCGATTGGACCTGTCTGCTGCGTTCGATGAAATTTCGAGGATATCCGTTGGCCAAGAAGAGATGCTGGAGGTATCGTAATTCAAACTTCCGGTCCTGCGGCTCGCTACAGTGTGTTTCTGCTCGTTTGTATAGTGTTCGCACACAACTGCCTTTATGGCATGCCGGGTGTTTGCCATGGTAGCTTAGGATTTGGCGCGTATTGGTGGCCTTCCTGTACACCGTCGTTCTGAGGCTCCCATTGGGTTTTCTATGGCCGAGCGCGTCTAGGAACGGCAGTTGGTTGTTATTTTTAGCCTCCATCGTAAACTGGATATCAGGGAAAATAGAATTCAGGAGATTGTGAAATTCCTGGACTTTTTCTCGCTCAAGGATGACAAAGGTATCGTCAACATATCGACTCCAAAACTTGGGTCGATAGTTTGCGAAAACGAGCGCCTCTAGTTTTCGGAGAACTGCTTCTGCGATGAAACCCGACAGTGGCGACCCCATTGGCGTCCCCTTGATCTGTTCGTACATTGTCCCCTCGAATGTGAAGTACGTCTTCAAGCAGAATTTTAAGAGTTGGACAAGATGTCTCCGTTTCACCGTCTCGCCCGTCTCATCATACTGGCTCTCCAGTAGCTCGCTTATCGTGTCGACGGCCAGGTCTTGTGGGATGGAGGTAAAGAGAGAGGTGACGTCGAATGACACCATGACCTCGTCTGCGGTAGGTTGCACTCCCTTAAGGCGCTCCAGAAATTGAGTGGCTGAGCAGACCGTCGTGGCCGTGTTCACCGTCAGTGGCTTTAGATTTCGAGATAACCATTTAGCCAGATTGAATGTTGGTGCTCCCCGCAATGACACAATCGGCCGGAGGGGAATCCCAGCCTTGTGTACCTTTGGTAGACCGTAAAACCTCGCTACGGGTGCATCTGTTGGCTTGATGGGCAGTCGTACCCACCCGCTGATCGCGTTGCTACTTTGCATTTCGGTGAGCAATTTGTCCAGTTGCGCCATCAGCTTCTTCATCGGTGCACCGTCACATGGAAGGTACGCCTGCCAGTCCTCCAGCAGGGCGTTGGCCTTCTAAATGTAGTCGCTCTTATCCAGCACTACAGTGGAACGTCCTTTGTCTGCTGGGGGAATCACGATACTGGTGTCAGCCCTCAGTGTTTTGAGTGCACTCTCCTCTGCTCGGGTAATGATTGCGCGCGGTTTGTGCGCCATCACCAAGGGTTTTACCTGCTGCCATATGGAGGTGTTTTGTTTCGTCAGATTCCCCAGTTTGGTTAAGAATAGATTCGACCGTTGAGGCGAGGTTGATTGGATCGGCATCCGTAGTGTTGAAGTAAGCTTCGTGGCTCAGTACTTTTACTTGTGTTGGTGTCAGCTGCTGGGAGAACATGTTGTGCACAAGAACTTTGCTTTCCTCTTTCGATGAGTTGGATCGATTTCTCAGCTTCTCGCCCAGTTCGACATTTCGTTCCGTCCGTAGATCTCTGGACCGTTTGGTGATCACCTGTCGCAACAGCATGACTCCACCCTCTCCGATAAGTTCGGTGCACTGTTTGACTGCCTGGCTGAAAACCCCGTTGTATTTGCGCAGTAGAAAATGGCAGTCCTGGAGGAGTACCCGAATCATTCGCCAGCCATGATCTGCCACCCACCGTTTGCCAGGCTTGTGTTCACCAATGGCCTGTTCCCGTGATCGCCTCTTCTTATCATTTGTGCCCGGGGACTCGCATTTTCGCTTCTATAGGCTACCTATATATATATATATATATATATATACCCCACTTACTGCTATTATGAATTGGCCAGAATCGGCCTGGCAGGCGGTCACCCGTTGGGGACCTCTGACCACCACACGAACTTTGTTTAGTTCGGAAGCTATTCGATCGGTGTTCGCACATTCCTGAGTGGATATATATATATATATATATATATATATAGCAGTAAGGGGGAATGACAGCATTTGGGGGTAACTTGATGCAGAACTGTTTCATGCTTATTAGCCTTCATCAGCCAAGCATAACCCTGAACACCAGCTGGTCAGACAACACAAACAACGCACTCACAGACGGCGCAGTTGGTCCACCACTGGAGTCTATCAGATGGGTCATAAGCACTTCATCGAACCGCAGTTCATCAGCGCCTCGCCACCTGCCATTTGCTGTCACTGCTAATGGGGTATATATTCACTCAGAAATGTGCGAACACCGATCGCGCGTGTTTCAAATCTGACCACCATTTTCGCCCTCCGAGGAAATTAGATTTATTCGCGATTTAGGACTATAGGACGCTCTTGCAGCCTGTTGGGATTGAGAATATACTTCGCTTGCCCAATATCATCTCCCTCAACCACCTTCAGGAGGACTTATCTACGTTCTGCAAAATATTGTACTCTTCGGATTTTGAAGATCGTCGCCTCCACTGATTTCTCGACTTAGAAGTCCATTACTCCATCGTGCATTGCAGATCGAACTTCTACGAAGGCTGAGTCAATCTTCTTACATTGAATTTCCGTTTTATCCTTTCAAAGTTCTCATCTTAGTTTGAGCATTTGAAATTCCAAGAGGAACTTAAGTTTTCTCAACACGACGGCCCTGCTCAACTTTTGAAGTCTCTTTCTATCGAAGGAACCTTGTTCTAGCATATTTTCCTCAAATTTAAGGCAATATCCTTGATCAGGAAATCTATTTTCGCTGATTGTAAAAAGCTCGACTTCTGAAGAGAAAAAGGAGGTGCTGCCGGGATTCGAACACACTACCACTAGCATCGAGGACGAACGCGCTAACCATTACGCCATCACAACACGGTCCAAGAGGCGTTCGAAAAGTGTCTTAAATTTACCGCAGACGACGCAAGTAGACCAGCCGGTTTCCGCAATCCAATTGATGGTCCAGATGCTAGTCGCCAAATTTAACCGGCTTGAACTAGAAGTCCAAGAGATGAAAGAGCTTATCCACAGGTCTTTTATTCCGGAGGAGACTACACAAATAGCAGCCCGTAGTAGAATGAGGGGTGGAGTGCCTAACATAACCACAGGAAACATACAAGTGGTGTCTAAGATACCCGTAAAAAGCAGTCCAGTCGCGCCTCCCAAAGAGCCAAAGACTAAGAGCAAGAGAGCAACGGCTACAACACAAGAAGGTCGCCTTGTCACGAAAGAGAATCCCTTGGGCTCTTCAAATAAGCAAATATCAGATCTAAAGGCAGTCACAGCCCAAGTTAAGGAGGTCTGCACTCCGGTAGTGTCGAATTCCTCTCAGCGGTCCCCGGATAAAGGCCCCGTTGACCGTGCACAGAGCGTTACTAGTCCGGATGCCCCAGCAGACATTCCCATTTTGCGAGGCCCATCTGAGGATTCTGAGTTGTCGCAGTATAACCGAAAACCCCCAATCAATAGCAGCGGCCCTGACAAGGGCAACTGCATCATCATACAGGGACTACCCGAGTCCTCTGCCGAAACACCCAGCGAAAGAAGCGAGGCTGACAGAGGGTTATTCCAAGAGCTCCTAAACGAGCTGTTGCAACCATCTGAGGAAATATTTTATCAAAAAATATTTCGTCTTGGAATTCGCCCAAACTCAACTCAGCAGACTAGACCACGACCACTAAAGATCGTCCTAACCAGCGACACAGAAGCAAAACTTCTACTATCCAGGCGTTTTCGATTGAAGTACTCCAGAAAGGATGTGTTTTTTCAGCCGGATTACTCTCCTGCCGAGAGGCTGAAACGCCGCACGCTAGTTCTAGAATTGAGGGAACGCAGAATCAAAGGAGAACCGAATCTCGTGATCTTCAAGGACCAGATAGTCGAAAGACATTCTGCCCCCTCATGGACCAAACCGATTCGCATGACCGCGCAGCTACTCCAGTAGCCTGCGTTGGGGCTACAAATGGACCACGCAAGAATTCAAAATTGACATTTATGTATACCAATGCGCAAAGCTTACTTTCAAAAATGGATGAACTAAGGATCAACGTATCCGACCTCCTTCCCGATGTTATTTCGATAACAGAAACATGGTTGTCGGGCCAGATTGACAATCGCGAAATTGGAATCCCCGGCTTTCAACTGTTCCGGAAAGACAGAAACAACCGAAGAGGCGGAGGCGTAGCAACCTTCGTGAAGAACGGTTTGTATGTTTCTGAAAAAACGGCGAATCTGTCTTGCCAAGAAGCGGTATGGTTAACTGTAAGAGCAACGGGTTCCCAAAGCCTTGATATCTTAACTGTCTACCGACCACCAAGGAACAATCCTGCGGCCGATGCCCTATTGCTGGATGAGCTTAAAACCCTCGCTACGCGACCAAATACCCTTATTGTTGGAGACTTCAACGCTCCTAACATCAACTGGGGCTCCTCCTCAGCTGATTGCCCTGAATCGGCATTCGACCACCAGCTCCTGAATATAACTCAATCCCTACTTCTCACCCAGCACGTCACATTTCCCACAAGAATTCGTGAAGGCCAGCGGATGAACTGCCTCGACCTTGTGCTCACTAAGTCGCTCGACAATATCGACATTGTGGACTGCTTACCCCCACTAGGCCAAAGTGACCATGTAGTTCTCATGTGGGAATACAGTTTAATTTCTTCGCCTGCCCAACCACAAGACCTCCGTCCTAATATCTGGCGTGGTGATTTCGAGCAAATGAAACATGATCTCTGTTTCATAGACTGGGCATCCACACTCTCCGACAACGTTGAAGAAGCTTGGAAACAGTTCAAAGAGATAGTCCAAAATCTCATCTCTAGCCACTGCCCTATCACTCGCCGAAAACTTACGAACAGGCCTCGCTGGCTGAATCCATCCTTAAAAACTGAAGTTAACAAGAAGGGAAAACTCTTTAAAAAGTACCGAATTGAAAGGTCACATGAATCTCTTAATAGGTACAAAATGCAGAGGAACCGGGTCAAACGTCTTATTGTCAGAGCTCGACAGCAGTTCGAAGAGGATCTGTTAAACCGAGCCATGGTTAACCCCAAAGTCCTGTACAGTTATATAAGACAGAGCACACGGAATAAGGATCCTATCCCCCTACTGCGAACTGCCGAAGGTGCCGAAATCTCAGACGACAAGGATAAAGCTGACCATCTCTCTCAGTTCTTCCGGTCCGTCGAAGTGACTGAACCCGGTTTTCTATCCCACACTTATGAAGACAATTCGATCCCATCTATTGATACAGTCCTCTTCTCCGAAGATGTAGTTAAGAATGAGCTTCGTAAATTGAAAGAATCGACCTCCCCAGGCCCCGATGCAATCCCGGCCAAGCTGTTGAAGGAGCTAGCTTCTGAAATGGCCAAGCCGTTAGCCCTAATCTTCCAGGCGTCATTTGTTACGGGCTGCCTACCATCTGATTGGAAGACAGCGACGATCATCCCACTTTTCAAGAGTGGCAGCCGAGCGTCCGCAAATAATTACAGGCCGGTGAGCCTTACCTCCATTTGTTGCAAAATCATGGAAAAAATCATTAAGAAGGCGTTGATGCAGTTCCTTGAGCAAAATCATCTCCTTTCCGATGCCCAACACGGTTTTCGCAGTGGTAGGTCCTGTCTTACCAATCTGCTATTCTCAATTGATAGCTGGACCAAAGCACGTGACGAGGGCAAAACGGTGCATGCGATCTACATTGACTTCAAAAAGGCGTTCGATACCGTCCCTCATCAACGCCTGCTGCTTAAGCTGCGCAGCGCAGGCGTTCGCGGGAACCTCCTCCTATGGATCCAACACTTTTTGACAGGACGGTCACAAAGAGTCCAAGTCGGTCGCCAGCAGTCCTCAGGTTTACCTGTGGTGAGTGGCGTCCCACAGGGCTCAGTTTTAGGTCCAATATTGTTCCTCGTCTTCATCAACGACTGTGTCAGGGAGCTAGACTGTGAAGTCACCATGTTCGCTGATGACATCAAATTATGGAAAGTTGTCCAAAGTACGGCAGACGAAAACCATCTACAAGCCAACTTGAACAGATTGGAGGACTGGTCAAAGCTTTGGCTTATGCCTTTCAATGTTAGTAAATGTAACTTTCTTCAAATCGGCAGTTTTAGAGCATCCTGCACGAAAGTCTATTCTTTAAATGGTACTCCGTTGCAACAAGTTGAGAGTCAGAAGGACTTGGGTGTGTGGATAACTTCTTCACTCAAACCAACGCTGAACTGTACGAAGGCGGCGAAGTCGGCCAGATCTATGTTACAACTGATTAGACGAGCCTTTATGGGGTTTGAAAAAGACAGCTTTTCCAAAATCTTTGGAAGCTTCATTCGGCCGCACCTGGAGTTCGCTATACAGGTATGGAGACCTTGGACTGTCAAAGACTGTACTGTCTTAGAGAAGGTCCAGAGGCGAGCGACAAAGATGGTCAA
>JAYGXS010000007.1:15767938-15794008 GCA_036362985.1 Ligula intestinalis
GGTTTACAGGAAGGCTACCAACACTCGCCAGATCCTGAGTTACCAAAGCAACCATCCATTGTGTCACAAACGCAGCTGTGTACGAAGTCTCTACAAGAGGGCTGAGACCCACTGCAGTGAAACAGCCGACAAAGTGGCCGAACTCCGCTGCCTACGGCAGATGTTCACCATCAATGGGTACCCCCGGAGCTTCATAGAGCGGAGTAGGCGGACTCACCCGATGAGAAAGCCAACGGTCAGCCAACCAAAAGTCTGGTGGGCGCTACCGTACATCGCAAGCATGTCTGAAGCAGCTGCTCGACTCCTGCAACCATTGGTTATCGGTATCGCCCACAGACCCGAGGCAACGATCAGGCGATTGGTAATGAAACCAAAGGCCCCCTGTCCCGAGGTGAAACTGCCAACTTCGTGTACCGGATCAACTGCAGTTCCTGCGAAATGAACTATGCAAGGGAAACGGGCAAGCGATTGCAAACACGTATGACCGAGCACGAGGGAGCGGTGCGCAGACAGGAAGAACGCTCTTTAGTGGCAGAACATTGTGCAGCCACTGGGCACAAGTTCGCTTTCAAAGACGCTGAGATCGTAGGGAGTGGAGGCGACCAGACGACCAAGGAGACGCTCGAAGCACGGCATACCACAAGTAGCTCCATTAATCGGTGTGTGACGCATCCAGTTGCCTACCAAAGTCTACGGGAAAAACACAGGAAGCAGAACCACAGGCAGGAATGCCGACCAGATGCACCAGCTGACAGCACAAACGAGGGCGTAGGACCACCCGACGCAAACACGAATGGAGGACAAGCTGTTTTGACCACAATCCTGCGAGATGGCCAACAGGATGGGAACGCGGGTGAACACAAGCCCACGCCGATAAGAGACGACGGTGATTTTGACTGCCGGGCCGCTAGCAACCGAGAAGTCAACGCGAACATGGCAACCGCAATTTGCACCTCAAGGGGAAGGTGTGAACGCGACATGACGTCGGCCGGGCCCAACCTACGAACGATGCGCACCCGACTAATGGCAATTATCCCACCAGTGCCACCACCCCCAGATAAGACGAGCTCGCAGCCGCATGACAACAGTCATCCCCATGCCTAGCTAAATTTTACCTATAAATACTGTGAACGATCGTGCATTAACCACCTTTGACAATGGAAGCTTGTCTGATTCCGAAACGTCAGGACATTAAATCCTTGCTTCCTGTGATCACCTTGACTTCTCAATTATTCCAGGAACACTCATTTTCGCTTCTATCAGCAATATATATATATATATTCACTCAGAAATTTACGAACACCGATCGAATAGGCTTCCGAACTAAACAAAGTTCATGTGGTGGTCAGAGGTCCCCAACGGGTGACCGCCTGCCAGGCCGATTCCGGCCAAGTCATAATAGCAGTAAGGGGGGTATGACAGCATCTGGGGGTAACTTGATACAGAACTGTTTTGGGCTTATTAGCCTTCATCAGCCAAGCATAACCCTGAACACCAGCTGGTCGGAAAACACAAACAAACGCACTCACAGATGGCACAGTTGGTCCACCACTGGAGTCTCTCAGATGGGTCATAAACACGTTATGGAACCGTTTGAAATTTGAGTTGTTCATTGCACATTTCGTGTTAGTCCGAAGACGAGCTGGGGCACCAGACTCGAAAATTCACGAATTAAAGTTACCTTTTGATCCCAAAGAACAGCTTTTTCAAATACCTCCTCCACATTTAGTAAAAATGTCTTCCATTTATTATAAATAATATTTGGCCTACCAACCACATAAAGCCGGGAGGTCACAATTTCTTAATGGCCGAGCACTAAAATGGCCAACATCAAGACGCATCGTCCCTGAATGTGTCACAAAAATTTCGGCAAATTAAGACTTAATTCAAGACGGTGCTAGCATCGTGCACTAATGACCTCATTATTGTAGCTCAAATAAGCAAACAGGGGTGAAAATCGGTTTAAAATGGGAGAAATAGGTCAACTGTTGCATATATAAGCAACGTAAATGTGAATGGATTCATATCCGACAGCCTCCGGGAGTGCCAGCTCTTGCATTCATCATAGGTGTTCATATGTAGAGCGATAACGTCTTGAAGACCCGCATTCCATTGGATAATAGCCACAATATCGTTACTTGCATTGTCATTAATTCCCCAGTCATGTGTCTCTTTAATACCGATACTGAAAGCAGGCTTCATTACGGCATGTTTAGTCACTAGGGAAGACCCTTCCACTGCAATCTTCAGGCCCGGTTAAGTGTGGGAAGCAAAGGAGTGGGAAGTCAGGTGGGAGGAATGGTGCTTTCCGTACAGAGGTAGTGGAGAACAGGTTGGATGAAGTTGGCAGTCGGACGAGTGCACAAATTACCATGCCATTGCCCGCGACTACACTGCAGCTGAAATCAACCGTCGGTATTCCGAATGACCAATAAGCCTGGCAAATGAGTTTGTCTTCCATGTGACTCCGCAGGTCCCAGACTGTGGCCCACAGAGCAGGTGAACGTAAGTTGAGATGTCTATAAACATTACTAGTAAAATATTACTGAATATATTTAAGTAGCGTTAATTTAATAGTTATTTCGCAATGCATTTGCAGAGCCGTACCGCAGCTAATGCATGGTTCCCAATGATATTTGATAGGGGGTTCAGATACCATGGTGAGATTAAACAGCGGATACTGAGTAGACTCAGAAGATGAAGATGCGATCACTGGAACTCATATTTCAGTGGTCACATCTTCCTCTTCTGAACTGCTTCCTGGGACTCGAATATTCGCTACTATTGACTGAGAAAACTAGTAACATGCCAAGTTATTGGTGACAGTTTCAATGTTCACAAAATTAAAATTGATATTTGCGGAAAGCATTACCAAAAAATAAAGTTGCTCGCGGTTATTTATCAAAACCCTCTCCATGCCCTTTCACTGTGTAGTGCCGGGGGAATTCGCAACCATTTCTTGAAGTAAAATGTGACGAAACTTCATAAAGGTAGAGCAGAAAACCCCCCGGAAAAAACCATAAAATTTAATTTATTATGATGCTTGCGCGTCGTTAGTGTAGGGGTATCATGTAAGCCTCCCACGCTTGCAACCCGGGTTTGAATTCCAGCTGGTGCACCGTTTTCACCCCCTGCTCTCAAGCGCTCAATCCTCTAGTAACTATTTCTACGGGGTTATAAATTTCCTTTATCGATTTTTCGACGAAATACGGGACAATATGACCCCTTTATTAATATAATTTGTATGGAACGCGTGCGAGCAGTGGGTAGTGATGAATGCGTTCACTTAGGCTTAGTAAAGCAACTGAGACAGCAAGGTAGATTTTGGGCAAGTCTACTATCATAGAAATGATCATCGCAAGTGTAATTGGGATCTTTGTAGAGGATCGAGAGCGCCGTCCCAGTAGCACCAGCCTTGCCTTATCCCATCAAAAAGTCCGAGGCAGTAAGGGGCTAGATTGCACTGAAAATGGAAGCATGGCTGGGCTATGGCAGGAATTACAACACATTTACTCCGTTTGGCCCACTCTCACAACGTAGGATACAAGGTGTCTGGCCCCATTTCAACCATACCAATTAGAGAGCCGTCTGCTAGCAGAGTATAGAGTTCGGCTATACCTATAGCGATCTTGTAATTTAAATGTAATTCGTTTTTTGTTTTCGCCACAATTACTTTAAAATAGAAAAAAGGAGTTTTTTGATCCAAATTTACAGTTTTCAAGATATTAAAGATGCTGCATACACTGCCAGCATTCTGGGTACATGTAGTATTGGCCTTCGTCGGTTGTTTCCGTAGATCTTCTTAATTATTTATGCCCCTTATACAATTCTTGGCTCACACTTTCTAGCCGAGTTTGACCTCTTCGTGAAATGGCGGCGTCCTAAGCTGCTCCATGACACGAATAGCCTATCTATTCAGAGATGGATACCTGCACAACCCATTGCAAATTATCAGTTCTGCATGTATATGCTGTTTGCCCACATCAGAAGATGTTTGTCCGACATCGGAGAATAATCAACTACAAGTTTCACTGCGATGAAGTTTAACCCGGGGATTTGAACCGCATCCACCTCCCAGGTCCTCCCATTTGAAAACGTGTCACGACTGGGCATAAGTCAACCATCAGAGAGCCCTTGCGCGTCCTATTCGGACATGATGCCCGCAGCGACGTCAGACAACTGGAGACTCTGTGCCTTCAACTACGCAATTTTTCCTGATCGGTATCCAATGCTTCTTCTTCTTCTTCAGAATTTCTTAGGAGCCGTTTTCGGTAAAGTGTTTTTCTCGAAGATCGATCTGCTTTGCGCTTTTCATCAGGAACCTGCAGCCCCGAAGCGTTTACCCAATACTGACGACACTAATCCAATTGGCTGCTTTCACTTCACTACCATGCCCTTCCGCTATCGCAATAGATGCCAGGGTTCCATTGAGTGTTTTTTTCGTAGTCCACCGATCGTCTACGCATATATCGATTAGCCATTGATGACTAGTAGGAACGTTGAAGAGCAGAATTAGCACTAAGTGTTTCACCACACTGGCAATTGCGAAGTCGTCAACAATCATTCAAGCAAGCTTTTGGTGTATCTACTCTTGAATATCTTGGCCACCATGTTGTCTCTGAAGGATAACGTCCTTTCCCCTCCAAAATTTAAGCTATCCGCGAGCTCCTCGTACAAACCTCAAAGTGTTCGTGTAACATTTAATCGGTATATTGAATGTTTACCACCGATTTCTGCCGAGTCGATCCATCTTCCTTCTGCTGCCCAATGATGCAAAGTGTTTCCACTAGCTTATAGGTAAAGCAGTGACAGGTTCTGAGAGAATCAGAGTTTCCTAGACTGACTCTATATTACCCATGCATCAACCTCTCAAAGCTCCTCTGACGCAGGGGTGTCCCTGGATGCAGTTTCTCAAAAACACATTGTAAGTTTTACTTGATTACGAACTTCCTTCTCCAAGAAACTGCTTTCGGCTGCAGTCCATTTGTCATTTAATTAGAGGTGAAGTATGCCTGACACTCATTTGAAATTCTTGAACTTTAGAGTAGTCTCTAAGATTTGTCTTGCGTGCGAAAGACAGAGGGAATTACGACATTCGGTGGCACAAACCCCATTGAATCTGCAGCACATCAGTTCCACCGTCGGTTCTCCTCCAAACATAGTCACAAAATTATTTAATTGTCAAATGAACATAAGAATTTCGTCGTCAAAGTAACTGAAAAGGTGGAGTTGTTCAGTACAATCTTTGCAACCCATCTTACTATGCTATCTGAAGCTCACCGCTGCTAACGAGTGAACAGGTACCGGTCAAGTACGCTCGTCTCAAGGTCATGCTCCTATCACGAGTCTTGGCATTAGCTACCATGAGAACGGTTCAACTGGAATGCACCATTTCCTGATTAGCTGCAGGAACAAAGCATGCACTAGGTTTCCGGCAATCTCCTACGCTTTCGACTCCAGACGCGGCGCTGTGGCCGGCAGTTGCGCGCTCATCTGACAGTCGAATTCTTCTTACAGTTTCTACCACTCTGGCCTTCTATGAATTCTGCCTTCCTAAGGAACCTGGCCTGAAGATCGCAGTCGCTAGGGTGAAGCTTACTTTACCCTCCGTGATACCGTCCTTTCATTCACGTTCATCCATCGTTTTCAATATCATTGATTCCTTCTTATAATTAATTCAGAAACAAAAAAGTCGTCTAAAAAGCTCACCCTCCTCGAAAACTTATAATATTCAAGATTTAGTTGTCAAGAAATTGACTAGCTTTCTCCGACTGCTTAGCCATGCAGTCTCAGTGTACCTTTCAAAAATGGTTCTTGCCTGGCACATGGAAGAAATTTATTATTCATTCAGTCTTTTAGTTAAAAGCTCGCTAAGATTTTTACTCCTCTCGAGACCTTTATCAGACTCCAGGTTTAGGAACACGTATACAAAAGATAATTTTGAATAAATGCGAAGGTTTGGGTCCCAGATGTTTGCATGAGAAAAGAATAAATCTAATCAAGGACCTAAATATTTTTTAAAGTTTTAAGCTTTCAAACTCGTACGGGAGTCCACCGCCAGAGGTAACAGTAGCAGCAACAAAAAGGCAAAAAATTTACGTGTAAAACGACCAGCTAACAGGGCAGCTTCGACACGAAACTTGTTCTTGCTCCGCGGATGCCAACCCATTCGACTTTATTGTAGCCCTCGAAGCTATGCTGGTGGGAAATAAAACAAACTTGGACACAAAACACTCAGTCCGACAACTTGTGAACGCCTTGCTAGTGGCTCATAAGCCAATCCGACTCACCTCACGGAGTGAGTCAAAAGCTATGAAGGAACCGAGGTTAGATGACCAACTCAACTAATTAGAGAATACCGAGACAAGAATGTGATCAGGGAGAAGAAGTGTCGTCAAATGAAAGTGATGGATACTGCTTTGACTTGATTTTATGGTCTGCCACAAATCTACAGGCCAAATGTCGCGCTACGACCGAATGTTGCCTTGAAAAGCAGCCCTATTTATAACTTGGCAAAGTGGATTTTCACAAAACTGAACTTCTCCCAAGGCAGCTCGACTACCTCAGTTCGATCAGCTTCTCAATTAATCGAAGACCTTTGAAGTTGAACAATTCAATCGATGAAAATTATGGTCTCTTTCTCATCGAGTTTGGTGCACGAAATCTTGCGCAAGGGATTTGAAGAGGCATATGACGGGGCTCAGAGTCCACTCAAAATCGAACATGTCACGAGGTTATTCGAAGTCTGCCAAAAACATACTCTAACTTTGCTGGAGAAATCTATGAAAAAATCCAAGGGATTTTCGCCACACATATAGTGGATCGGTTTACGCCCTTCCCGTACGAGTTTAAAAGCTCAAAACAGTGCGCAAACCTTTCCGGTGCTCGACTAGCCTTCTCCTTTACTCACAGTTTAAATGAAATTCATGATTTCTGCCTACCCTATGAACTTTTAGGATCTATTCAGCCTGGTTCTTTAGAAGAATAAATCGAAGGGCCACCCAATGAACTGAACTAAATATTGATAGGTGTTTTAATAGTGTTTTTGGTTTACAGGCTTGTGTTTTTAACCAGTAGAAGTGTTCTTATAATTTTCCTAGTCCACAGGCTTCCTTTACTGACCTTTAGGTGATTCACTTTGATTTTTCGGTCCTTTTCGCATACGTTTCACCCACATTTTTAATTCATTAAAACTGCGCACTTATCACACACTTAACACACAGTACATGCTATCTGTTCAAGCATTAATCCTTTACTCACGAACTCTGTCACACACTTCCTCTGGAAAACTTTAGCAAGCTAGTGTCCTTATGATTTATTACTACCGGTGCTTTTACCTGGAAAATATGCACAACTTGTCGCTTAGCCTGTAATGACCCCACTCCGTGCAAACGCTCGCCTCGAATCTATTATCCATTACATGTGTACAGAGTATGCCCTTCTTCCCATCTGGCGCCTCACATTGTTTTTCTTTCCACAAGAAACCAGACCTGAAGATCGTAGCGGCATGTGTCTTCCCCATTAGCTTAAGCCATTGTGATATTTTTGACCACAAAGTTATCTACACACGCATCTTCTGCTGTGGCTGAGTACAGTCATCACAAAACTTCCTTCGAATTCAACTTAATTTCCCTGTTCCATCTCATGTGACCAGAAAATGGAGAATTCAGCCAGCCAACTCCCGACGTGATATGTAGAACATAAACCACTCTCAGATATCGAGTCCCGGTCATAGTTCCTTCCCAATCCAGCAGAGCAGTCCCTCTACGAGTACCCACACCCAGATCTCCTTTCTAATATCTGATCTTAATTTTACTGCCAACGGTTTCTCTTATCATTGAACTCATCCAATACTAATACAGCATACCGATTTACCTTGGACGTACAACCCAACCACTGGCTATCGCCAGCTGCCCTATAGACCCGACTCATTCGTGTCAAGCACCGTCACCCAAGCTGTTCACAACAATGCCGTTGATACCTATTTCATTCACTCAAGTTACCTACTGTTGTAATTTTTAATTATTTTTTTAACCGAACTCTGATCCAGAAAAGAAGCACTTTTAAGGACCCAACTTGGCGCGAAAGGTAGTCTTTTGCGGCTGCTAGCAAAAGCGCATGCACCGGTGCCTGCCTATCAAAATCCCATCGGGCTGATCATTTTCCTACAGTTGATTCTTTCGAAGAACGTACTGTAAATGCTATGATGACGGCCAAGCTGTCGAAGTTCGGATGCCAGCCCTCGTGACTGGACGCACGCTTGTCCAACTGCCACTTCTTTCAACCTATTCTCAATTTCCTCCGTTCATAATTTACTATTCCTCCCACATAGTGTGCCACTTTTTCTCTTCCCATCATGGAACCGAACCTGAAGATCACAGCGTCAAGGGTCTTCCCCAGTAACTTGAGCCCATGCTATATTAGTGCTGCGCAGAATTTTTTTAACAAAACCAGAAGCTCTCGTCATCCACCACCACTCCCCGATTTCCCTGGTTCCTATCTTATCTGACCGTAATGAAATGGTCATAATGAATAATTGCTACTCTGCGCCTTACCTGAGCACCAGCGGCGTATTCAAATGTGCAGATCTAGTTCTTCTGTTTTCCATTCTTTGTATCAGCAATATTTCAGCAGCACTGAACGATTCGCAAACCTTTATTTATGCTAATGGCCTAAAGTGCATTTTCTTCATTTTTAAGGACATTGTTAGTAATTGCGTTGATAAAATAAATTCCGATCTGCTTATGATTTTGAAATAGAGTTGGGATATACAGACGGGGTTTTCCCGTTCCAATTGTAATTTCATGTGCTTTGGTCGCATCCTTTATTCCTTCAAATAATCCACATTGATAATGAGCCACCTCCCCAAGCTTAGGTCTAAGTTACACTAGTATGATTGCATCATCACCCCATACACACCGATTTTTTGCAAAGATATTGTAAGCATGTGGTTGCATATCGCGTTGTTTTTTCCCCTTTTGAAATCAGGTTAATATTTTACCACATGTTCGTTCTTCCTCTCCTGGAATTTTGTCGTTACCAATTTTAGCCTGCTGTACGCCCGTGGTTTGAAAACTCTCAGAGGTTTTTGACACGAATACTATTTGATCTACTATTTGATCTCTCCTTTAATCTGAAAGAATTCCACTAAGGAATATTAAATGTACTTAGGTAAAAGGACCTAAAGTTGGGCCCTGCTTTATTTTTGTGTTAAATGTTGCCCAAAGCTTCCGTGAAATAACGATCTCACCTTAATAGATCGACCTCGCGTCACTCACAATTCCTCCATGATCATTCAGTATCAGTATCAGTTAATTGAGGAAAAAATAGGCGAATGCCTTTGAACTCCCTGTTGGTAACAGGATGATAGGAAATAAGTTGATACAAAGAAAAATTTAAAATGTTCGACAGTTACATGTTCCAGGAAGACAATCTCCACAAAAATATGACAACAAATATGGCTACTTGCAAATCGCGAGTAGTGTGATTTGATGCGGTGTTTGTTATAAACAATGTGATTCATTGTAAAGTGATTCATTGCAATCTGATGAAGGAATTTTTACCTTCATTGCGCTTGCGCTTGATACATGTCCAGTCTACTCATAAATGCATCGACAGAAGTGGAGAGGACAACCTATTCTGGAAGAGCATTCCACGCTGTAACTACTCCCTTCGGAAAGAAAAATTTTCTTCCGTCGATCCTTGCTTTGCCTGGGCGTTGTTTAAGGGAATGCCGCCCCTTTAATATAATCGTCCACTGGAAATTCGATCGTTGCTTATACCAGTATTGTTTATGGTTAAATTACATAAGGCACTTACTTCCGAACATACACAGTAATTCCTGTTCGTTTTCTTCCCGAACAGACAACCTTTTGACTCTGAAAAAGGTTATCCTTTAATTTGAGGCTGTTCCCCATGATGTCAAATAGTGTATAAATTCACTAATGCTGCCACCTACAGTTACAATCTTCGCACCCGTCTCTGTTTCCTCATCATTCCGACCATTATTGCAAAATACTGACGACCACGATGGATACACCCATCGTCCAACCCTGCCACTAATTTTCTTGCACCTCGCAATCCCTCCTTTTCGGTCTCCTGCGTACTGCCAGCGCAACTTAGGCGATAGTCCTCATGCAGTTAAAATTTATCCAAATTCTCATCAGACAGTTTATGACCATGGCAAGTTCCTCTGTTGAAACCACCTGCATTTCTGGCGATTTCTAGTTCAATCAGTCCGTGTTCCAAAGGTAGGCGCTTTATACTTCTAATCAAAACGTCGCAAGTGCGAGCCCTGGGTAATACACGATATGGGTTGGGTGTCATCTGGTGGTAACGAAAAATGAGCCAGAAATGCCCACACCAATCTCTCTTTTCCTTGCCGGCAGTACTATCTGCCAATTAAACTTGTGTGAAGTTGGACCTGCGCAAGCATTTCGAGGATAACACACATTTATTCGATACAAGCTCAATGATGCGACCAGTCAATCTCGATCCATTTTCATATCCAGTTCGACCATGACCGCTATTTTGAGCTATGCAGATGCACTCATCAGAGCATTAACCAACTACATTACGCGCGGGAAATGCAGGTGTAATGGACTAAAAAGCACAGATTTGCTTAAATAAGTGAACTTTTTCGGGCACAGATCTGGAATTAGGCACAAATGTCGAGGTTTCAGTAACGGACAGTTTGTCCTTATAAAGCATCTCACGGTGGCGTATTTTCACCCACGTTCTATGGCTAAGCCTACTCTGGCGGGTTGTAACCAATCTTAAGACTGTTTATCGGACTCCTTTCATATAAAAACTGACTTGTTTTACTTGTTGATCTTAGATGGCTTTCCTGAATACCGGAGTTAACTGCAGTGCAGTTGAACACCGAAGCACAAAGCTAAAAAGGAAGGGAAGTTGGTTGTCTGCTTCAAGTGCTCGTGGATTTTGAAGTGGGACTTGCTGATTTCAGTGATTCTTTAAGGTGCTCAAAGTGTCATTGATATAATATGCCAAACAATTTAGGGGATATTTTATGCAGGCCTGGTGTTCCATCGGTTGGAGTGCCACTTCAATAACCAGGCCTGTTATGGTAATCCGTCAACGAAAAATTCATTTTAAAGGCAATTTACGGACGTCAAATTACTGGTAGGCATCTACCGTTTAAGTTCGCTATACGAAACTTAAGCAATTACAATGCTGACAGCTGTAGGCGCTTACTTCAGGAAATCTGAAACCCTATAGCCATTTATTTGATGGTTCCGGGGTGAGAAAGGAGATGCAGGGCGAAACAGTAGCAGTTCGTCTGATATAATCGTCATATTTTGAATTTATTTTTCTTTCTTTTATGGTTCATATATCCTGAAATCTACTGTCTTTTTCCAAATCGTTTTTCTTATTTTTTGCTTTTACTAGACTTAAATTCCAATGGAATGTATGAATTATCAATTTTTCGACCATCAGGCTTGCTGCCTGTTGTTTTGACATTGGAGTGCAGAGTTGAGATCTCGAGCTAAACAGTTAAATTATACGTGTGATGGAGTCGACAAACTCGCGTTCTTACGCACTCTACGGAGCTGTGTTTGCCGCCCTCTTGGCAATTTTGAGCGGACTGCTTCTGCGTCGTTCCTTCTCGGCTGATATTCCACAGGCAATTCTACTGCAGTTTCATCCTGTTTTGTGTATTTTTTCCTGAAACTTCAGACATCGATAATCTTTCCATCTGCAGTAGAGTTATTTGCTGCAGTTAAATCTATTGTCTCGTCTGTTTGCTGTACTGTTAGGTTCTCAACGCTCTCCAGAAACTTGAGTCCTCATACCGCCCCCTGCCCCAACCGTACCCAGGTCCACTAGTTCTTGTGGGATTCGGAGGCTGCACAGATATTAATGTCAATGCTATTGGATTTTTTGAGTCTCTTGGGGTCCGGTCCAGTCGTCCGACTTCTGTCAGATCCGACTTTGATGAAAATGTTCAACTGAATTCTCTGGATGATATACTTGCAGAATTTACGCAAATGTTTGCGTCTGGAGCCGCCGCCGAGTAAGCATGTTCCTTATTAATCTTTTATCGTAATTCGAAATCCCATCGCGTGATTTATGAGACCCGGAAATTGACCCTTTTGTCCGGCATTGAATACGGAGTAATTCCTAACTGTTGTACTTCATTTGAGCATGTCCACACTTAACCCCTTTCTAGCCGCGCCTAGTGGTTGAAGTGTCTGTTATTACAAGCCCTACCGATTTCAAATAATTATTTAATTCGCTCTTCCAATGCGAATATACTGTCCACTGCACATATTTTGACATGATAACTGTATGACACCCCTAACAGTGTGCGGGGGTCTGTTGGAATGCCCGGCTTGAGAAACTTGACTAACTAGAATACTGCGTATGTTGGTGTGGACTCCATTCGACTGCGTGTCCAATTCCCTCGTTCTCTCCTTGGGAGTGAACATGTTCACTTCCTCTGCAACTTCATAGCATGTGTGCGCTACATCTCACCAAATGTACTTACTAATTTTCCTCTTCGAAGCTTGCTTGAACTTGAGATGTACTTATTATAAACAAGGGCAGACATCGTAAACGTCAGGGAATAAAAGTGCAAATACAAAAGTGCACAACTGCAGTCATGTGTGCACACGCCACGACAGGAAAAAGTGCAATGTCGCCCTTCTCTTGCGCGCGCCCGTGCAAGCAGCACTGCATACAGCCGACCAACTAGAACACAGATGCGTAAAATTGAATGGCCAATAGACACGCGTTTCTCGGCGTTTCGTAATTTCAGTATATCCAGGCGATATCGACCTTTATTAGAGTTTCTGATGAATTTGGAATCTGCTAATTGATCGGAAACGGATTAGATAAGGTTTGATTTGCTCGACCGAGACCTATAAGAGCTGTGACGAATTTTATTTTTTGAGAGATCGCCAAAAACATAGTGAGTTCGTTCTTTGTTGTCATGTCCCCGAGCGTTTGAGCTGAACATTAGGATGAACGAGGCAACTGACTTGCAGTTCACCGTCGACGTGTTACAATACCATTACGACTTCCAGACTAGTCCCGAACTAAAGACGTTTTTGGATGTCATTAGGGAGCGCATTATAATCTGTACCGAATCAATTGAAAATAGGTTAAGGCAAATTAGCGACAGGGCGAAAACACATGTATGGAGCCGACGGCGCGGACGTCCAGGCGTCCCTCGGGCAGGCGTTAGGGAGGCTTGAGTAAGAGTATGTCTTAGTTGGTCTTGAATGTGATTGTCTGAGAAGCGGACTGCAAATGGTATGCACAAGGCCTGCAATGTTGTCGCAGGTCCCCGGAGTGCGTTCACTACAAACCTTGCAGTATTATCTAGGAAGTCACGGTCCATCTCGGTCATCCGCGGTTTTAGCACGGCTATCATTTGCCCTTATTAGCTAATTCGCCGGAAATATGTCAGTTTAGTTAGCAGCTAGTCGCCGCTGTAGGTAACGCCATTATCCATTTCCCTTAAACGGCAGTTAACAGCTAAAAGAATAATTCATTTTACCGATTAGAGTAACCTATCTATTGGTCGAAAATGCGACACTCGAATTTCTCGTGAATCAACTGGATACTCCCAGCCGGTTACTGTCCAAATAAGGTAATATTTTAGCGAAAGCTTCAGCCTGACTCGATGCCCGGCCAGGTTTTCATGACTACACACCCAATCGCCTGTAAAGCGGAGTCCCACAAAAGTATAAACCCTCAAAATCGGTAGCTGCGACACGGCTTCAACATTTTTGCTTCAAATTTCCGTACCTACCACGTGCCTTGTAAATGCTGCTTGTAACTGCAATCCCTAATTTTCCTCCAGAGGAAGCTTGTTCTTTTGAGGCGAACGACATTTGTATGTCAAATTATCATTTTGGAAGCCTTTGCTGCATGTTGAATGTTTAATCTTGAAGACGATTTCCGTACGCCGAGCATGTTTTCCTTTAAACCAATCTTTTGCTTATATGCATGACACCTACTACCTTACCTTTTAATAAAACTATAAATCATCTCTGTATTTAGGCGATATGTTGCAAACAAGACTCTCTTCAATTTGCTCGTGGAACACGCCACCAGTCTGGTCGCTTCAAGTTCCGATCCGGGAAAGCCGCGTGCCTACTTCAGCTTAGGTGGCAACGCGCCGGTGATGGCCAAACGCTTGGCTCGTGAGGGCGCTGAGGTCACCCTGGTAGCTCGCCTATCCCCGCGTGAACGCGCCGCTCTTCCCAACGGCCTCCGTGGTTAGTCATATATGTGTTATTGGGCTCCATTCAATCCTTCCCGGCAGAGAAGACCGAGTACCAGAGATTTTGGAGGTGCCTCAGAATCATGACCTCGTCATTGCCTTCATCTGCCTGATGGCATCGGATTAAGGACGACCCTAAAGTCGCGAGACGAACGAGGAAAAATCCACTTAACTGCACTTTTTCTATGTCGTGATATTTCATGTGCTGCTATCTTATCTGCGGAGCGTGCCCTTAGCAATGAAGGTTTCGCATTTTTTTCCTGCGAGGTCGTTTTCAGGAGGCGGTTGTTAAGGTTTCTTGAGGTTATCTTTAACGTCAGCCATCCTGTCTCGTGGGGTCTAGGGCCGCACTTCTAACTCATAACGATTTAGCTTAAAGTCCAAATCTCAGAGTACATATCGCCTAGAGTACAAAACTTGCCCCCGGGAGATACCACTTTTTACTGTGATGGATGCTAGACTTGAAAGCTACGCCACCTCCAACCTCAGAATGAGGCATTTTCAATTCAAAAGTGAGAGGGGAAAAGAGAGCTGGCTGGCGGGCTTAAACTTGAACTTGAAGCTATCACGATGCTGGGCTTGGCTTGAACGGTTGCTAAATAACGGGAAAGTCTGAGCGCGCGTTCAGTCCAATATGTGTTCCGTTGTGTGGAGTGGCTGACTAGCGGACCGAAAGCCAGGCTGCAATGATTCCTCAATGTGACCTTTACGGCACTCACACTCAGCTGGGATCCGAGCCTGGTGTGGTGGCATGCCTAGAGACGGTTTCGGACTCGCCAGCCACCTGCGCCCGACTCCACTTTTCGTCTTCTTGACTGTATCTGGACAATTGGCACAGATGTGTGAAGGAAAAGAGAGTGAAGGGGGATGCTGCACACGTCTTTTAAAACTAATTAATGCCCTAGCCACCGTCCCCGTATCACCATCCTGCTGTGAGCATGCGGTGACACTGTCGACATCGACAGTCTAACTTCCACCTATGTTTGTGTCAGCATGGAGACAGTGAGTGTCTGGTTGTCGGGCGCATGATTGGTCGGATTAAGGACTGAATCTGGGTGAAAAAGCAGGCTGGCTGATGCGGGTAAGATAGGTCCAACTGGAAGCGCAGCTATAACGAAGCCCAGGTCAAGTGAATCTGGGTGAAAAAGCAGGCTGGCTGATGCGGGTAAGATAGTTCCAACTGGAAGCGCAGCTGTAACGAAGCCCAAGTCAAGTGTGGGGGGGGGGGGGTAGTGTCGCAGAAGAGGAGCACAAGAGCTGCTGCTACGCTATCGTATATCTGTTCTGTTCGCATGACAAAACGCAGCAGTTTCGCTTTGATATTGTATTTCAGGGCAAAGAGTCTGTGGACGATGGCATAGGAATGAGTAGTTCAGGGAGACTGAAAGGAAATTTTCAGAACCCTTCGTGTGTTCTGCTACTAACCTGACGGAAAGCGTCCCTTGAACATTGTAAACAGCCTGGACGACAGGCGAGATCCTTAAGTTATAAACGCACCATCATTCTGGTTAAGAAACTGACCAACAACTTTTCGTAACGTCATACTGGCTAAAAGAATGGAGGCTTTTGCGAGTCATCGGGCACCGCGTGAACGCGAAAAATCGGCTGACTCCCTACGACTACCACTTATTTCAGGTGTCTTTTTCTTTCGGATTACTTCGGTTTCCTTGCAGGTTATCAGTTATTTTATCAACTTTTCGTGCTGAAAGTAGCGGTGTACAAAGTTGTCATAAGTCGTTTTCTTTTAAAAAGATCTCATATTTTTGGGCGGCCTAATAAACAGCTTGCTGGATAGGCGTCCAAGACGGGCGTTACCTGCCGAGGCTCATTGTGTTCTTTGCAGATTTTTTTGATTTGATTTACCATAATTCATGTCTCAGATGAGTCACAGAGGTCTCTCTTTACTAATTATATCTCTAGTTATCTCTGCTCCTCCTGCGTTTGGTCTCCCAGATGTTCCGCTCTCCGACGTGCACTTGATACTTGAATATGAACGTGGAAGCCTTTGGCGAAACTTCACTGCCCCTCGCGCTAATAGGTAGAGAGCCTTTATAACAAATAAAGCACAACTTATAAAGCACAAATAGAACACACAGTTACATATTTTAATATGCGTCTGCCTCAGGTATATCCTCATCCGTGACGAGGAGAATCCACGCTTAAGCAGCTTATGGCCGGGCCTACTTCCTACTTGGCGAGGATCCGTCAACCTGGGGTTACTTGGTAGGAGAACGCAGTCTGCACCGGACCTCTTCGTGATCAGTGGACTTCAGACAATGGACAATTCCGCTCTTAACCCCGGTGAGACTGCTCTGATTTTACCTTTACCCACGTGATCATTCGATAAAGTTAAGGAAGGAGATCTCTGCATAGGCATGACCTTTCAAGTCAGAAAACACACTCATGACACTTCTTAGAACGTAGCGCTTGTCACTCTTGCACACATAGGATGAAAACAATTTAAAGTGCTCATTTGAATCTTGGATGTATAGGTATTTTCTGATTGTACCTTTTTAATTCCCTGACAAATTGATTTCAAAATTGGAATAGATCAGTATGATTGAGGGTCCGCAGGTGCAGACTCGAAATTCTGATGTGAATATTTGAACCGAAGTCCATCAGCCAGTGCCGGATAACCGCGTAATATTCACAAACTACCAAATAATAGTCAGTGGTATAACTTATGTAGTTATTTGCGATACTGGCAGCACGTGTGCTAGCTGAAAGTCCACACACGTGCTTCACTAATATTCTGCTGCTGCCTCCCCCCTGTATACTTTCTAGTAGATACTCCAGTTTTCAAATCTTAGTTTTTAATTTTCCTCGGAAGTTAATTTATAACTCAGAGTAGATTATTATATTCAAGGGTCTACAGGCAGAGACTGAAAATTTTGATACAATTATTTGGGTAGAAATCCATCAGCCATCTGTCCATCAGAATTGTTACGGAGGCAGGATCCCCCATGCACTCGCAGTCGTTGGCGAAAAGAACAGGCCAACTGGGTCATACCCGCAATCAAGCCGCCCACTTTGGGTCCTGCTCGTATACAAGCCGCCCACACAGTGCTTCGAGCAAACGTGACCACCGCCCACTCAGCGTGAAAAATGACCACTGTCTAGAAGTTTCCACAATGCCCGCTCGCACATCATACGTCAAGAATGTTCTAAAAAGACCAGAACCTTACAAATACGTCGGAGTGGACAAGCTAAAGAACCCCGCAAACCTCACTGGCCTTGTGTGGAGTTCAATAAAGGCCTCGCCCATCAGAACCGCTCTCTTGCCTTCTTCCCTCTACTAGTTGTTTTAGAACAACTGGGATATAACCGGAATATTGGCGAAACACGTGTCTGGCTTTATGTTAGTACCTATGCTGTCAATATGGTCAATAATGACATCAGATTTTTACCACTTCAACACAACAAAGCATCGTCATAACATTGTAGAGAATTCTTATATAGCGGATATGCACCTAACAGTCTAGTATTCGTGGCATATATTCTCTTTTAAGACGCCCATAACTTCTCTGCTCTCAAAACTAAAAGCATCTTTCTGAAAACTTGCAAATTTCTAATGCGCATTCCGTCTTACTAACATCAGTAGACGGTTATATTCGAAAAAAACTGGGGCGTTGTCCTCCCAGTGTGCTGGTGATATCCCCTACAAGTAAGAATAAACGAGCTCACCTATTAAAACCTTTCGTTTCCTCAAGTGACATCTCGGTTTTGTCCTCTTGCCTTGTAGACATTCGTCCTGAGCGGTTGGATCACCTCAAGTGGTTTGTCTCCACTCAACTCACTCCGCTAACTCTCGTTCATTTTGAGATGGCCTCCTTCATCGAGACTGAATTCATCCTTAATCTGACGCGATCTATTCTACCTTATGTTGACTCAATTGGTTTGTGGAGCCCATCACATGCGTTACCATTTGTCTTATTTCTTGTTAAGTACAGTATAGCGGGGAAGTCGTGCAAAATGCCGAAGTTTGCGAAACATTGATACTCACTCGCAAACCGGCATTAACGCACCTACGATATCTTAGAAATAATTATTGACAGCTTTAGGCTAATTTTATACTTAAAATAAATATTGCAGTACTAATTGTTGTTAAGGAGAATAAACGGTTCCTAATAATACTCAAGTTCCGCAGGCGTTGAAAAATAAATTTACATTTACATTTAAATCTTATCGTCAGTTCAGTGCATAGCCATTCTTTATATCAAAAGAACTTTTCTTTATACACATTCCTCTTACTGGAATACGATTAGTCTAAGTTCTTCCTTTAAATTCCGGCATCTTTTCGAGCGCTTTCAGTATTTTCAAGCTTTCGTCCGAAAAACCGGATTCTGCTCGACGCTTATAGTAAAGCGTTCAAAGTAATGTATGTATTAAAACGTTTACGAAAAAATGTTCTTTGGTATTAGTTCTTATGAAGGTAGCCATAGTTAGAGGTTCATCGAAACATCAAAACACATTGTCGTGCAATTACGCATAAGTGGAAATTATATTGTAAAAAATTATTTTGCTATATCCATCAGATTTAGTAAAGTTATTTTTCTCTGCATCTTCGCGATAATATATATGCAGTTTTGGTTACTGCCCCAAATCTTTGATTCAGTAGAATAAGTGTGGTCAAATCCTTTTTACTGCATTTTGTCACAAAAACTTCGGACATAAGCAAAGAAATTTTTAAACTGAAATTGGTTTTTACTGCAATACCTCGAACTTGGCTTTCCCTGCTGTTGACCGACTTCAGACTAAACTATCCGCTTCTGAAAACCATATACTTTGATGTTTTATTACTTATTTTGTGATTCTCTCATAGCATAAGGCATTTAAATAAAAGGTTACTTTCAATATCGTCCAAATGAATGCCTGTTACTTTCAACATACTAAACTAAAAATGCGGTTTTCCTTAATTAAAGGCTTTCTTGGGATTAACCCCACTCATTAGATCAAAATAACATGACCAAACCTATGCTAAACTACGAAGTCCACTCTCGTCATGACTTTTGCATAACATCCTCGCTGGACGCGAAATATTCAAGCTAGAGTAGACTTGTTGCTATAAAGTAAGGCGTAAGTTTTTTCTGGTAGAATATATATATATATATATTTTAACCTGAATATTCATGTATGTTTATTATTCTTATTATTTCCAATCTCCCAGGATTTAACGAGCAAGAACTACCAAATCTAGTTAGCTTGCTGTCCGTAGGCAAGGTCGCCCCGCACGCCAGCGTTTCTACCCCCAGAGCTGCCGTCATGCTGGATGGGATGCGAGAAGTCTGGTCCCTGCTCACTGATCCCACGCTGCCCAAAGTCGGTCCTTCGCGTCGTCGACTCTCACGCATTCATTTGCACACTCTGGGCTATCAGATCATCATGGTTCGTCGGCCGGTTGACCTGGTGCAGGCTAGAAAAATAGAGGAGGAGGCTACTGCCATTGGCGAGGACGTTAACATTGCCGAGCTCGGTCGTGCTTGGCCCTTCACGCGTGCAGCAGCTGCAAAGGTACATTGAACTTACGTCCGATCTTTTTCCAGGCAAGAGTTATTTGTAAAAACAGCACTACTTAAATTTTGTAAATAGTATTTTAATTTCATAGAAAGGCATCCTTTGGGAAATGAGTAAGTTTATTGAGTAAATTTTTGACACTGGATCCCCAGTTCGTCATCAGACTTGAGAGAAATTTGCAAGCAACAGTTAGCATTTCAAAGTGCTGATACAATTATATAGTCATCTGGTGAGGGCGTTAATTGGGGGTTACAATTTGCGTCACATTGTGATGGACATGATTATCAGTCTCAATGGCGTAATGACTAATTGGCAACTGTAATTTGAGTCAGTCCGGAGTCAGTCCAGCTAACAAGATACGTCGGTTGATGCATGAATCATCAGAGTGCATGGCCTCAAGAAATTCTCGGCCTTTTCTGGCGCGGCAAACTCCAACGATGCGTGTTTTGTCCCATGCAAAAGTATGTCGTGTGTCAAGGCAATGCATAGCCACTTCGGAAAAACGGTCATCTCTCTTTGCTGCCGATTGGTGTTCGCGGATGCGTGTGGAGACAGATCTTCCTGTTTGGCCACAATATACCGTATCACAAGCTTGACATGGGATTTTGTAGATGGCTTCTTTCTTATCGAGGTAGCCAACCCTATCCTTTGGGTGTACTAACTGAGTGCGTAAAGTCGCCATCGGTTTTTGCGCCACTCTTATTTGGTGTTTCCGCAAGTGTCTTTCAACGGGTTCAGACACGTTCCTTACATAAGGAAGGACTCGCCATGTGTCTTTTTGGGCGCCTGAGTGCAACTATCTGGTTCCTTTTTCTTGGACTGTTGTTGTCTCATGCATCGGTGCACAAAGTCTCTGGGGTAACCATTGCGGGAAAAAAATTCAAACAGATAATTGAGCTCGCTTTGGTAGGTTTCTTCGTCAGAACAGTGTGTCTTCGCTCGGCGTAGCAGACTGTTGACGGCACTCCTTTTGTGAGAACTGGGGTTGTTCCTCTCTTATTTAAAAAAAACTTCCGGATGCGTGCCTTTGCGGTAAACGGAAGTTTGTAATGTTCCGTCAGCATTTCTCTGTACGAGAACATCCAGAAGTGGCAGTTTGTTGTTAACCTCCTTCTCGAGCGTGATATGATGCCTGCCTTTCAGTTTATGCGAGAAAAAAAAGTATTTTAATTATAAATAGAAGCTAATATGCGAGTTCCAGGAAGCAGTTTAGAAGTAGAAACCGTAATAACCATTGGTGAGAGTGCGTGCACGGATTCAGATGAGGCGCAGGCGGCTAAAATAGGGTTTTCACCGGTATTGTTTCTACTATGTTAGCTGAAGCCAAAACAGAGGTACACGGTGATCTGAACTCAACCCACTCGACGCCTTAATTGGGAGGCGTGCATATACGTTAGCTGCCATTATCCATTTTTGCGTTTGCTAAAGCAACCAGTTGCTATGTAAGCTGAAAACGTTTGTGGGTAGATGAATGAGAAAACATCGATTGTATGACTTCAATTTAAGGAGCATAAATCTAAGAAGCTGTTAAAAACAGGATTTTTTTGCAGAAATGTTCCCTATTATTTTTCACAGTCATTCGATATTTCCCGTAATGAGTACTTTAACCTGCCTTGAATGACGGAATAACGGAAGCACACACGGGGTACTAAATACACACAGGGCTGGTGCGATAGGGCTCTGCACCCCCCTTTAATGACCACATTGGGTGTCGTGGCTACAGGGACAGCCATTTGTAGGGCATCGTCGCAAAGTCCTTATTGGGTGTCCTTTTATTTCATCCAGGGATTTTACCGTAAGTCCTGAGTTTGTCAACTAAGGTGCTCTGCGGAAGACTGCTGATATCTCACCAAAAGGAATTTGAGCTCAGATTGTGGTGAGCGAATACTTTGCTGTGAATGGTGGTTTCCGACGGATTGTCGGCAGTGCGATGAAGAGTCAGCATCTCATATCATTTTATCACTCACATCGTCAACCAGAAGGGGAACCCCGCATTTAAATTGGTGTGGCTACCGCCGGGTTCAGGGAAGGACAGGGAGGAGTAAGACGAACATATTTGACAAACAACGGGACATAAAATGTACCTTTACCAGATTGGTGAATCCCCTACCAATAATTATATCCCCGATCCCTAACGACAAAAGCAGCGAGCCCGTGCTGCAATGATAAATTATTGCACTCGATGATCAAAGGTCGCAGGTTCCAATCCCAGGTGATCTACATCTGGGATTGGCTATAACTGGCTGATGATGACTAATAACTCAGAAACAATCATTCCGGTCTCCCTTGTTTTTGTCGGTTCCAATTCATATATCAGATCGGGAAGGGGCGCTTGACCGTCCTTCTGTGTTTGGGAATTAAACACTGCATAAATACCTCGGGCTCCTTCCTGATGCGGTGGGCTCTAATTTTGTCTAAACCGGCAATACTACTAGCTCTCACAAGAGCACATTTAAATTTCTGTAGTTGTCCCGTGGGGGCCTCTTCGTGAAACTTCTATAATATGCGGTTTACTCTCCCCATCTCCCGACCCAGGCCTCTCTCATAGCACACCGTCACACTTGTGCAACTGCCTCCATTGATCCTGTCCTGACTCGTGTCCTAATGGATGACTCCTTCGCAGTGACGGCTGATCCTGGCCGCTGGGCCTCTGCCCTACTCGCCACCGGCACTGGTGCGACCGCTGATCCCGGCCTACTGGCCACGGGATCGTCGAACTCCGTGGTGCCACGGATTCACTTTAACGCGTCAGCACCCGTCTCCTGCTGGTACGAACCGGAACCCTCGTCTCCAGCCGTCGCTGGAGCCCCAGTGTCGGCGCCTGCCAGTCGCCGGCAGCAGCTGTTGGAGACGCGAGTTGAGATCTGTGTTGCGCCGGTGCCTGTCTGCTCCAAGGTCACGAAGACAGTTGGGGCCGGTGACAACATCTCAGCGGGTGCCCTGCGTGCCCAGCTTACGACTCGAGCCTACCGCAACCACGGGCACCGGTAACAGAAGCAGCATTGAAGAGGTGCATAGAAACATGTTATGGCGCAGGGAAACTGTGGTTTCAGATACCCTTTTCTTTCCTTCTATGCTTCTATCTGTTGATCTTTTTATATCCTTTGTATGTAGGCAAACAGAGAACTGTTAACTGCCTTTGTTATTTCTTCAGAAGTTGTCTATCATTTCTGTTTCTGCTCAAATCTATCTATATCAGCGTAGGATCTTGTAACGAACTACGCCCATTATACCTTTTAATAATCCTGAGTGGTCGTTGTTTCCATTGTAGATTCTCTACCCGGAGTAAGTTAGGTCTATCTATCGACATGTAGGTTAGGTTCCCTGTCTCATCAAATGTCAACGGAAATTGCGAAATGCGTTTTCGATTCGAAGCAGCTAGTTTAGTTGGGCTGAAATATTGATAATATTACTAATAATACTTATTAATATTATCCAAAGTTGTTATTCGCACGCAGCAGACTCAATACATATATGAGTAAAATTCATTTGAAATATCTTTCGTCATCTGTTGCATTCCCCTAAGATTTCAAGCATACGTGAACGGCACACGTGCGTTTGACAGCCTCCAATGCTTTGAATCCATTATTTAATTTGAATGAAAGATGTTGCTCGACGTCATACATTTTGCCGAACTGACTCTTCAGTTTATTTTGGCTGAAAATAACCACGAGCAGTTCAAATTATAAACAAATACTTCAAGTGCTTGCCTGGCGGAACGAAATGACATGCAGCATAAATACGTCAAACAAATCCTAGCATGATAAATTTTGGCTAGTTAAAGAGCGTTCGCATTTATGGGACAATCCAATACTTTGCGCCCATTTCATTGCTCAAGACTAAATAAGAATAGTTAAACGGGAAGTCCTTGAAAAGGGGAACTCAGGAATAATATTTCTGGGCTAGTTAAAAGCAGGAAACTAGGTGAGAGCCTAGCAAAATTGGAATCGAGTGAACATATGTGATCTTAGACGTATCATTCGGGACCGCAGCATTGAGGCCCTATGCTGCGTACTGGCGCAGTGTAATTTTGACACTGTAACCCTTTGCGAATTTGTGACAACATCGTTTATGCATTTGGCATGCAACTACAATAAGGAGCATAGTGAATGTTGCGCTTATTCCTCAGGCTATTAACTTGGACTTAGAAAGTAAATGAACCTTAGAAAAGTTGATCGGCGTATTGTACTCCAAATGTCCTGATGTTTTTGTGGAAGTTCGTAACTTAACTTTGTACAATTTAAGCCTACTATTTACTAGTCAGAATGCTTTTTTTCTAAATACACAACTCGGAAGTACGTTGAATATATTTGCGGGTTCTCTTTGAAGTGGGAAGCACCAAGTGTATATGGCAGAGTGACTGAGACGCCTTAACAGTCCGTCTCCGCTTACAACATACGGCCAGACTAAACAACAGACGCGACTGCCGTGTATTTGAGGGAGGTGCATGTTTAGTCAAGCAAAGTTCCGCTGGACACACCGGAGCTGGTATAGGGAAGCGTGTAAACATACTGTATGGTTTATAACAGAGCTCAGTCGTGTACCGGCGTACTGTGAGGTGGGTCCGTATGCGCGGTACGTGATTGGCGTCGGCGTGTTTTAGGAAGAATACTACAGATGCGTGCACGCGTTGATACATTCAGACAAATAAACAAGTAGTCCTGGCGTTCTACCGGTCGATTTTACCTTGTAGGACATCTAGAAGTTGACCATTGGCCTCTTTTCCTTTTATTTCTATTTTGATGGGGGAGGGGGGAATTGTTTTCGCTTGCGAAATCTTGTCGTTTTTCGCTCGCTTTGCAAAACTGAGCCTCCCCAGGCACATCCAGTCATATCCAAACTCAAGAGTTTGAACCCCCGGAATTTGATCCTAGACCTGGTCATTGAGCTGAACACTATCATTGCATCACGGACTCATTGTTTTGTCGGTTGCGATCGGGGTATGACTGATTGATGACGGCTAACAAGCCAAACATGGTCATTCCGGCCTCCCTTGCCTTTGTCGGTTCCACTCCATCATATTTGTGGACTTCGCTAAGCGACTGCCTGCGATCACCCAAAAACGAGCCTCAAGGCACAAGTCTATTCCCTAATCAGATAGATCGGACAAAAATCCCACTTCCAACATAGAGTGTTAAACTCAATGACCAGAGGTCGCCGGTTCGAAACTCAGGGATTCTGACCCTTGAGGTTTGGTATGACTGGCTAATGACGGCTAAAAAGCCACAAATGGCCATTCCAGACTCCCTTGACTTTGTTGATCCTAGTCCGTCTATATATAACTTACATTAATAGAACCTCTGAAACCATCTCTTGATAACTAAGCCGTTTTGGCATCTCCGTCGCCCACAAGCCCGCATCCTCAATGCGCGCAACCCTATGTCGAGTAAAGGATCCCCTACCCGTAGAAAATTAAGTACTGTTCTTTGCCGCATACTGTGTGCTGGCTGTCCTTGTGGGTATATTGGCCACACAAGCCGACATTTCGAGACTCGCTTCAAGGCACATAAATTAGCCGTTCGCCGACGGGAGCCTTTATCACTCGTACTTGCGCACTCCCTTGAGTGTGATCACCGCTTCAATTAGGATGGCACTGAGGTGATCACCATGGCTAACACGAGACAAGCGAGAGAGTTCTTCGAAATTTGGCACTCAAGGCCAACCAGTACTAACAGGCGTACAATCCTTGATTCACACTACGCCGGTTTGCGCGCATGGTTTACTAACCTGCGTCCAGCCTGACAGCACAGCAGACTATCCGGTCAAGTAGAACTTCAATGATTTTGCACCTCTCCCGAACACGTGGCTCATAGTCCAAACGTTAACAGCTCTCCCTCTCCTGCAGAACATATCGCCGCAGCATTCGCGTCACCGTAGCTACCCCAGCCCAACCTGATCCAACAAGGGCTACTAGCCAGCCAGGACGCGCTCGTCCCTCCATGTTTCCACTAGAGCTCTCAGTCGAGGCTCCACCTCGAGGCGGCGAAGGATGTAGGCAGAAGGGCATTACTGACAAAGAAAAGCGAGACTGGAACGGCCATTTCTAGCTAAGCAGCCGTTGTCAGCTAGTCATGCCCAGATCTAGGTGGTGTCATACCAAAGCCTCAAACTCGCGACCTCTCTGATTAGAGTCAAACGCCCTAACCATTGAGCTACGAGCTCGCGGTCTTGCCGGTATCTGGTCGAGGATATACAGTAACAAGTACGCGAACACCGATTGAGGCTCGGGGATGACACCATCTGGATTTGGGTATGACTAACGACGGTTAGTAATCCAGAAATGTCTATTCACTCTTGTCTTTGCC
>JAYGXS010000007.1:15804008-15844576 GCA_036362985.1 Ligula intestinalis
CCAACCCGATAAATAAAAGGATAGATCTACGGGCGCCGTACGAGGCTGTTAACCACCACCTAGGCAAGAAGAATGGACTAATGGGAACAAACCCTGACAGACCTATCAGGAGTGAATAAGAATAGGGCTTATTCAAACCATGTATTTCCCATTTTTCCCTATCTCCGACGCAACCGCGTTTATGCAACGTCGGGAGGTTACTGTTGTAGTGAAGGCTTTTCTCGGTGTTGGTCGCTTTTCGAAACACCCCGGTGTGTAGCGACCCATCTTCCTGCCTCGAAACTCGGACATCCAGAAAAGGAATTTTCCTGTCCTCTTCTTCCTCCATCGTAAATTGAATTCCGCAGAAAATAGAGTTCAATTTACTTCTAAGACTTTGGTATTACAAAGTGTTCATATTATTGGAGAATTGCCACCCGAAGGTATTCCCGTCTGCGCATGACCATGACTTTGTTAGCATCACCTATGATTAAAGATTCCCGAGGGCATCCGAAACGTCTGACAAATATAACTCTTGTCCCAGTGATCGCATCTTCTTCTTCTGGGCTATCACCTTTTAGGCAGAAATGCATTACCGAAAAAGACAAGGGAGACTGGAACGACCATTTCTGGCTTATAAGCCGTCATCAGTCAGTCAAACCAAAACCCAGGCGTAGCCACCCCGAGGCTTGCACTCGCGACCTTGTTAGTTAGAAGTCCAACGTTCTATCCACTGCGCCACAGGTTCGTTGCCTTACTGGTTTCGACCAGGAATATACATTATGGTAGATAGGCGCTTAGCAATCGGTTAGGGAACTCACTCGTCTCAATGAGCCTTGGAGTTTGCTCTCGTGTCCTGCCTGCAAACACAGAGCGGCTAGCATAGTACAGGCTGAGTGACATAACCGAAAAAGACAGAGGAGACTGAAATAACCATTTCTGTTCGTTCGTGCCTTGAGGCTCGCTCTAGTGCACCGCCAGCAGCCGCCTAACTGCTTTCATATTGTAGACAGAATTGCATTACCGATAAACACAAGAAAGATTGGAATGGCCATTTCTGGCTTATTATCTTGCCTCCATCTGTGTAGGCATCCATTATCATTGGTGGCATCTGTTTTTAAGTCGATCATGGAGTGTGGGCACACACACACGCGCAAGCAGGGCATGCGCTCCTGTCCGAATATTATTCACGCGCGCCGCCCGCCTGTTGCATGCCTTTCGCGCGCCAGTCTGTACGTCGATCACACAGGGTGTGCTGGAGTCACTGTGTCCGTATTTGTCCCCTGTGTCGTTGGTGGCAGGCAGCTGTTTCAGACTCGCGATTGACACCCGCCGTGACAGGCGCCTGTGAATGCGCCACTGGGGGTGGGCGGGGGTGGGGAAGGGGTTTCATACTCACTGACCTAAACCCCTTGACCTACTATCATTTGGACCCTCCCCCGTTTTGCTTACGCGTATGTTGTCGCGGGCCATCTCTTAGATTAGATTGAATGGCCTACAACATAAATCCCCACACTTTCATTCTAACCTTTAAAAACTATCATTATGGACAACAGTGATGCCGTAAGAAATGTTCTGAACACAAACAACCCTACAAACGATAATAGGCCAGTGACTGAAGGTAACGTTGTGAACTTACTTCTTTTCTACCCAATGTTATTTTGTTCAGAATAATAACCTATTTGTAGGTTCTACCTCATTAGGTAGAAGAGGAATCAGAGCAGCCACGAGAACACAAGTTCAGACGATGGAACAGAAGAGATTTGCCAATGTTAATAGACGTTCGCAAGAAACAAAAGCAGAAAGACGGCTTCGCCTGGAGACTAATGCTATGCGTCAGCGATATCGACGCTCCAAAGGAACCGAAGATCAAATGCTGCAAAGAAGACACAAAGATACGATCCGCCATCAAACTAATCACTCCCAAGAAACCGAAGAGCAAATGCTCCAACGAAGGCACGAAGACGCGATTCGCCATCAAACTAATCGCTCCCAAAAAACTGAAGTCCAAACTCTGCAAAGAAGAGAACTAGGTAGGATAAGAACTTCGTAACGTCGGCAAAACGAATTACATAGGCGTAAAAGTGCACGTCTGGCTATGCAAGCATCACAAACAGCGGATCAACGTCCCACCGATGCTGAAAACTCCAGTTCGCAACCACTTCACATACGGTTTGTCAACCCTGGCCCGTGAATTGCTTCCATAAATGCTCAAGTATGGAACAAAGCCTCACTCAATGACAACCCAAGTCTTGGTTATGCGGGAGATGCAAATGTTTCCATTAGGAAGGTAGTGGAAGTTTGCGGGCATTGTCAGACGAAAAAATGGACTGGTGCAACAAACGTTATATGCTGTTCCAACGGCAAAGTTCTCCTACATAACTTCTCCCATCCACCAGAAATACTACAAACATTGCTTGCTGGTGATAACGACGACTCGAAAAATTTCCTCTCAAACACTAGAAAGCACAACGGGGCGTTTCAAGTGTCCTCGTTTGGTGCCAACATTGTTCATAAGGTCGGATTTATGCCAACCTTTAAGGTGGAAGGCCAAGTTTGCGACCGGATTGGATCGTTACTACCTCCTCCTGATGGTGAGCCGAAGTTTCTACAGTTATGTATCGTAGAAGACATCAACTTGCAGGCTCAAAGCTGATCCTGAGTGTACCCAGACATGAAGCATCATATAATATTGTCCCTTCAAGAGATGCTACACTAACGCAACAGCTACGTTAACAGTTTTAAGTCCGCCAAAGTATCACCATGATTTGTCCGCGTGGGTATTTCAGCTTAACTTGAAAACCATGATGAAACACAGAACAAAATTCAAAATTTTCGGTGACTTTCAGTGTCATACATACACTGTAGGGTGGCAAAAGAGAGGACTGCCCCACGCTAACATTTTGGTCTGGCTTAAGGAAAAACTGCACTCTTCTGAGGTCGACAAATTCATATGCGCAGGGTTGCCTCACCGGTCCGTTGACCCTGTTCTGCTTGAAACGATCAAAACTCGAATGTTGCATGACCCATGTGGTCAGATAAATCCCAACAGTCCTTGCATGAAGGATGGTAACTGTACCAGAATATATCCCAAGCGATTCCTAGGTGCAACTCAGACTGATGTTGATGGTTACCCCCTCTACAGAAGGCGACAACCTGAGATTGGCAGACTCGAAGCAGTTATCAATGAAAGGCGAACCGGTGGGGTGGTAATTGATAACCGTTGGATTGTGCCGTATTGTCCCCTACAGTCAAAAGTATTCAACGCCCACATCAATGTTAAATTCTACAACTCCGCGAAGTCCATCAAGTACGTCTGCAAGTATATCAACAAAGGTTCTACCCCCCTTAACGTAGTTCCATTACTGGCAACGCCACATTTTCTGCATCACAGCTATGTACAAAGAGGGAGTTCAGAGGTATTTACCTATATTTCCATAATAAAACTGAACTTAACATAATTATTTTAAGAGGTTCTCATATATGGTTTACCTACATAATGGACAACATCGTGTAAGGAAGCCCAAGGCGAAGCCGGGCTTCCGCGCTAGTACAATAATATAAGGGGCGCTAGAGTTAACGAAAGTTTAAGCAACCAGTCAGTAGTAAGTAGGGGAAAAGGGGAGGTTTGTTAAGTGATCCAAGGGTCAGATTCTATTTTTAATTGAGGACCAGAGATGGGAAGGGGAGAAGAAGGGAAGGGGTCCAACAATTAGTTCATGTCGTCCCCTTGTCCTTTCTCGCGTTTTGTTGGAAGGAGGGACAGCGTGGGTGGCCTGGAGATCTTGCTAGGCCGTTCTAGAAGCCGATGAATTTTTACAAATAAACTTATGTCTATCAAAGTTTTTTGGTGGATACCTTCACTCAACTCTGCGGCATTATTGCCACTGACCCAGAAGATTCAATTTTCTATTCGTCTTCATGAAATGATGGTGAAAACTAAATATTTATTTTGAGTTTGAGACCCGAATTTGCAAATATTCTTTTAGACAGTAGACTGTAGTCCTAAAGTTGATGAGTCATGCAGCCTTTGCATGTTCCACAGATGGTACATGATGAGATTGCAAGCATAACATGAGTCTGCTGGGCATATATAATTAAGATATTAAAAAAAATTACTTATATAGTCTCACCAATACGACATGAGAGCATACACTACTCACAATAAAGGTGCCTTTGTAAAAAATCCGAGAAAAGGAGGCTTGAGCTTGTTGATGGGGTTAGTGGTAAGGTAAGCTAGGGCGGTATTTAGGGATAAGAATAAGGTTAGTGTTTATTCTGGGGCTACGGTTCAGGTTCATCCCCTGGAGTCAGGTATGGAGTCGGGTATGACTCGTCTCTTTGCCGGTTATGCATTTATGCCTATTATATGCTAGCAGTTGAGCGACTACTGGTTGGGCTCAAGAACAAGCGACAAGTTACAACGGGGCGAGAGAGTTCCGTACTCACTCAGGGAACGCCTATTTACAATGATATTGATATGTATGCATACATATATATATTCACTCAGGAATGTGCGAACACCGATTGAATAGGCTTCAGCACTAAACAAAGTTCATGTGGTGGTCTGAGGTCCCCAACGGGCGACCGCCTGCCAGGCCGATTCCGGCCAAGTCATAATAGCAGTAAGTATATATATATATATATATATATATATATATATATATATATATATATTATATATATATATATAGTATATATATTGTATTCTTTTTATTTTCGTGTACTGTCTAACGGGCCCTATAAGTCACTATCATCCATGTTTCGCTACCTCTTCCACAAATAACGTAAAGGATAGTGAATTTTATTTCTCGAAAAGGCAAGCAATAATATAAGTATATTTTATATTATTGGTGCCGAGGTTCTTTGAGTCTATCCATTCAATGATTAGCTTTTGTTTTCAGGTGATGCCGAACCTATCGTTAATTCGGACAAGGTCACACCTTACGAAATACACATGTTTCCGTTTTGTCAGCGAGTACGCTACACCCTAGACTACCACAAAATACTGTAAGTATGCCTACGATAAAAGCCCATTTCATCTTCTTTTTCATACCACAACATGTGCCTCATTTTAGGCTCATATTATCAGACAGACGATGTCTATTATTTATTTTTCTGTACAAGTGTTGACATGTCATCGTTTTGGACGTAGGCCAAACCTACGTACTTTCGTGCAGACTTGAATAATTCTTTCGTCCCTTTTGTGAAAAGCTCGGCAGCCTTAGTGGGATTTGAACTCAGACGAGCACATGGGAAAACTTTATTGCAGCCAATGCTCTAGCCAAGTGAACTTCGAGGCCTAACCGTGTTGTTATCTTTTGAATACGCCATTCAATATTATTTCAAAGGAGCCTCTTAAATATCAGTATCAGTATCAGTATATTGAGGGATATGCAGGAAAAATTCCTTTGAGTGCCCTATTTGTACATATGTGCAGTGGTAGCAGAAAATTTGTTTCTCAGACTGTTGGCGAGGCCAGTTGTCCTGTGTCATAAGAGGAAAATAGGAGCAGACAGTGAAAAAACTCCTCAGGGATTTTTAGGAGAAAAACTGTTGCTCTTGTGGGAGAATGCGTGGGATTTAGGAGAAAAAATGGAGTTCCAACGGGGGGCATTGCAAAGGTTCCCAGGATCATCACCGTTTGGAAGCCGCGTCCTGATTCTTCCTTGCTGATTGCAGAGTCCGCCAACGGAACTGGAAAAACAGAGGAATCCGTCCAGATCGTCGACAATCCGCTTTGGGTCGAACCAAGGGTGAATGTTAAGGCCGTCAGGTCTGGCTGATAAGATCGCTAGTGGGCAAATCATGGTACGCAGATAGTCAAGTAGGGTAGACCGCGGAGACCTTTGTATGAGGCTATGCGTGGGAGGGCATTATAAATAGGAAATGTGAATGGATATAAAAACTAATACTACTGAAAAAATGAAAGTGGTATTATTATTATTATTGTAAATTGTCAGTTACGATCCATCGTGCACTGCTATATCGATCCAGTTTTCGTTTAAAACCCTCTAGCGATTCCAGCATAACGACGTCCTGACGAAGCGCATTCCACGCTCCGACCACCCTTTTTGAGAAGAAGTGTTTCTGAGCGTCCAGCCTGGCCCCTGTCACCTTTAATTTGAGCGGATGACCCCTCAGATTCGTGGTCGTTGCTAATTCAAAAAAATCCCCTGATGCAGAACAGCAGACTTGAAGACATAATACGCGGGAAGCACTCTTCATTGAAGGTAGAAAAAGCTCGTCTGACGAGGTATAGGATCGACATCGCGGACTTGGCTACCTTTGTGCAATGCAGGGAGGGTTGAAGCGAGGGCGTGATCCAGACTGCCAAGACTTTCTGGGCGTTCACTTCCTTCAATGGTATGTCATTCAGTCGGTAAGCCGTGCCGTTTGAAGAACCGGATTTGCCGACTCGAATGGTGATGCACTTGTTCTCATTGAACGGTAAGAGCCAATCCGCCGACCATTTTTGAAGTCTATTTAAATTTTCCTGTAACTGCACTTCGTCAGCCGCAGTTCGAATTACGCTCCAAAGTTTTATATCATCGGCAAACATGGCAATACCGCAATCCAGTTCGCGGACACAGTCGTTGATGTAGATAAGAAACAAGATAGGGCCGAGAACGGAGCCTTGGGGAACACCACTCTCTACCTCAACCTTGGCTGACTGTTTGTCGCTGATGTGGAAAGTTTGCGAGCGACCTATTAGGAAGCTTTTTATCCACGCAAGGAGCCTACCCCTTACTCCTATGCGGCTGACTTTATAAAGGAGACGGTGGTGCGGCACGCTATCGAAAGCCTTTTTGAAGTCAATATAGACAGCGTGCACTGAGTTTCCACTATCGACTGCCTCAGTCCACCGTTCTAAACAGTAGAGCAAGTTTGTTACGCAGGACCTACCTCTACGAAAACCATGCTGAGCATCCGATAGCAGATGGTTTTGTTCCAGGAACTGCATCAGTTGTTGCTTGATAATTTTTTCCATGATTTTGCAACAGATTGCAGTAAGGCTGACCGGTCGGTAGTTATTCGCTGAGACCCGGCTTCCCCCATGTTATAGCGGCGTAATCCTCGTGGATTTCCGATCTACTGGTGGGCATCCCGTCTCGAAGGAGGTTTGGTAGAGCATAGAGAGTGGTTTGGCCGACTCATTGGCGAGCTCCTTCAAAATCTTGGCTGGTACGTCATCGGGACCTGGTGACTTACATTCTTTTAACCTTAAGAGTTCCTTAAGATTATTAAGTTGGTTTGGCAGATTTGCTTAATTTGAGTTGACCCAAGTGTGAAAAACTAGGCGTTTGGCGGGATTTGAACCCGCGCATCAGAGAAAGCCTTTGCCAGAGGCTAACGCTCTACCGCTAAGCTACAAACGCCTCGGTTAATCGGACAGTCTCAACTATTGTATCCACTTCGGTGTCGTCGGTGGGGTGATCGTATGCCGCTTCCTTTGTGAAGACCGACCGGAGAAATTTCGATAAATGATCAGCCTTTGCTTCATCATCTATCAAGTCTCTTCCCTCAGCGGTCCTCAGCAGGGGTATCGGATCCTTGTTTTTGGTACTCTGCCTGAGGTAACTGTCAAACAGTTTGGGGTTCACTGTGGCCCGGTTTAGCAAGTCTGCTTCGAAAGCCCGTCTTGTTTTGAGAATAAGACACTTGACCCGGTTTCTCTGAGTTTTGTAGGCACTGACAGATGCAGCAGTCCTGTCTGCTAGCATTTTTTTCCACAGCTTCCGCTTTTTGTTCACTTCTATTTTTAAGGCCTGCGTAAGCCATCGCGGTCTAGTGGTCACGTTTTTTCGCGAAATTGGACAGTAGTTGTCGATGAGTCTGTGCAGTGTGTTCCGGAACGCTTCCCAGTCCGCAGTTATGTTTCCAGAAAATAGAGGTTCCCACTCGGCGCGCGTGAGTTCGGTCTTCATTTGATCGAAATTGCCTCGCCAAATATTTCTTCTGGCTGTTGAGGGTCTCTCCGGTATTGAGACTAACGAGTACTCCCATAGCAGTACAACATGGTCGCTTTTACCTAGTGGTGGGAGACATGACACTTCGTCGATGCTGTCCTGCGATTTCGTGAGAACGAGGACCAGACAGTTGGACTGTTGGCCATCGCGCATTCTTGTCGGAAAAGTGACGTGTTGCGTGAGAAATAACTTTAGAGTCATGCTCAGAAGGCAGCTGTCGAAGGCGAGATCGGAGCTATGTGCACAGGCCGCACTCCAGTCGATGTGAGGCGCGTTAAAGTCCCCCACAATCAGGATGTCCGATCGTGCAGTAATTTTTTCCAGCTCCTCTAGCAAGGAGGCATCCACTCTGGGCTCTCTTCTCGGTGGTCGGTAGAGTATCAGTACATCGAGGTTGGGTGCACATGGTACTTTAATGGACAGCCAGATGGCCTCGGAAGTACAAGCCAGTTTATCCGTTTTGTCTAAAACTGTGAGTCCATTTTTCACGTATGTTGCTACGCCACCGCCTTGACGACCTTCTCTGTCTTTTCTGAACAGTTGATAGCCAGGCATGGATACCTTGCCGTCGGCTACCTTTTCAGGCAGCCAAGTTTCCGTTATTGAAACTATATCTGGTGATAATTCAAAGGCATGAATCTTCAGCTTGTCTAGCCTTGAAAGCATACTCTGCACATTTGTGTACATGAAAGTTAACTTTCTGTTTGCTCGAGAAGTGGTTACAGTCAGGCTCTCCCAGCCTCTTACCGGATCGACTGTGCGGTCATCTGGGGAGGATCTTTCCCGGGGGAGAACAGCGGACGCTGGATCACTTGGTTGTTGTAAATAACCAAATGTTTTTCCCCTTCGTTCTGCCTCTGTATGTTTTTCACTTGGGCTCAATCCTCCCCCACTAAGCCGACTGTGTGATTATCCGGAACGGACCTATCCAAGGTGAGTACAATAGACGTTGGATCACTTGGTTGTTGTAAATAACCAAGTTTTGTTCTCCTTTGCTGACCCGCTCCTTCTTTTCGGAAACAAGTTGACGACGTTTGTTCCGTTCTGCAGCTGAGAAATCCTGCTGAAAAAAATTCCCGGGTCAGAGTCTTTTATTTTAAAACGCCTAGATAGAATGAGCTTGGCGTCTTGACTTCTTGTCATGACCACTTTCAGAGGTCTGGGACGTGCCGTTCCAGTTGGGCTCTCTGTATGAACTTGCTTTCCTGTCTAAATAGCCATCAATAATGTAATGCTACATGTAATATCACTGGGTAGCCGTCCTCAACAAGCAGGATGCCTAAATACCTTCTACGAGATATTTAACAACTAAGGTGAGGATAACTTATAAACAGCGCCGTATTTTATTATTAAGTTTTATAAGTTTTAGTTTAACTTTAATTTTTAGTTCAGCTACTTTAACTAGTTAAGTTTATTTGTATTTAAGATTAGTTTTTTTGTTAAATCAGTTAAGCTAACCTAAGTTCAGTATAGTTTTAATTTTACGATTAAATTTTTCACTTTTTGTTTTCCTTCCTTTGATATGCCCCAGCTATATAACGTTAACTACCACCGGTCTCGTACTACACAAATCTAGTTTTTTCTTACTGTGGTGTTGTGCACAAGTAACCCCTACCATGGCTACGTTAGGCATCAGACACACGCACTTTGGGTTAGGACGCAGAAAGGTAATATCCGAGGTACCTTTGATCTTGCCCAATAACAAAAAACCATCACGAACCTATGCCTTTTCTGAAGTAATCAACGTCTGGCCTATATGCGCTCATGTGCGTGTCTTTTTAAATTGCTATTTGATAAGTAGAAGCTGACTATTTCGCCGTCTGTACTTGCACTGTGTCTTGTTAGATACGACCGCGTATTAATCAGTGTTGGTCCCAGACGCGACTGGTTTCTTCAAATGGATCCCATGGGAAAGGTCCCGTTGCTGGTGCATCGTGGTCAGAAAATGATTAATTCATGCTCTATAATGAGGTATGTCGATGAACTGAAGGGACCCAAGGCTTCATTATTCCGTATCTGTAGTGCTGAAGGCTTCAAAAAGGCTTTGGACATGTCGAATTCTGTAATTCCTTCAGATGCAATACTATTTCCACGTGATATTACACGCAGTTTACTGTGTGAACTTAGCCAGGCTGAATGGCGTTAAAATCATCGAACATCAATTAAAAAAAATCAATTTAACATTCGAAAAGTCTATTTGGCAAACATGTGTTTTCGGCAATACATCATCTGACCGGTACAATCGCATGGATAATGCAATAGTACAGTCAGACATAGTTAATAAATCTGTGATGATAACAACTCATCGTTTTCACGCCGCCCGCATGGCGAGATCGGAAATACGATGTCACTTGACTGGGGAGGGGGGAATTAGGATAGGCTGTGAGTATTGGTCCTGTGTTGGGTACATGGAGTGCAAATTACAGTCACTTGCAAGGGGTGAACATCTGTCGTCAAAGCGTGAAGGTTATATGCGATCGCCACCTGTCGTCGGTGTCGACTACAGCAGTGATAGCGTCTTCCAACAACAGTACTGGATACGAATGATTGAAAACTTTTGCGTTCCAGGTATTTGCTTTTATAAGGAAAACATTTCGGGCACACGAGCGATTTATTTATTGTCCCGAGCTTTCGAAATTTTATTGGGGTCCACTTTCAGCGATAAGAAACAGCAACAGAGTCAGAGGTTGTCATGTTGTCAGAGGTAACACACAGCAAGCAAAAAAGGAGGTGGAAACAAGTAAATGGGTAAACGTTAACTAAATGTCAGTGAAACAAGACGAGCCGATAATTGCTTGAAGCCTGATCCACGGATAGAGACCCAGTCGACTGATGTCTTGAATTTGTGTCGGAGTATAGAGCGCTGTGCATTCACGGGCAGTCATGTTTGGACGCCCGTTACTAACAGTTAATTGGCGCAAATCCTCTATACTTACCCGATTTTCGTTGCTGACGACCATTGGCATCACTGGTAGTTGATCAATGCATACCCCTAAAATTGGATTGCTGTTTCTTAACTCGGACAACATGATGACCTCGGACAGTTGGTTGGCTTACATGCACCATACTTACTCCCTTTTTGTTGCTGTTTCTTATCCCTGAGGACAAACTCCTGCAAGAGTTCGAAAGTTCAGAACAATGAACAAACTGCTCCGGTAATTGCTAATCCTTCTCCCTTTTCCACTACTGGATACGCTAGCTGTAAAGCCACTGCTTCGGTGCTTGCTAGCACCCGTTAGTGTAGGCTTTTGCAGATGTTGGCTAGTGTCCAGTAGAACACTTTAAAGGCGTCGTTAGGATAAAGTCGATTATCTTAATTGAGAACGTGTGCGAGAAAAGAGCTCGCGTCGAGTTAGTTTCCCCTTTAACATTATTCCATGGTTTTCCGTATCGCTGTCCTTATCTTCTTGCTCATAACCATAATCAGCATCATCAACAGTGGCTTATAGTGTTGATTCTCTTTATCATTAAATGTCGAGCGAACTGTTAGCCTGGTTTTTTGGATTTGAACAAATTACTGAAGTAGGATTGTTATACTGATTACCTTACAGTTTAATCTCAAGATATATTAGTAGCCTCATAATATCGGCTTTTTGCGAGCTTCTCTCTGACCACCTGCAAAAGGTATGGTCTTGTAAAAATGTCTACTAAAGTAGGGTATATTTTTTATTCATTTTAATTTGCTTTATAAATTTGAGTATACCTTCAAGAAAGCACACAAAATGGTCTTTTTGTACTCATTTTTAGTACATTAAACATTGTTCAAATATTATACTTGAAGAAAGGGTATTTTTCCGTTTTTAAATATTTTAAATCACACATTTTTTGACGACTCACAAATGCTTACTCACAGTGCACTGTATCCGTCAATTTACAGGTAACACATATAAAATATACCAAATAATCTCCATCCATTGTAACATTGTATGTAACATCTGCCTCATGCCGCACGAAAATATGAAATTTTCCCTAGGCAGGATGCATACAGGATATCGTGTGAAAATCTAAAATTTGAGGTTAACAGCTGGCGGGTTTTTAATTAATTCGGCAGTTAGGAAACGATTTAAAAATCAACTAATACTTCCTACCCAGGTACTGAATTGGATTAAGTTGCCAATACAAGCGAACATGCAAGCCCCAAGAAGTAATTGAGAAGAAGACGACTCGATTGCTGAAACAATAATTTTATTCACCTGAAGTTTCGACATACGTCGCGGATTCGTCATCAGAGACAGAGTCAAAAAGCAGTAGCAGAAGCGGGTAATACATGCACAGGGATTTGCAGTATTTATAGGACAGTTATTGCTGCAAACATGCAGAGACAATTAACGTTAATTGCCTTCCTGTGCGTGGATAGTTTGTTAGAGGGCATGCGGGCTTTGACCTGTTGAACTTTTATCACGCCTGGTGGACTGCGGCATGATGATTGCCCAGCCATCTGGCCCTCTGGTGTTTGCGTAGGCCTCTCCGTACCCCGAGTGGTGAATTGCTTTGGCAAATTTGAGTCTCAGCACTGAATAGGGATTGGGCAAATCGTCGCACTTGTTTATGGATTGAAGGCCCGTGAACCATGACTCAAATAATTTTCGGCTCACCCGATTGTCACCTCTTGCGAGAATTTCGGCCTCATCAAATATAAATGTGAGGCCGGGTCTCGTCGAATGAACCGCAACTTGAGAATTGGCATAATTTCGCCGCACTGCTGCCGCGTGTTCGGCAATTCGCGTCTTGAGAAGTCTGCCAGTTTCTCCGACATAGTTGCTTTGCCCACAACTGCACCAGATCCTGTAGACAACTCCAGCTGTTTCTTGTCGTGGCAGTGGGTCTTTCAGTTTCATTATCTGACGCCTTACGGTTGCCTCCGGCCTGTGTGCGACTCCAACACCAAGTGGTGCGTGGTGGCCGACAGCTTTCGATAGGTTTTTGACGAATAAAATATCCACACACCAGAAGTCAATTAACGTTAATTGTCTCTGCATGTATGCAGCAATGACTGTATCCTACAAATACTGCAAACCGCTGTACTTGTATTACCCGTTTCTGCTACTGCTGTTTGACTATGTCTTTGATGACGACTCCGCGACGGACCTCGAAACGTCAGGCGAATAAAAGTATTGTCCCAGTGATCGAGTCGTCGTCTTCCCAATTTGATTAAGGCCTAATTATCTAACAAATGAGTAAAATAAAGCTTATTTTGTTGTTTGTTTTCTATTGATTATATTTGAATAGATAAGTGCAATGCAAACCAATGGGAATAAAACTAATACTAATTTAGAAGATATTTAAACAGACACTACTTTCTGCAGGCTGAAAGAACCATATTCGTTTAAAAGCCGACAACCTGTCGTGACTGGTGTTTCTTGGGGTTAGGCTGTACGGTAGTCAGTTTTACAACCATACTTACGTAGTGTGTTCAAACCGAAAGCACATTTCAGGATTTCAGTGGGCATGTCATAACATAGGAAATCTACTGTATCGCCCTAATCACTTGCTTTATATTCCGCGGTGAGGTCATCTTTTCACGCAGATCAGTGTTCTACATCAGCATGTGCAGTAGTCGTAGGGTACAATCGCCACGCCACCAAATGCCTACTATAATTAGAAGTCGTGGTATTTATAGCTGGGAGGCATAGTTGATGCGATGCTTGTTTGTTCCTTTGTCCCCGAGTAATAAACTGCCGTGACTTCGATACTGTTGTCGATTCTTGACGTGAAGATTACTTGGTCATTTGGCTAGCAGTCTCCGTGAGTGGTGGTCACCCGTATCCTTCCGGTGTTGCTTATAATTTTGTCCAATCGAAATTGCAATCCATGATATGAAGGCGAGAGCACATTGAGTTTCGTTGCCTGAGACGGATGACTCGAGCGAAAGTGTGACGGGCTCATTTAGAATGAACTGCGAGCTGGGAGTTAGCGTCACTTTTACTTAATGGTACTCCACGTTCAGCTATTCGGGTCAAGAGTGGTTTCAGAGTTTCTGCGGCATAAGTGATGTGCCCGCGACTGCAGCAGATTGGGTAAACCATGCCAGACGTCTTCTGTCGATGCAGTGAGTCGGCCTCGTAATCCACCGCCTGATGGAGGATCTTTATAATACGATTCGAACTCTAATCAACGTGAGGAAGTGCCTTTCTTAGTGTACGCCTACGCATCGTAAAGTTTGGATTCGTTTACAGCTCGTACCTCGTGGCGTTTTCGTATACAGCGGCTGACAATAGTGCACGGATAACCATTCACTCTAAGCATCCGTCAAATAGATTTTTCTTAGATATGGTGTACAGTGTCTAGTTAATTCGTCGCATATTTTGTCATATTTGGTGGTTGAGCTAGATATGGTTTTTTGCATAAGAAAGATCTCTTCAGAATACAGAACTTCAGCTTAGCTGTGATAAAAAACCCGTAAGTCTCCTTCGGGATGTTGAGTTTTTTTCGAGACATTGAACCTGAATTAACCGTGCACCACGCATCATCCACCATCACAGTCTCCTTTTCAGAGTGTTTCGTCTTTTCCCACAACCTTGGTCACGCCTTCTGAAAAGTAAAACTTACATTCGCGTTCCACACGCTTTTCAGATTGCTGGTCCTCGAAGCAAGCTCTGCTTCTCATCGGATGCAACCAAGGAAGATGTTGATGTCTCCAAGATGGTACTATTAAACATCGACAAAGAAATCCAAGGTCCCTACCTCGTAGGTAAGTATACATTCTAATTTGTATGTCAAAGCATCCTGCCGTGTACCAAAACAGAGTTCAGAATTTATTGATAATTTTTATTGATCCTGAATTGAAGCAAGAACAGAGACTAGCTGTTTAATTCGAATTAGCATCAAGTTAGCTGCAAGGCCCTCCACAAAGCTTGGCCCAGACTACATCCCACTCCACCGCCTGGGATGACTTTGCTGGTATCCATTTCATTATGAGAAAATCAACTTAAAAGATTTTTAATTTCACAGGAAAAGAGTTCACTTAAAGGGGTTCCACTAAGGTCTGCACTTGAATAAACGGCATGGGTGGCTACCTTCGACTCCAGGAGGCAGCCTTTGCGCAGCTTATTGATACTCATTCATTTACACTTGCGGCGCGTGGCCCATTTCTCGTACTTAGTTGCACAAGAATTTGGTGGAGGGACACCTTAGCATTAGAATGGCTTTTGTATAAGCATCTTACTCCGTCGTTTGTGGTGATCCTGGTGTGTGTGTGTGTGTGTGTAGGCGGTCACTATGCGGTGGAGGAGAGAGTGAGGTCGACCTCGGCGCGTTTCTTCCCTCACTATAATAAATCTGAATGCGTCTGAATCTATCACGGTGCGCTAAAAGCCGTGGCTTGCAGGGTCTGCCAACTGACGGGAAAACTCGGGCCCCCACGTAGCTGCTTCTTCTGTACGCGTGTGTCTATGTGTGCGTACGGGAGGAGAGGGAGGACTGAGAGTCAGGCTGCAATGGCTCCCTCTTAATGTGGCCTTTATGGCGCTCCCGCGCAGTCGGGAGCATACCTAGCGAGATGGCTGCATCAAATGTGCGCGTGCTGAGTCTTTATCGCGCCAGCCATCTACACCCTCCCTCATGCCCGGTCTTATTGACTTTGTCTTTACACCGGATACGGAGGTGGGAGTGGCGAGCGAGTGGGTAGATCCTCCGCGAGTCTGCCTATACTCCTGTTTTCTCTTGTGCCAGTTCTCTGTGTTGCTCCCGCTTGCTGCCGCCTTTGTTTTGCTTTCCCAGCTTGCCTCTGTGTATGCTGCGACTTGCTTCAGCGTTTACTGCAGCTTGTTGGAGTGCGTCGAAACCGACGGGGGAACTGTCGTGTGTGTGTGTGTGTGTGTGTGTGTGTGTCAAGGTCGTACTATGGCGCGCATAGACGGATTCGCCGGCCCTGTCAGTCCCTGCGCCCACCTTGGATCAGACAAGTGACCAGCTCGGACAGTGGCCTAATGTTGGGGTGGGATGGAGAGTGCGGTCGGCAGCTCAGCGCCCTTTCCTCGTCATAAACAAGCAGATGCATATGAAGCTATTACGGTGCACTTAAAGCAGTGGGTTTTACGTTTGTGAACTGATGAGACAACTCGGACAGTGCCTTCGAACCAAGGTGTGAGTGTTTATAATGACTCCAAGGTCTGGCGGCAAGCCTAACAGTGGATCCAGCTGCACTAGCTACGTGCGCCCTATTCTATCTCCGTTGTTTTCGATTATGTTTATCCCCGGGTCCAGGTGAACAGCGTTATAGGGCGTGAGGTAGATGCGCGCACGTCTACTCTCGCTCTGATTCATCACAAGTCACCGTACCTTCACCATGCTCTTTTGTGCACCAAACGGTAGATCTCGTCTAACCCAATGATCGAACGCTTAGTATAAGACACACTTAAGTGTGCATTACCTTATTTATATTGAGATGAGCTAGAATTTCGTATACCTTGCCAAAACCATCGTTAGCTGAACGGCACCACCATGCAGAGTTCTGGTAGGTCAACGATATAGTCAGGCCTGGTGAAAAAATATCAGGCCAAACGAAGGAGCAATAAGTAATCACTGAAGATCATTAGCATTTAGCAAAAGCAGTATTCTATTATGCTTAGACTGTACAAAAGCTACACGCTCACTTTTGATCAATCGCTTTACTATATACCGCGTGCTCTCGCGGATGAAACTCTCAGTGTCCTGGCACATCAAACCGTGAAAGAAATTGCTGTTCCATCAATAGCTTTGTAGCTCATACTTCACCATTTTTTAAAAGTACATTACGGCCGGAAAGTAATGCACAATTTCGAAGTTTAAAGAAGATTGCTAATCATTCAAAAACCGGCATGTACACATGTACAAAACTGAGAGATGATAAAGAGCAGCCTTAGGCACATTTGTTGATTAAAAGAAAGATAAAAAACACTAGTTGTTTGTTAAGGCAAATATAATTTTATTTATAATACCCTAGTTCCACAGACGTGCAAAATAGCCATAAATTTTACCAATAAATTTAAATATAATCGTCAGTTGAGTGTATAAATATATTACTTGCATTTAGCAAGAACTTTTCTTTAGGCAACATTTTTATATGTACTAACGTTATTGGATTATAGTAAGTTTTAGACTGTCCTTTAAATTCTGGCATATTTTCAAGCTTTCATTCATAAAGGCAGATCAACCTTTCTATTTAAACCTTCGAAATAAGAAACTATTCAAAGCAGTCACCGAGAGAAGACATTTTAGATATTATTTCTCAGGAAGAATGTAAAGTGGGCCATCTTGATTAATTCCTCGAAACACCAAAATGCATTGGCGAGAAAAAGAACGTCCGCAACAGACTTCTGATATTGTTAGATCTAGGCTTCATAAAAAAACTTTCTACTATATGTTAGCTCTTTAAAAGGAACTTTACTTGTATGTTCAAGTAAAAAATATCTTTCAAAGCGAAAAAGGGAAAATATGACACGTTTTTACATTTACCTCAAAATAAATGATACATCTTAGGCAAACAATAAAAGAACTTACTTTCCACATTATACTAGATTATTTTTCCGCACAATTGATTACTTTCAAGCTCCGTTTTATATTGCGAATGCGAAACTTTGTAGCCGAATCTATACTAAGATACTGAGAAATTTGCAAATTTTTTGCTCTATTTTAGCTAACGTGTTAGCAGAAATTATATTGTACAAAAAGTATATTCGCACTTGTTTTATATTTAATAAGATTTGGTTTTACCTTCATATTCCCGATAATAGATATGCAGTTTTGTTTGACGTCCCAAGTCGTTGATGCAGTCAGACAAAAAAGGAGTTAAAACTTATTTTACCGCATTTTGTGACAAAAACTACAGACATTGGGCAAAATAATTTTTGAAACTGCAATTGCTCCTAGTTTCTGAAAACTGCCGCGATTCCTTAAACATGTCTCATCTGATTTTGTCAACTTAAGACTGGATTTTCCAGTTCTGAAAAGGATATTTTTTAACCTTAACTTCCTAGAACCTTAAAAATATCAATAAACGGTTTGATTCTGTGGTACTTAGTAACATAGCAAATGTCTTCGATAGGAAGCTGCGTCGGAATCCGCAAAAATTCCCTCAATGTAGTGAACTAAAATGGTAATTTTCCTTATTCAAACGCTTTCTTAGTATGAAATCGATCTATTAGATCAAAATAGCATGACAAAATGTATACTTAACAAACAAGTCCAATTTCGTAATGACTTTTTCCAACCACACTGTACTTTACTCTCAGGGGTGCGTACATGAGAAACTGCAGTGCACCCCCAATTAGCAACGCGAAACGGGAAAACATTCCGAAGGTTGCTGCTGAATTTGCACAAATCCAATTGGTGAGCATTTCAATTTAAGTACATTTCCGTCATCATAATGGAAAACTAATCTTGTACGTTGTAATCTTAAGCTCCTGTCTGCCGAAAACCGGACGGTACGATAGCGGAAAATGTCAAAAGAAAACCCAGGAACACGCTGCATAGGCCCTTTGCAACACAAGGCATGCGTAGGAAAGTATTGCAGCTAGCTCTCCATAAAATTAGGGCGAGAAGAACTTTCTTCAGTAACGCCTCAGATAGTACGACATTGGAGAGAAGAGAGAACTTAGTTACCTGCAATACTAATGCAATACGTCGGCAAACGATGCAACCAGACAAAAGGAGCTGTTGGCCGTTATTAACCTACTACAGTTCGCCTGTGGGCTGTATAAATTGACGTTGTACCTTACCATACTGACAGCCTAGGTATAGTAGGTCACCTATCTGATAAAAGATTGGAGATTGGGGAATTTAACACACATTTGGGGCTGGTTATTGAGTTCATTGGGTTGGCTTGAGGCGCAAAATGATGTTTATTAGAATTCCATTCTGTTCAGATCAGTATACTGGGGAAAAATAAAGGCGAAAATTCATGAAATTCAGCGTTTGTTTATATCCGAAAAATTTTCTGTGCTATTAGACGTTGCGAAAAAGAGCTCCTTGTTAGTGTGCATTGGACTATAAAAGAACACTCATGAGGAGCAGGAACTGTTTAGTTACATCTGTTCACAAAACGGAAAATTTTGTTTTGCGTCCATGAAATTGAGGTTACTATTATTATAGGGTAATGCTTTATTTTTGGAAAAAGAAGACCCATATAAATTTCAAAAATTATATTTTGCAAATTTATGAAGTTTTGTACCGTAAAATTGAAAAATAAACTTTTAAGGCTGTTACTTGCCTAACCCCATATAAATATTTATATTGTACAGATGAAAAGTTGTAGACAAGGAATGCGAATGAGGAATATATAAGTATGTAGTAAATAAATCGATTGTGCAGCCAATATAAAGTTGAAGACAGTTAACATAACACACATTTGAGTGAGTTGTCACGGGACATTGCGATAGAGTTTTCTCAAAAAGGACCGTTGATTTTATTGACCATCTGTTCTACATTTGCTATTGTAAAACTGAGCCATCAAGTCAAGCGATGCATAAACGAACGAAACGACTAGCAGTTCTCGGGAAAACGTGTTAGAATACATGCTCAAGCTTAAGGCTATTCGGTAACAGCCATACATTATATTGCACGTAATATGGAAACATATGTATTCGAAAACTTGACAAAACGAATATTTTCCAACGTAATTTTACTTTTGCTGGTTTATTCACTCGGTGGTTTTGCATGAACGGGCTTCCTATACATGTAAAGTTAAGTTTACCTAATACGCCCAATTTCCACTCTTTGGAATTTTCAACTTTCCTAAAAAGCTGGTAATTCTATAAAACAGTATATTTCTTCAGAAATCACAATATGCCCTATTATGAAGAACGACCAGTACTTTATTGCTGTAAGACTTCGGGGGCCACAGCTTGGGCTGCGTTTGAGTAGGAGGGAGTTACTTGTAAACATCGTTGGATTTCATGAGATAGTGCACCTAATGTACTTGCTAAAAGGCCCAGCTGTGGGTTGTAAATTTAGGTAAGAGAAACGGCTCCAAACGCGAATACATAAACATAAGTTCAAGTAGCAACCACTGTGTCAAAGTTCAAAGCTACACTCCATGCCATGCAGATCGAGCCGATACGGTAATTCTACACCAAATTGAAAAATAACACCTGCCAGCCAAACATTTAGGAGAGCACTTCGTGATATTAGGCAGAGAAGGTAGTAAACTATCGTAAACCATCAACTGTCAACGAAAAGAGGTAACAAGAGGAGGAAAAAAACTTGGCAGGCTATAGCTTGCGCCTTCGCTTTCGATATTCTGTCAACTTTCCTCCCAGTTGCCAGACTGTGTCATTCAGACTTTATTTTGGTTTCTGATTGATTTTCCTTTCTAAATAGGTGTTTCACCGTTCTATCTATTAAGCAGTCCTGCGGCAACTTGCTACTTGAATCTTCGACATGCCATTCGCCTTCTTGAATGTCATGTTGTCCTACTTCGCTTTAGGAACATCCTGTTGTTTGTCAATGCAGGTTTTGAACTCATGGTTTGAGATCATATATTGCAATTTAAAAATATTTATCATGTAATCTGTAACCATACTGGCAGCAAAGATAGTAGCTGAATGCTCCGAAACCTGTTAAGCCAATATTCTGCCATTACATGACACAGCCGCGAACGGCCCAGCCCATCAAAGGATTCCCTTATTGTAAAATTGCGCTTTCTTTTTGTCTCAGAAATCAATTATCAAATTAAAAATATGTCAGTGTCTTCAAGGTCTATAGGCACAAACCCACCTTTGATGCAAGTATATTGGCCGAAACCCAATTCAATTAAAAAGCCACAATGTGGACATTAGCGTATCTACCAGAAAGCATACGGGCAATGCTGCAGGACCCACTTAGGAGCTTCACCCTTCAGAGCTGTGCCAAGCAGTGGCAAACTATCGGCTAGACATGTGTCTGAGTTTTTTACTAGTATCTTTGCGGCTAGTAGTGTCGATAATTACATAGGTTATAAAACTGTCCGCCGATAGGTAGTTTGTAAACATTACATTGTTGTCGCGCAGCGGATGATGAACTTTGACCTCAATAATTGCATCGCAGTTCGGTATGTATCTGTAGATCGTGAATATTATAATCTACTCGCAGTTTCAAAATTAATTTCTAAGGAAATTAAGCAACTACATCTTACTATCCCACCCACATTATTCTGTCTCCTTTCATGGTCGTCGGCTTCACGGTTTTTGTTTGCTAGTTAAGTTTTCTCGAGTTTGCACCACACCTTACAAACTAATACATATGGTTATGCGTTCTTACCTAACTCATAATACTTGCTCACGGCTTTCGATTTCTGTGCTACTTCTTGGTCATGCCTTTCTCGGCTATATCGTTGCCGGTCATTCATCAGTGTACAGGTGTTCACTGCAATATGTCGCCATCCGAACATTATGCTACGCAGTTGGTCTTGGTTACCCAAACGCACTCATGACGTTTCAGTGCTCACTTACGCTCTTTGGCTTGGTGCTGCGTTTTCTATTCCGGACATGATTAAGGTTTACTTTGGAGTATATTCGATTGACTTCATTGTACGTCGACTCTGGTCTACCACAGGTCCTAGAGCTTTCTCAATTGGGTGTATTCTCGTTCCGACTACATCGCTGTTTATCGTGACCACTTCGTCTTTTCCTGTAATCCAAATCAAATCGTCGTTGCTACTACGTGTTTCCGAGTGCATCTGCCATGCCACCGTGCATCCCATGATAACTTGCGTTCAGTGGTTCGTTTTCGGATTCCATACCACATGACAGACATGTTGGCGGTTACATCGCCAGTACGAACTTACTTGTATCCAGTCGACAGCTGGCCAGCCTACGGTTCTGATCAATTTTCTATCCAACTTCCATGGTTGGTCAACTGTTGAACGTGCACAGTGTATTTATTTTCCTACACTGTCTCCGCTAACATACGCTCGTACAGCATTTACACGTTTCTTCAGTCCAGTTGTTGACATCCCAAAATGTCTTCAGCGATCGCTTCCCACGATTGCCAGTGGCAGCGCTCTGAAAGCCTACATTCGGAGTTACACTTTTATTCACCACTGGACAAAACTCATCATTTAACGCAGCTGATTGGTCTACGTTATGTTTTCTATAGAAAGAGTTACAATTTCTATGCACCATTTTCTATTCTTGCCTCTGTTGATGGCTTTAATTCAGACTCCGAAGCGTCCGGTGAAAAACCCTCTTGTTCGGCGATCGCATGTTCCCCTTCTGAACTGCTTCTTTGTTATCGCCTCTTCTCTTCTAGCAATCTTCAGTTGTCCACCGACAGAAAATTCGGTTCAGCGTTCATAAAGTACATAGTTCAGTAGTATTTCCGTCGATTTTAGCCGATGAACGCTCACCGATCGATAACGGAACTCGCTTGTCCAGCTATAATTTGCAGCTCACTCTCGACCATCATCAGCGGCTACATGGGAGCCCGTAGTTTAGGCAAGCGAACATTACCAGCAAACGCAAGCAAGACTGGAGTGGCCATTTTTGGCTCACTATGTGTTATCAGCCGGTCATACTGGGGCCCAGGTGTTGCGTAACCCGAGATTTGAACGTACGACTCGTTAGTTAGAAGTCCCACTATCAGCCACTGCGCTACGGTGTTTTGTCTTGCCGGTTCAGATCTTGACTATTGATATTCGTTCAGGAACACCCACCGATCGCTCTCGGATCTACCTTGTCTTTGCCAACCATGTTGATCCGGCCGCTATCATCCTCCCCCGTTTCTGGCTTAGTAATCGTCAGCAGTCAGGCGCATCTCTGACTCGTGCGACGCCTTGTTCTCTCGGGTAGTTAACTTTCGTGACCAAAAGCCCGGTGATTGCGATTTGCTCGGTTTGACTTTATAGGCTTCACCTTCCCATGTTTTCTGCGTGACAGATTACCTTAGTGGTTTTAGTCAGCGACTGCTTCCTACGGCTGCTGTCCGTGCACGACAGCTAGGAGTGGAGACTATGGTGCTTATTAGCATTAGTTTCTTACTCACATTCAAACCATTTTCCTGCATACTCCAGCTCTGCTTCAATACTCGTTATGCCATCTCTTCCCCTGTCATCGGGTAGACCTCGGCGTTTAGCACTATGCACGTCTCCCAGGCATCCGGAAGAACATGCAGTCTTAACGAAGCTTTGTGTACATTGGCCAATCGTCAGTTGAGTTCGCGCTACCCGGCGCCTTAACTTAACCAGGTTTTATATCGCTGCTTTGCTTGAGCAAGGCCATATTACTCATACCCACTACCCAATTTTATGGAGCTTATGGTTGCTCTTCCTCCATTTATTGAGCCTTTCATGTACCTACGCGTTTATTTCTCCTTGAGAAAGGGGATCGAGCAGTTGGCGTACCGGACTATGACGGCCCTTATGCAGAGGCCAATGCTCGAGGTGCACAGCTTTATGGACACTTCAGAAATAAGGGCCAGGTCGCTAGTTAGAAACACAGAACGCGTACACAGTGCTTTCTTGTGCTTTCAAACATGGCGCTTAAATGCACATCCGTCCGCTTTTTGTTATCAGACCTGTTGTGTGATTCCTCCTCTGGTGAGGTAATTGTTCGTTGGATTAGCTGAGCTAGCGCTGATTAAGCAACCCTGTACACGTTTGGCATTCTGTTATCCGGAGTGTTACAGGAGAAGAAGACAGAACTCACAACTGTTTATTCTCAAAAATAACGCAGTACTCTCCATAACACAGTTTCCGTCTTCCGGAACACGTGAATCGCAACCATTCTGTTCTTTGCTGTAAAAAATCTTACCATTTTGCATACTTATCCTAATTTGTGCTACCAGGCAGAGGCTTTTAGCATGTTCTGATTGGTTGTAATTTTATGGGTTCATTTTCGTGGATGTTATTGACAAATAAGCGTTAACCACTTCATTTTCCTCATCTAGCGCTATTTTTCTGCTTCTCCCTGCTCTTAAAATCAACACTGTTTGTCCACTTAAACAACGTTTGTGTTTGCATGATTCCATCTCCTTTTTTGAATTATCTCGCGTTCTTTTTGCTACACAGAAGCCCCACCCACACAAACCCTCTATTACCGCAGTTCTCCTATTGGGATTCGCCAAATCTTCTCTTAAAATTGGGCGGCCATACAAGTCATCCGTATCGAATTATGGCTTTACTGAGAGGCGACAAGGTCATAAAACTTAAAGATTTGCATGAAGCAAGGTCCACATTAGCATATAGGGCATGGTTATTTGGCCTGCCAAATTTTTAATGACCGCTACATGCTTTTAGGAAGGTTCTCATGGCATAAAATTATCGGGGCCACCAAGTAACGCCGAGCATGACATTCCTATTCCTGAAGACAGTTTGGTACAATAAATACATAAAAAATCAAACCTCCAGTAAAGCTCGTGTGTTGGCTGCTTCTTGAAATTACTTTGGGAATCCCATTACAATAATCTGTTCTGCATCCCAAGAGACAGAGAAAATCAGTTTGCCTTAGCAAGTATTCTACCAAACGTTGACCTCAGACTTATTTGCACTGCCTAATATATCCTTCAGGCTATTCAAAACGCGGTTTTTTTACATTAACCAAACTAGCTGGGTCACAAAGTTACGCCGCGCATGATTATCCAGTCACCGAAGATAGCGAGAAGAAAGCCTCACATAAAAGTCAGATCTTAAATAAGCAACTACAGGTATCTGGCTCCTCTTTTCTTAACAAACAATTGGGGAGGAGTATTTGCACTATTGGTAGCGTAATTATAATGTCTTACATGCTCTGCGCTTCGCCCTAACACAAATGTCGTTTAGGCATAGAAGATGCGCTCGTTCGAACAAGATGTTGATTTGTCTACTACTTCACATTCTGGCTTGGACCTTTCATCAGAGATAAGTGCAAAAGGGGGGAGAAGGTCAGGCAAATAAACATCTTGTTCAAGCAATCACACCTTCTATTTCTAAACTGATTTGTGTTAGGGCGGAGCGCAGAGCGTGTATAGCATTACAATTACAATAACCGCCTACTGGAAACTCGCCTGCTCGCCTCTAGCATCCGAGTCAGTTTTTTTACCAACAAGTCGTAGTCAGTAATGCTTCTGTATCTCCTTTTCTGCAAGGGGTCTGCTAGCCCAAAACCCGTATTCACATTTCACGGTATATCCTATGGTTTTGAAGTGGCGCGATCCTTCTATCAACAAATGCATGTAAAGTCATATACCTTTTTCTTTGCTTCCGAAGGGGACAAAGTGAGCCTCGCCAATCTGGCTTTCTTCCCCTTCCTCAGTTCTTGTGATTTCATGATGAATAGATATTTAAAGTTGGAGGAGGGGTCTTATGAACTTGTGGAGGATTTCGCCTCCCAGTGGTCTAACATGCTGGAATACCGCCAAATAATGATCTCAAAACCGTACATAATGAAGACCTCCATTGAAAACGAAGACATCGCTAAATTTGCGGATCGTTTCTGCTTGGAAATGCCTGCTGTTATTTCTTAGTCTTGTTTACTTACCCCTTTCCACTGCTGTTAGTCTGGTTTTATTTCCTTTTTAGTGTCCTTCGCTTATTTGATGCATTTGTGGCGTCCACCTTTCTCGCCGTTGCTAAGCTCTGCTGCCTTTTGCGGACGTGTCAGTATGCTAGCCGATTAGTCTAAATTAAATTCCTCTGATATATCTCAAAATGTTTTTTTCCCGTTTTCGCTGGACTGTTTATCAACCCAAATCTCCACCCACCGTCAAATTTTTGAGAATATTTTCTGGAAAAAACGCTATATGTACGACGTTAGCTCATTTAAATAGGCCAATATTTCACTAAAATAGGGTGCGCGGAAATTGAACTATATGATACTAGGAGCTGTAGAAAGCGGGTTAGATATAACATTCGGAACCAATGGCGACGAATCTCCTTAAGTTGCAAAATGTATCTTTATGCCGGCCAACAATGACGACGTACGTAATGCAGACAACGTTGATAGCCAGAACTTATATCAGGAAAGACTAGATCTCTGTTCAATGCCTATGGATAAACACTAACCTTGCCAATAGTTTAGCCCTATCCAATATCCCTATGCATAACTCTAACCTCTAACCCGTAAACTCCTAACTATAAAAAGAACAATTCAGGGGACGTAACGAAATACCACAGACAGGAAGGCGGAAGGAAAATGAACCTACTTAAATGAAATAAGTAGATATTTATAGAAATGAGGAATAGGTGATACCGTATAGACCACTGTGACCACTTTAAAAATAAATGAGGAAAACGCACCACAAACACAAAAACCTCAAGAGACTAACCTATACGCTTATATACCGACTTTGTGTCAACACTAGAATGTAAATTATGACAAGAACTGCGTGCAAAATGCCGAAGTTTGTGAAAGATTGATCAATCCCTCGCATACCGGCATGAACGCGTGTACGAAAACTCAGAAATAATGATGAAAAACTTCAGGAACATTTGTTACTTGAACGAAATGTAAGAAGTTGTAATTTTTTGTTCATTAAAGTAAAATTTCCTTAAAAATCCTGAAGTTCCGGATACGTACAAAATAGCTATAAATTAGAGCATTAAATTTCATTATTTTCATGAGTTGAATCAATATGCTTACCACTTCCTTTATATCAAAAGAACTTTCCCTTAGTCGAAGTATCTTAAACATGTTAACGTTATTTATTTGCAATCACTTACAGATTGTCTTGTAAATTCCGAAGAACTTTCAACGATGTTCTCTGTTTTCAAGCTTTATTTCATAAACGAAGATTCTGTTCGATGTTCATATTAAAACCTTATGGATAAATTATTTATTAGAAGTATTAGCGGAAGAATGAGTTTTAGATATTTTTTTTTTATGAGGACGGCCATGTTGACCATATTCAGAAATTCCTCTGAACACCAAAACACATTGTCGAGGAAAATCAAAAGCCGCAACATACGTCTGATACTGTCTTTCCTAAGATTAATAGAAAAAGATTGTTTTATAAGTTACCTGTTTAAAACACTTTGACTATAAATTCAGGTGACTAATATCTGTGCGTGTTACGTTTTTCCAAGATATGTCAAAATGAAAATGGAGACTTTGGAAAAGTATGTTTTAACTTCCTTGAAGATACATGGTAAAATTTGACTGGGAATAAAAGAACTCACTTTCCTCGTCACATTGGAATATTTTCCGCCATAGTTGTTTGCTTCCAGGCTCTGGTCTATGTTTGCGCATGCAAAAAGGGTGGCAAAATATACAGTTGGATTTATATATAATTCTTATTCTTCTGTCTGTTCCGTTTCTAAATTACGCATATGCGTTAACCATACTTTACAAAACATTATGCTCCTGTATGATTTACACTTAACCATGTCTAATCGCCGGCTATGTTTTGTAGTGGTCATTGCACTTATACGTAGACTTGGGAGGACGTACATTAGAATTCAAACAACTCATACCTCTCGTGAATGTCATCTATCACTTAAAACTCAGCCTCCGTAAACTTGAGTCTAGGCAGATAGTAAAACCGGCAACGACAAGGAAGACTGGAATAGCCGTTTCGACTAGTCATACCCAGACCCAAATGGCGTCCCACCCGATCCTCGAGCTCGCGACCTCTTCGATCAGAGGCAAACGCCCTAACCATTGAGCCACGAGCTCGTTATCTTGTCGGGTTAGGTCGAGAGATATACACAGTTATTGATGAACATTCACCCGACCGCTAACGGAAATCATCTGTCCCGTTCTGCCTGGGGTTTCGACAGAGGCCTGATAGCCGTAGCAGGCGTTGTGTTGTCGGGGCTTGCCACATGGGTCTCGTCTTCAAAAGTAATGTCATTTCTCCGCACTATCGGCATATGCTCGTAAATTCACATCGGCGAAAATTTTCAGTTTCGCTGAGACAGTTGCTTTGTCCCCAACTGCACGGGATCCAATAAAATTCCCCAGCTGTCTTTTGTCATGACAGAGGGTCCTTTGCTTTCTTTAACTAGCGCCTTATTGTCGCCTGTGGATTGTGCTCGATTCCAAATACAGAAGAGAAGGCATCGACTGCTAGAGTCAAACGGACGGTCCTCAGCAATTATAATCTGACGGATGACAGTGGTACTCAGTTAGATAATAAAAAATACTGATGAGAGCCTGGCATAAGTAGGTAAATAAAATCAATCAAAGTGACAGTAGCAATCCCAGTCTACTTTTGTCAGTGTTTATCATCCTCATTTTGCTGCAACTTGCGTTGGAACTTATATAGGGTGTCCCAGACGTAAATGACCCTTTTGATTTGCTAACAAAACGAAAACTATTAACGCTAGGATATTGAAACTTGTTTTATTTGAAAGAAAATCCTTTTTAGAATTTGGTGCAATGAAAATCCAAGAGAAATTCAAGAAAGGCCGCTTCATTCTCTTCATGTGACAGTGTGGTGCAGAATAACTGCTTCCAATAAGACTGGCCCATACTTTTTTGAAAATAATGATGGCGCAACAGTAACAGTTAATGTTGAAAGATACCGAACTATGCTTAGGGAATTTCTAATGCCTGAAATTGAGAGACATGGCCTACGCAATACTTGGTTCCAATAGGATGGAGCCACGACCCATACAGCAAGAGAAAAGATGAAATTGTCAAATGAGTGCTTTCCAAATCATTTGATTTCACGATTTTGTAACATTCCTTGGCCCCCTCGATCTCCAGATTTGACCCCATGCAATTTCATCTTATGGGGCTACCTGAAGTCAAGGGTTTATGAAACAAATCCAACAAATCTGCAAGAACTTAAAAACAACATTGATTCTGCAATAAGACAACTATCGCCTGATACACTAAGGAGCGTTATGGAAACGACAAAGAAACGAACCCTAAGTCGTCAAAACAACCATGGTCATCATTTAAAAGACATTATAGTCAAAACCTAGTTCTTGTAGAGCATAAAAAGGTTTTCTTTCGAATAAAATAAGTTTTAATATCCTAGCGTTGATAGTTTTAGTTTTATTGGCAAATCAAAAGGGTCAGTTACTTCTGGGACACCTGTATCTGGTAAGGGATTTTGCATATATCGCCGCTCACCACCGGTTCGATGTTGCACAAGGAGTCACCCGCAAGACTGAGCAATTATCGTTAAATTCCAAGGAATGAAGTGTAGAATAGAGCTTAGGTTCCGGTTAGAATAAACATGGGATAAGGTATGATTTAGGGTTCAGGCAAGGTTAGAGCCAAGGTAGGGTCACGGTTAAATCTAGGACAACGGTCACTGCTTGTTATCAATACAGAAATACTTATCCTTCCTAGAATGTGCCGTACTGCGACCTGTAGTGCCTGAAATGCGCTTGTCTTTCAGTATCTGGCCCGTAGTATATTTACGTATACCTATACAGTTTTCCCTTAAACTACCTTATGCGGAAGTACTGTAATAGGATGCCTTTTTGCAGATGCGCTTTTAAAGGTTATAAAGCTGCAAGGATGGTCATTGAGCTGCGTAAACCTGCACGTTGCTCATTGGTGGCGTTTTCAGTTTGCAGACCTGGTGGTCGCATCAACACTTGCAAATAGTTTTGTATGGTAGTGGTAAAAGGCCCTTGTACTTGCAGCTACCTGGCACTTGTCCTTTAGGTGGTCAACGTATCAGTGAAAAACACAAAACACTGAAATATTGCACAGGCTGCCAGTCATATGTCACATGTCGTAATGACGGACGTCATTTAGAGTGTAAAAACTTATCGCGCTAATCATTGCCTCATACAAACTAAATTACCTTGGTATGGCTGTGTGGTTAATGGACTAAAGGAAAGTTCGAAAAAGCTTTTTCCCATATTTTTTTCTCTCTATAGAGTACTCGGGAATTTGCCGAGAGAAATACAGAAAAGGCACGGTGTTTCCAACACTAAGATGTGTTCACTAAAGCATTGGCTTTTTTCTCAAATTATCGAACCGGACACCTCATTTGTGTCAATCTGAACAGGGTTGTTCCCTACCACCGAACGCTGTCCTGTCACCTTTCCTGCTTCTGTGTGATAGCAGCTTGCATGTGGTTGCATTTACATTTCCGGCAAAGACAAAGGAACCTGCAATGACCATTTCTGATTCATTGGCCGTCATTAGGCAGTCATGTTTAACCCCAAAGATTGCATCATCCGAAATTCGCATCGGCAACCTTTTGATCAGAAGTTGAATACTCCAAGCACTTATCGGAAAGTACTGACTAATGATGGTTAATGAGTCAGAAACAAACAGTTCAGCCTTGTTTGTCTTTCTTGGCGAGGTTTAATCAGCCCTTTGTTAACCTCTAGGATCGATAGAGACAATTGACAATTTATGAAACACATGGCAAATCAAACAACACAGATAAAGGCAGGAGATGTGCTTGTAGAATCCGAGAAATGGTACGTGAACTGCACCACGACGGATTCTGAACCTGTGCCAGAGTTTCTGCTCACGGATGAGAGATTGTCTTCCATACACCAGCCAAATAGTATACGTCAACGGCTGCTGGCAATAGCCAAGGGAATGAATATGTTATTCGCTAATCACGCGTTGTGTTGTCAGAGGACACTAGTGCAGGTGCTTTGTCTCCCATGCAGGTGGCGTGGGTATTCTTGTTCAGTGAAACACTGGCGGAATGGTGCGTACATCTAAATACCGCACTATATGCTGAATTCATTACACATTATAAGAACAACTTCTCCATCTCTTAAACAGCGCATGCAGTCAGCACGCTGCTTAGCCGAACCAGGCTACTGAATAGAACCAACTGTGATGTTAGAATTCTCTATTCGGAATGGATGTCGAACATGTATTTTGTGCCGAGTCGCCAGATAGTATTTGCAGTAGCTGTGTCTATCCTTTCCGGAAATACTGGAAGCTAATGGGAGCGATGTAGTCCAATTGGAGAAACACATCAAGGAGACATGAAAGAGATGGGAGCTTAGTGAGTGTATGCTATAAATACTGCATCTCCTTATATAAGAAACACCCTGCTCTAATTCGGCCTCTGATGATATGTTCGAGCTTATATCGAAATTTCAGGCGAATAGGGTTCTTGTTCCGGCTAGCGCGAATTCTTATTATGAAGTATTTTCTAGGACTCGCTTTTATCGGCCGTTCCTGTTGTTTCTTATTAAATCCTAACTGCAGGGCAGTGGATAATCCACTCAAGGTAGCTCCAGAGGAAAATTATGAGCAACAAATGAAACTGATGGGAAGGTAACGCTTTGTAGCGGATGACGTTATGTATGGCGAGATCTGCACGCTAAATTATGACGATAATTGACTTGGTAGTATAGCATATATTAAACCATATTTTTTATATGATGGGTAGATTTACTCCGTAGAAATCTTTTTTCAGTTCACCGTGTTCATGGTGATACGCATTACTTTTGGCTAAATCGAGAGTAGCCTGATATCGAAGAAATGTCCTTAACACCAAATTAGTAAAATACGGCAAAACAATGAGCTCATGGCTCAATGGTTAGGGCGTTTGACTCTGCCCAAAGAGATTGCGAATTCAAAGGCTCGGGTGGGACGTCACTGGGGTCTGGGTATAACTAGCTGACGATGGTTGATAAGCCAGAAATGGCCATTCCAGTCTCCCTTTTCTCTGCCGGCAATACTATCTACCTACACTCAAGTTAACTGAAGCCGACATTCTCGTGATAGATGACATTCACGAGAGGTGTGAGTTGTTTGAACCCTAGTTTACGCCCCCTTTATCTATGTATAAGTGCAGTGACCACCCTAAAACATAGCCAGCGTTGAGACGTGGTTTGATCAAAGCAATAAGCTACTCGGGGACTGCACAAGCAAGCACACCTTTCGATGCCAAAACCGGTGAGCTACCTGGCCGAGCAATCATCACGCCAACTTCCAACACGACTGATAAAAGTTCAGCAGGTCGTGACCCACACGCCGGCTATTAAGCCGTTTGCGCTCAAAGAGCTCTGCTTCAACCCACCAGTTGGTTTCTATTTTTAATTACGTTTCACATTTAGATCAGTGAGTAAACGAACCGAAGAAGGCCCAGTGTAAAATTTGCAGCTACGACATGAATTGATGAGATTGGCATGCTAGTTGGAGGACAAAATGTATGCTAGGGTGACAGGAAGTTGGTATAGAGGCGGCGATGGCGATTTTAGTTGTCATCAGAACAAGATAAGCTGCTTACTGAGTGGGTGAAAGGATAACTGTTAAATGTAGTGCTGTTTTAACCCCATTGAGGAAAGAGAAAAGCAGTTCCCCTCTAACTCATCCCAAAAACTGTGTGCTCAGTTTTTAAAACACGATTGCCACTTGCAAAAAGCCAGCCCTATTTTTTGTAGCCCATTTCGTTCTAGATTACTCCGGCATGGGGTATTTTGTGTGCGTGGGGGAGGGGCAGGGGGTTTGGCCATTTTTTGCGTGCGAATCTCTCCTGAAAACATCCCGATGGATCCTCTAGCCAATGAGTGGGTTTCATGCGTGAGTAAATGAATCACGCGTGCTCGATGGCGTAGCGCATGATGATTAGTTACCTAATTTGAAGCAGACAATTTGCATCTGGCTCGGGCGTGCTTGGTAACATCTCCTTTTTGGTCATAGAGCCTGATAGTGCTCCAATTCCGTCCTCCATATGATACACAGATGGGAGATTACCGTCAGAATGAAAGAGTTGCAGCAACATAGTACTGTGGAGGTAGTTACAGAATAGGATTAGGAAGACTAAACACCCCATCCTTTTTGTCTGATGTCCTCTAACTGCGTCACCGTTTACATTAGTATATTGCGTTCATCATCTCCCAAATGTAAGGAAGAAGAAGAGGGGGCGGGTTCATGGAGCAAATTATATTTGAACTGACGTTTCGAAAAACTGCTCGCTCCCATCGTCAGAATCTAGTGGTAGTTGAGTCTAGTAATCTTGAGTTAGTCCACCTTGACGTTTGTCTCAAATGATATCGGTGTTGGACGTGTAAACTTTGACTTGCCCGTTCGTTGCCGACCACAGTTGGTCTCCCGGAGGTCGGCTGCTGGTGGGCTGGCGTGACCTTCATTCCTTCTGCGGTCAGCGTAGTTGTAGGTGAGTCAGTATGCTTGCTGGCCTCCCCCACGTCACCTGGCGGACTGATCACTCGTTGCTGTTCACTTTGGATGTTCTTTACCTCGCAGTTGCGACGTTGAGACAGTGTTTGATGTTGGTCGCGTGACCTCCGACCTCCATCCCTATTTTCCGTGCGCGTTGGCTCTCGGTCCTGCGTACTCGTTTGCCCTACTGGCTCGAATCAAGTCGGCTATAGGCAAAGAACAACCCAAGTGAACAGCAACGAGTGAGCAGTCCACGAGGTGACGTGGAGGAAGCCAGCGAGCATACTGACTTGCCTACAACTACGCTGACCGCAGAGGGGACGAAGGTCACGCAAGCCCACCATGAGCCAACCTCCGGAAGACAAAATTTGGTCGGCAACGAACGGGCAGGTCAAAGTTCACACGTCCAACACCGATATAATTTGAGGCAAACAGCATGGCGGACTAACTCAAGACCACCAAACTCAACTAACACTAGACTCTGATGATGGAAGCGAGAAGTTTTTTGAAATGTCAGTGCAAATATAATTTGCTCCATGAACCCGCCCCCTCTTCTTCTTCCTTACCTTTGGGAGATGATGAACGCGATAACATATCTGGACTCCGAATCTTTCAGCATTTAAACATTAGTATATATATATCAGTAAGGGGAGGGGTATGACAGCGTCTGGGGGTAACGTAATATAGAACTGTTTCGGGCTTATTAGCCTTCATCAGCCAAGCATAACCCTGAACACCAGCTGGTCGGACAACACAAACAAACGCACTCACAGACGGCGCAGGTGGTCCACCACTGGTGTCTATCACATGGGTCATCAGCACTTCATCGAACCGCAGTTCATCAGCACCTCACCACCTGCCATTTGCTGTCACTGCTGATCAGCTATATATTCACTCAGGAATGTGCGAACCCCGATCAAATAGGCTTCCAAACCAAACAAAGTTCATGCTACCCCCAGACGCTGTCATACCCCCCTTACTGCTATTATGACTTGGCCGGAATCGGCCTTGCAGGCGGTCACCTGTTGGGGGCCTCTGACCACCACATGAACTTTGTTTAGATCGGAAGCCTTTGAAACGGGAGAAGCGCAAATTCGCTTTCGAAAACGCCGAAGTCATCGGCCGATCCAACGACAAAATGGCCAGACTGGTGCTCGAAAGTTGGCCCTCCGTAGACACAATCAATCGAAATTGCCTGTAAACTGGCATAATAAACATATTATTATATTGTCTTAAATCCAGCCTATCAGGCTCTGCGTACCAGACTTAAATCGATCCAGCCGAGGCCCACTACGCCACTGAGTGATTTACAGCTTCATCAATGGCAGCCATCACTGCAGCAGGGGGCAAGAGTTAACCGCAGTTCGCACGATCGGCATGAGTCATCAACCCACTGGCGAGCCCAAACGAGCGAACGGGCTTATCACGGCAGGCCACAACGAAACTATCCACCAGACTATGAGGGGAGATCTCGCAGCAGCCACCCTGACGCACACGAGTGGCATGCAGACCCAGCGGTGATTACCTCAGTCATGCAGGGGTTGGGGGACGCACGTGACCGTCAGCAGACCGATGGCAGACGCCCGCTGAGCGCGCGCGATGGGCGGACAGATCCACCGATGACTACAACAACCGTGCAGTCGATGGGAGACACGCGAGACCGCCAACACTCCGGTTGCATTCGCCCCTCGAGTGCGCGCGATAGGCAGACAGATCCATCGGGGATGACGGGGGTCACACGGGGTCGTCTGCAGTCGCCCACAGAGAGGCAGAGGCCAACCCAGGACCAACAGAATGACCAGGGTCAGTGCATTGGGCCAAACCCAATCAACAACCAGCAGGACGACCAGGGTGCGCACGCAACACACCCCTATCATACGAGACATTCAGCAAGACAAACCAAATCAAGGCAAACAGGAACAATCACCTTACCACTCTGATGATGGGAACAAGCGTGTTTTCGAAACGTCAGCACCAATACAGTGTGGTCCATGAAGGCGCCTTTTCTTCTTCCTCTTCTTTGGGGGATGGGGAGCGGGATAATTTATATGGACCTCGTATCTTTAGTCATGTTAATATATATATATATATATATATATATATTGCTGATAGAAGCGAAAATGCGTGTTCCTGGACATAATTGAGAAGTCAAGGCGATCACAGGAACCAAGGATTTAATGTCCTGACGTTTCGGAATCAGACAAGCTTCCACTGCCAAAGATGGTAAATACACGAACAATCACAGTATTTATAGGTAAAATTTAGCTAGGCATGGGGATGACTGTTGTCATGCGGCTGCGGGCTCGTCTTATCCGGCGGTGGCGGTGTTGGTGGGATAATTGCCATTGATCGGGTGCGCATCGTTTGTAGGTTGGGCCCGGCCGACGTCATGTTGCGTTCACACCTTCCCCTTGAGGTGCAAATTGCGGTTGCCATGTTCGCGTTGACTTCTCGGTTGCTAGCGGCCTGACAGTCAAAGTCACCATCGTCTCTTATCGGCGTGGGCTCATGTTCACCCGCGTTCCCATCCTGTTGGCCATCTCGCAGGATTGTGGTCGAAACAGCTCGTCCTCCATTTGTGTTTGCGTCGGGTTGTCCTACGCTCTCGTTTGTGCTGTCGGCTGGTGCGTCTGGTCGGTGTTCCTGCCTGTAGTTCTGCTTCCTGTGCTTTTCCCGTAGACTTTGGTAGGCAACTGATAGCGTCACACATCGATTAATGGAGCTACTTGTGGTATACCAGGCTTCGAGCGTCTCCCTGGTCGTTTGGTCGCTTCCACGCCCTACGATCTCAGCGTCTTTGAAAGTGACCTTGTGCTCAGTGGCTGCACAATGTTCTTCCACTAGAGGGCGTTCTTCCTGTCTGCGCACTGCTCCCTCGTGCTCGGTCATACGTGTCTGCAATCGCTTGCCCATTTCCCCTACATAGTTCAGTTAGCAGAAACTGCAGTTGATCCGGTACACGACGTTGGCAGTTTCACCTCGGAACAGGGGGCCTTTAGTTTCATTACCAATCGCCTGATCGTTGCCTCGGGTCTGTGGGCGATACCGATTCCCAATGGTTGCAGGAGTCGAGCAGCTGCTTCAGACACATCTGCGATGTACCCTCTTGTCAATCCTTGCTCGAATGGACGACGGGCGTATAATGAGAACTGGCATGCGTAAACTCAAACTAACTGTTGAAAAGCCGATTTACGCGATCTGTCACCCCAGTGAACGCGGGAATACCGTAAAAGCTTACTCATAGAAGACACATCAGGAAGAACGAACAAAGAACGAAATCAGTAGTCATTTAAAAGTTGTTTAAATGTTCTGTTAGATGATTAGTACTTCGAGAACAGTACCATCTCATTGTCAGCGTAGTCTATTGTAGGCATCAGGGGTCTGGTCGATGCAGACCACTACGCTATTCTTAGTTCACTGCTAATGTTTGCTGCTCCGTGTAGACGATACATGTGTAATCGTTCAAATATGTTACAGGGGAAAGTCTCAGCACACCATCGCCCAACCAATTAGAGGAAAAATTATATTATGAAAGGACCTTGAAGAAAAGCCTTGATTTCTGGAGGTTTGCGTTCAGCCAGAGACTGCCGGAACATTACGCCTAACGCTATACCACAGTTAGCTGTGTTCTGAAGTAAATCTACAATATGCAAAGAAGCACTCAATCTCTCAGGGCAGCCTTTGCTCAATATTCTGCTTAAACGGTTAACAACACATTGATCCAGCAAAGAAGGCTACGAGGTCGAACTAAATAAGGTGTGTGAATAAGTCAGCTCGTTTACACGTACGGACCTGGGCCCCAAAAAAGCAAGCACTAGCACTTCACACAAAATAATTAAATTTTATATTTGAGGCCAAAGGGGCCCCTTCATTACAAAAATGGTGCTATCGCAAAAATAAATAAAAAGTTGGTGACCACAGCTGCGTTTAATCAACTGCATAACAACAGGAGTGAGTAGTATGTTATACATAATAAGCCAGATCCAATTTAAAAATGGACCTTCATTTTAAATAATAGTCAACAGTATTAGGAGATTGAAAAGCTTATATCTCACATGAGTGAGAGTATGAGAGACAAAGTTGATTAAGAGCCATTATAGCGTGACTCTCAGAACACCAGTCGGAGAGCGTACAAACATGCTTTTGGCTGACTGCGAGGTCTGACAGTGAGTGCAGTTGGAAGCCTTTTAAGCCCCGGTGCTTAACGCATGGTGGCAGTTTCATCAGCCCTGTAGCTGCATACAGAATTATTCGGAGTCAGTACGAACAGTAATAATCGTCATGTTGACTTGCTCAACCTTTACCACGGTTCACGCTCACAAACTTCTGACCCCTGTCCTAGTGTCATGTCACCGGTTGCAAATCCAACCACCCTGGTTCCAGCTGACTTGCCATTCATCTTTCCCCTATCGGCCCTCTCCGTTCAGAAACTTATCCTGAATCTGGGACCATCATCTCCCACGCAAATGGTCGCAACAGCTGTATCCATGTGATAATACCATTTTTTCCTTGGTTTAATTTCGCACGACCATGGGCCAGAGCCAGCACCTCAACAAATCACTAGTTCACTTTGTTTTCGAGGGGCCTTCTCCTTTTTATTTCACTAAGAATATTCCCAAATTGTGTTGTGTGTATGCTGAGGGGCTGCATTGCATATTTTGAAGAAGAAGAATGTGGGCTACGTGAGAAACGGACTGCTTATGGGAGCCTTAGTTCCAGACTTCCCGATGCCACATCCAGCTACCCATGGCCAACTGATCCAACGTGCCTCCCAATATAGGGAGCCGTAATGCCTTTCTCTCCCTCACCATCCCGCTCAGGAAAACAGCGTGACCCCGTGACCACAGACACTCAAACGCCAAATGTTATACTGTGACAATCTCACTTCATATCTTACCTTCATTTCGCTTCACAGTGGGCTGGTGTACCCAGCTCTCAAAGTACAACTGAAGTTGTTCAAAGAATCTTTTCCTCGCTGTTTTACTAAGTACCTTCTCAGAATTTGTAATATACGTCCATACTCTGCAATTTTATTGGCTTAAGCATATAAGAGCACTTCATGGGGAGGCTCTGTGGAAAAACGGTTGCGTCCACATAAGAAGCAGACCGCTTGCAACCAGAAAAACCTTTATTCAAGCAAATAAAAATCAGTGCTGATTCCTGTATGACAGAAGATGAAGATTGCAGTTATTCGAAAAGTGTGAAGTTGACAAACACAGAGCAGAAGGTTATATGGAGACAGCAGCTTAGAGAAAATACTTCAGCGGAAAGTTGTTATATTTTCTTATTTTTCTGTCGTGTTATCGCATTGCGGCGTCTTTGCTCAGTATACCTATGTGAGTTTGAGTGGGAAAACTGCGGACTTGTTCTCTCTGATTGACAAGCAAACTGCCCACTTCTGTTTCAAAGCAGAAATTATACCAAAGGGTATTCAGAAGCAAAAAGTCGTCAGAAAAGTGCGAGCGATACAAGCATATTAATCATCAGAATAGAAGTGAGGCGAGAAAAGAAAAAAACACGCATCCATAGATCCGAGGATGAGAGGGCACCACGAAACTAGCGCCTAGCAGCTTGGAGGCGTGCATCCATGTACTTGCTCAACTCATCATCACGGAAGGCGGTTTTCATGATGAAGGGCTTCTGATTCATCAACTGGCAGTACTTCAGCACGTTAGGCCATCGAGGGGCTACGGGCTCGGCACTTTCATCGGAGTCATCACCAACATCCTTTAGGCGGCTCATCAAGAGGTCCCAGGCATTTAGGAAGGGAAAGAGGGCCAGATCTGCCAGGCTCAATTCCTTACCTTCGAATATAAGAAAAGGGGCAAGGTCTGTTAATTTGCATTTTTGAGAACTTTAGGTAGTTCACCTGAACGGGTATGGATGCAGGCTGTCTTTCCAGCTTTCAATTTTCAAAGCTTTTACTGTCAGTTTCAATGAGAAGTTTAAATAACTGGCCAAATGTGCCGGTCTTGGGCTGATCAGCACTTTCTATCTCGTGTATTGTGTCAGCCGTCCAATGGTCGTTTGTTAAGCTGGATGGTTACTGGTGTTGCGCTTCGTCATCAGGTTAGTAATAAATGATAAGCCTGCTTCCTTTTTCATTAAGTTCGTCGTTGGTCGTGTTCGTTTACATTCAATTAGTTCCATGTGAATGTGTCCTGGTCATTGTGTACCTTATAGCACAAGACCTTATCGGCCGCAAGAAAATTTTGATGTCTGTTGAGCGATATGGTATCTGAGAACCCTGCCTCAAACGCCTGCATGATGCTCCTTGCAGGTCAAAAGTAAGGTCAGTCTCACCAAGAATGGCTAGTTTTATATGTGAAGGTGGGAAAATCTGAGGAAATCTGAGAATATCAACACCTTGGGGTCAGTGTTTAATCAAGCGTGGAGAGGAATTTAATTTAGACTAATCGGATAGCATACTAACACGTCCGCAAAAGGCAGCAGAGCTTAGCAACGGCGAGAAAGGTGGACGCCACAAATGCATCAAATAAGCGAAGGACACTGAAAAGGAAATAAAACCAGACTAACAGCAGTGGAAAGGGGTAAGTAAACAAGACTAAGAAATAACAGCAGGCATTTTCAAGCAGAAACTGTCCGCAAATTTAGCGATGTCTTCGTTTTTAATGGAGGTCTTCATTATGTACGGTTTTGAGATCATTATTTGGCGGTATTCCAGCATGTTAGACTACTGGGAGGCGAAATCCTCCACAAGTTCATAAAACCCCTCCTCCAACTTTAAATATCTATTCATCATGAAATCACAAGAACTGAGGAAGGGGAAGAAAGCCAGATCGGCGAGGCTCACTTTGTCACCTTCGGAAGCAAAGAAAAAGGTATATGACTTTACATGCATTTGTTGATAGAAGGATCGCGCCACTTCAAAACCATAGGATATACCGTGAAATGTGAATACGGGTTTTGGGCTAGCAGGCCTTTTGCAGAAAAGGAGATACAGAAGCATTACCGACTACGACTTGTTGGTAAAAAAACTGACTCTGATGCTAGAGGTGAGCAGGCGAGTTTCCAGTAGGCAGTTATTGTAATTGTAATTCCTTACACGCTCTGCGCTCCGCCCCAACACAAAATCAGTTTAGAAATAGAAGGTGTGATTGCTTGAACAAGATGTTTATTTGCCTGACCTTCTCCCCTTTTTTGCACTTATCTCTGATGAAAGGTCCAAGCCAGAATGTGAAGTAGTAGGCAAATCAACATCTTGTTCGAACGAGCGCATCTTCTATGCCTAAACGGCATTTGTGTTAGGGCGAAGCGCAGAGCGTGTAAGACATTATAATTACGCTACCAATAGTGCAAATACTCCTCCCCAATTGTTTGTTAAGAAAAGAAGAGCCAGATACCTGTAGTGGTTTATTTGAGATCTGAATTTTTATGCGAGGCTTTCTTCTCGCTATCTTCGGTGACTGGATAATCATGCGCGGCGTAACTTTGTGACCCAGCTAGTTTGGTTAATGTAAAAAAAACCGCGTTCTGAATAGCATGAATGATATATTAGGCAGTGCAAGTAAGTCTGAGGTCAACGTTTGGTAGAATACTTGCTAAGACAAACTGATTTTCTCTGTCTCTTGGGATGCAGAACAGATTATTGTAATGGGATTCCCAAAGTAATTTCAAGCAGCAGCCAACACACGAGCTTTACTGGAGGTTTGATTTTTTATGTATT